>CM077153.1:221686800-222107712 GCA_039583875.1 Platanthera guangdongensis
ACAGGTTTCCCTGCATCCTTTGCTTAGAGATACACTTGACCTCATAGAAGTTCTCATGGTAGTGGATGATTCCATACCATACTTCTATATTACTCTAGGGTGAACTTAGACTACATATAGACAATCCATCATCAGTCTGTCTTACTTGGAGGCCCAAGAAGAACTTAATTCCCCCATACTGCTCATTTCAAATTTTCCTTGCATAGGTTTTGCAAACTTCTGCAAAGAATACTTTCAGTAGACCCAAATGTCATCAACATATATTTAGACTAGTATAATCTTTCCTTTAGATTCCCCAAGGAATAGAGTTTTGTCTATTTTCCCCTTGAGAATTTGTTCTCAATGAGGAAACTAGACAGGGTTTCATACCAAGCCCTTGGGGCTTGTTTCAACCCATAGAATGCTTTCCTAGGTCTATAAACATAATCAGGTTTGAGAGGATCAACAAAACCTGAAGGCTGCTCTACATAGACTTCTTCCTTTAGATTTCCATTTAGGAAAGCTGATTTAACATCCATTTGAAATATCTTGAACCATTGATATGTTACATAAGCAAGGAACATTCTGATAGCCTCCAGTCTTGCTACTGGAGCAAAGGTTTGATCAAAATCAATACCTTCTTCCTTCCTATATCCCTTTGCAACAAGTCTAGATTTATTATTTATGATGATTCCATTCTCATCCAATTTGTTCCTAAAGATCCACTTTGTTCCAATGATATTGTGGTCTTTGGGTTTAGGAACAAGCTTCCAAACCTTTCACCTCCTGAACTGATTCATCTCCTCTTGCATGACATCAATCCAATGAGGGTCTAGAACTGCTTCTTCAAATTTCTTTGGTTCCACTTGTGACAGGAAGCTGGAGTAAAGAACAATGCTCAGATTCCTGCTTCTTATTTGCACTCCTTGTCTTGAATCACCAATTATCTGATTTGCTGGATGATCCTTTAAGTGTCTATTAGCTGGAGGTAATCTATCTTCATGTTGAACACCTCCAGCCTCTTCATTTAGCTGCATCTCTTGGTCTTCTTCAACATCTAGAGAGTCTTGTACTCCCCCTGGACAGCAGCCACCATTTTCTACTTGCTGAGTTGCAGTAGAACCTTCTATAATGGTAAGCTTGTCCATCCTCTCATCTATACATGTAGAACTGGAAACACTACTTGACAATTCACTGTTAATGAGCCTGGTTTCATCAAAGACTACATGTACAGACTCTTCTATAACTTGAGTAACCAAGTTGTAGACCCTATAAGCCTTACTATTGTTGCTGTACCCAACAAAGATCCCCTCTTGGGATTTGGCAACAAACTTGGTTAGATAAGACTTTCCATTGTTAAGTATATAGGACTTGCAACCAAAGATTCTGAAATAGGATAAATTTGGTTTTCTGCCCCTCACAATCTCATAGGGAGTCTTTTTGTGGCTCTTGGTGATAGTAGCCCTATTGATCACATGACATGCAGTATTTACTACATCAGCCCAAAAATACTCTAGGAGAGATATGTCACTCAATAGAGTTCTACCAGCCTCTATTAATGATCTATTCTTCCTTTCAGTAGTACCATTTTGCTGTGGTGTTCTAGGTGAGGAAAATTCCTGAAAAATCCCAAATTTTTCACATAGTCTTGTCATACTTTCAGACTGAAATTTAGTACCATGATCACTTCTGATTTTGACCACTGTACTGTCCAACTCATTCTGAATTTGTTTAACAAAACTATATAAGATACTTGGGGTTTCAGATTTTTTTCTTAGGTAGAACACACAGGAATATCTTGAATAGTTATCTACTACCACAAATGTGTAGACCTTCCTACCTAGACTGTGAACTGGCATAGGACCAAAAAGATCCATATGCAAGAGGTATAGACACCTCACAGAATCCTTGTTTTCAAGGCTATGAAAGGTGGATTTGGTCTGCTTGCCTTTTTGACAAGCTGAGCATATCCCATCCTTAATACACTTAACTTGAGGATCATTCCTCACTAACTCTTTGCTAAAGAGTTGGCCAATAGTCTTGTAATTTAGATGGGCTAGCCTCTTGTGCTATTTGACACAATGAGAGACTTTCTCATCAGCTACAAGACAAATAGGAGAAACATTGTTCTCACACACAAAGTCAAGGCAATAAACATTCCTTTTTATATAACCTGTCAAAATGATCTTTTGATCACTTGACCTTTTGATATGACAACCATTCTTGACAAATGAGATGTCATATCCTAAATCACTCAGCTGACTTATGCTAATGAGGTTGTGTTTAAAACCATTTACATAAACCACTTGAGTGATTGTAATCTGATTACTAGAAATGTTACCAAATACCCTGATGATTACCTTTTTTGAACCACCAAAGATTACTTTAGGGCCATTCATGATAGGTGTGTAGTCCTTCAGCAACCCCCTTGTTCTAGTCATGTGCCTGGAACATCCACTATCCAAGTACCATATAGGGGCATGACCACTTGGACTTACCTGCAAAATAGATTACTTAACCTTAGAACCCAAATAACTCTTGGGTCCTTGGTGCAAGTTAGTCTGACCTTTAACAAAACTACCTGTACCTCTTCTAGCAGGAAGTTTGCTACTCTCCATGACACTAAAATTGTGCCAACAATCTAAGGCAAAGTGGCCTACCTTGCCACAACACCAGCACTCAAACTTGTTGTACCTTTGTTTAGTTACAACCCTGGCTGAATTATTTACAGCAGGCTTCTTGTTTTGTGCTGGGGATTTGCCTTTAGATTTGGACCTTGCAGTCTAGGCAGTTTTCTTAAACCCCAATCCAGCCTTACCCTTTTGAGATACAAACTCATCTATCAAGGGTAAAATAGATTTAGGTTTAGAAAAACTAGCTACTATCTCTCTCTCTTTCTGAAGTCTAACCTCCAGATTTCTAATCTGATCATTCATGAATGTTATAGTACCCATCTGAATAACAGTAATATTTTTCAGTCTGGCTATCTCATTCAATTTTTGATCTAACAACTTCTTTGAATCTATTGCAGTCAACTTAAGATCTTTAATCTCCTTAGCCTGAGATTTGGCCAAGTTTTTGCTCTTCTTAAGTGTCTGCAGCAAGACTCTATATTCATCAATTAACTGATGAATATCTCCTTCAGATTCAGACCCACCCATATCACTTGATGCAGATGTATCTGACTCTGACTCAGTACTATAAATTGAACTAGAAGAACAACTTTATACATTACTTAGTCCAAGCTGATCCTGGCTCTTGTCTCCTTCAGATGTAGCCATCAGTCCCTTGCACTGATGGTTTTCATGCTCATAAATTGAGTTCATTAGCTGCATGAACTCATGTTCTTCCTCTTCAGCAAATAATCCAATATAGGCTTCAGCTTCTGATTCTGTATCTGAATATGACTGGTCTGTCAGACTCTTGTCTTTCTTAGCAACAAAGGACTATTCCTTTTTGCTCTTAACCTGAGTCTTCTTTTTGTCAGCTGACTCCTTCCTCTTTTCAGGACAGTCAGCCACTACATGTCCCTGTCTATTGCAGCAATAGCGCACAATCTTTGAAGATGTAGCTTTGCTTGGATTGTATCTGCTTTTGTCATTCCTGGATGAGTTTCTCTTCTGATAGTAGTCATCTTTTGGCTGAGAAGTGGAAGGCTTAGACCTCCACTGCCTCTTCTTTAGAAATTTCTGAAAGTGCCTAGTAAAAGCAGCAAAGTCTTCATCACTTTCACTGCTAGCTGAACTCTTGCTATCTGAATTATCTGTGACAGCCTCAACAATTATTTTAGGTGGAGGTGGAGACTTATTTCTATACTTCTTAGTGACTTCAGTCTTAAAGGCCACAAACCTTTCCTTGTGCTCCACTCTAGAACTCTTCTCTTCCTCCTTTCTAGCCATTAACTGCATCTCATAAGATAGCAGTTTTCCAAACAAAGTTGGATGTGGTATATCAGCAAGTTTGGCCACTTCCCTAATGACACAAACCTTGGTATCCCAGACCTTAGTCAGGGATCTTAAGAACTTGTCATTCAGCTCATAGTTGCTGAAGTCTCTTCCATAGGACATCAACTCATTAACAATCCTATAGAACTTCTTGTAATATTCTGTAATGCTATCAGACTTTCCTTGTCTGAAGCTTTTATATTCCTGATTTAACATTGATTTCCTATCCTGTCTTACTTCCTCTGATCCCTCCATATAGACTATTAATGTGTACCACATTTCTTTAGAGGTTTACAATGAATTAAGTTTTGAAATGTTGAATCATCAATGACACTAACAATTATATTCTGGGCTCTCTTGTCCATAGTAGCCAGGATGATTTTATCTTTAGTCATTTCAGAATAGTCCTAGGGAGTTCTTTGATTTGCATCCAGAATGGATATCTTCATTGGCACATATGGGCCTTCTTTGACTGTAATATATATCCTTGGGTCAGAAGCTTCCATAAAGAGTCTAACCCTCTCTTTCTATATGCCAAATATCTCTTTTCAACATATTGGCAATTTCATGGACCTCAGCTCTTTGTGATGCTCACTAGAACTCATTTTCTTAATTCTTCATTGTTTTGAATCTGCCTACAGGGTGTTACTCAGACTGTTAAGTCTCTTTTTTTGAGCAACATGCCTCTGATACCACTTGAAAGAATATGTGTCTAACCACCTAGGGGGGGGGTGAATAGGTGTAACTTTTTTCTTTTTTACTTTAAAGGCAGACAAACTGTTCGCTAATTTAAGCAGCACATGCAAAGTCTACAGCTATCAGCACAGCAATCACAATAACAATCATACACAGAGTGCTCACAGTGTTTATAGTGGTTCCCTAAGGTTTGGGTACATCCACTTTCCCCCTTCGCCTATATAGCAGTGTACTAGATTCGGCCAAACTTTTGCACTTCTCCTCAGATCCTCAGATCTTACAGCTCAGAACCCCAATCAGGTTCCTACAAGTCAGAGTGTCCCCACTCCTACAACTCAGGCACAAAGCCCTGCCACTCAGTCTTCAACAAGACCTACACTTAGGCTAAACAACCCTACCTCAGCCTTCAATAAGGCCTACACTTAGAGAATAGATTCTCCTACACTCAGGCTCAAAAGCCCTACCTAAGCCTTTATAAATTTAGGCTTACAACTCGGATCCCTTAGGATCCTACAAAAAGATAATAAAATGTTTTTAGATCACCACTCTGTTTGAGAGAATGAAGAGGGCAACCATCTTGTTCTGTTCTTGATAGAACTGATTTCTGAGATCAATTTTGTCTTTGCTTTCTTCAAGGCTTCTTGAGTCTGAACTCAGTAAAAGTTGATCTTCTTGAAGTAGACCGGCTGGCAACTTCCTTCTTAAGATGAAGATTTAAATCTGGATCCTCCTTTGCAGTCTGGTTCAGTACTTGCTCCTTAAGAGATTTGATTGAACAAGTCTCTTTCTTGATTTCAATTACTGGAGTTCTCTCTCTCCAAGTAAATCTGAAATTTCTTCAAAATACTGATTTAAAGTTTTCTCTGGATCTGTATTCTGCAACGATTGATCTTCTGATCTCTCTCTCTATTGTTGTTAATAATTCTCTTGATTAACTCCTCTGTTGAAGGAGAAAGGCCTTTATATAGTCTTCCTCCAGGGTAACCGGCTGATCCGGTTTCTAACAATCTTGTGACAGCTTTGATAGTTGCAGTTGACCGGTTGAAATGACAGCTGTCAAGTCATCCAGTCACTTCTTGAAATCACTGTCTCTGTCTGAAAGTGTCGCGACTGATCTTCATTATGTGTCGACACAAACAGACCAAGTGTCGACACAAGTGGACTAAGTGTCGACACATGCCTTGGTGGTGTCGACACAACTCCTACTATTGTTGTAATAGCTTCTCGACACTACTTCTGTTGAATGTGTCGAAACTGATTGAGTGTGTCGACACAAGTACTTCTTCTTTAAAACTTAGTTATATTCTGCTGAGTGTCGACACACTTCCTTTGTGTCGACTCAACTTCTTTTGTTGTTGATACTTGCTGAGTGTCGACACATCTCCTTTGTGTCGACAAAAGTTCTTCTTTACTTTAACTGTGTTGAAACTTGCTGTGTGTCGACACAAGTCCTGTGTGTCGACACAGTTGATGTCGACAATGCCTTCAGTGTGTTGACACAGCATCCTGGTGTCGACACATTTGATGTCGACTAAGCTTCTCTAGGTGTCGACACTGCCTTTAAGTGTCGACACTATTTATGTCAACTATTCTTCACAGTGTGTCGACACTTTTCTTCTGGTGTCGACTCTGCCTTTTCTGGTGTCGACACAAATACTCCAAGTGTCGACACAGCTTTTATCCAGTATCGACACAGGCCTTCATAAGTGTCGACACTACTTCTATAGGTGTCGACACATGAACTTAGATTTTTTTCTGCAATTCTGCAGTTACTTAACCTGCACATATAAACTCAAAACACATCAAATACATCTTGATGTATATCATTGAGTAGGGTGAGATTTCTTCAAATCTAGTACACATTTTTCAATGTACCCAACAGCTGCCAGAGGCAAGTTCTATGCTGTCGCCGCTGCCTCCGGACGCTGCCTCTATCCCGACGGTGAATGTTCCTTTGCTGTCGCCGCCGCCTCTGGTCGCTCCTCAACATACCGTCATGACGCAACCTCCTCCGCCTCCTCCACTGAAGACCTCACACCAGCCGACGAGTTCGTCACATCCTCCGCCGCCTCCGTCAATGACTGTGGCCAGGAAGCTGGACAAGCCGCGGTCGAGCAACTTTCCGCCGAGAGTTGGAGAGCTCGGCCATGGAGGTCGCGGTCAAGATAAAGCGGCCGAACATGCTGGTGGCCTATCGTCTGGCCGACGAGATATCCCAGGTCGCGGCCCTTCTCCTCGCCGATCAAGGTCTCCTCATCGTGGTAAGCGCCGTCGCTGGTGCTATATTTGGCAACGAAGTGTTTTATTTCTAATCTGGGGACTTCCTTGTTCTGACAGATTGCCCGACGACTCCACTGGCGGCCTTCATCGACGCCATCGGGTTGTCGGGCAGCGAGTATCACCACGCTGCTACTGGTGCCTACCTGGAGCTGGAGAGCAAGTTCGACCAGTTGGTGATCTGTGAGCCACATCGTCAGATCTCATCTCTGGAAGTGCGAGTGGCAAGGATTGAAGAGCTCTGGACTACTCTGGAGAGCTACGAAGCCCGATTCCATATGGTGAAGGGAAATGATCGCCAGCTGGCGATTAACAATCATCGCCTCCAGCTCATCCTCGACGAGTTGGCCGGCATCCGGGCGAGCATGGGCTCCGTTGGGTGCGAGAGATGGGTTGGGCTGGGTGACATCCTCATCCACCAGAGATACCTCATAGGACTTAGGATTTCTTTCTTTTTATTTGAAACTCGCTATGTGCGACTTATTGTAATAAACAATTATTTGTATTGTAATAAGCGAGTTTGTATTTCGCACCTCATTCTTCTCTTTTGTTTGCCTTCTTTGTTGTTGTTTTGTGATGTCTGTCATTCTGTGGTGTGCCGAGTTTATTGTGCAGTTTCTGATAATCGTCGCGATATTTTTTCTCTGTACCGTGCGATATAGATGCTGAGATCCACTTGCTCGCCCAGATCGTGACTTAGGACGATACTCGCCAGGGCGGAGATATACCCCTCCGCCCCTTTGCCTCTGCCTATAAATAGAGGGGGTAGGTAGGACATAAGTACACTGTTGCGATTTTCGATCCATAGCTCGCGATTATCTTTCTCTGCTCGCGCGCTTTGATCTCTCTTCCTTTCTCGCCTTCTTGTTTCTTATTCACCTCGCCAACTCGCAAAAATGGTGGGAGATGATGTCAGTGCTTGCCGACAAGCACATGTCACTAACTTCGTCGACATGGCTTTCAAGAAGTCCATAACAACAGAGTGGGACTTGGAGAGTTTCAAGGAGAGGCTTCTGCCCGACGGATACTCGGCAAGACTCCCTAGTATCAGCAAGCGACTTAACACCCATATCGAGGGTGCGATGGTCCTGCCGCTCCGTCACTTTGACGTCGGCCTGCGATTTCCTCTATGGCCGGAGTATTGCAAGATCTTACGTTATTTCGGCATAGTTCCCGCGCAGATCAATCCCAACAGAGTGGCGATTATAATGGGGTTCCTCTGCTACCTGCGGGAGGAGAGGGTCGCCTTCGACCTTTCTGTCTTCCAAAAGATATTCACCTTCGCCGCGACCGCCGAGGGGGCCGTTTGTTTTAGCAACCACGTCTGCACCCTAGTGGGGACGACGAACAAAGTCCACCACTGGAGAGAGCAAATGATTGTCATCCAGGCAACTTCGCGGGCATCCTGGGAAGGCCACACCAACCCGCCGATGTCGCCTTCCTCCCGCCGATATTGGAGGGCGTCCGCGAGCAGTTGTTCGAGTCGTTCCGAGGTAGCCGGTTCGACATCATCTTTTGGAGACTAAATGTCAACACGCTTCTAGAGATCCACACCAACGAGGGTAAGATTTGAGCGAGAATAACTTCTTGCATGCTCGCTTCACTTGTTGTAGATCGATACTGATGTTTGCTCGACAGTGTTTGTGACGTGCGAGCTCCCGGAGAAGCCGCTTCCTCCGGCGAAGGAAGTCACCATCTCCCTCCATGAGTCCAACCCTCCGCCCGATGTCGGTGAGATGAAAAGGCTCGCCAAAGGGAAGGTGAAGGTCGAGTCATCGGGCCCTGCAACTAAGAGGGCGAAGGTGTCATCGCTGCGACCTGACGACAAAGAATTGCCGCTGGATGCTCGGCCTCCCCACTTCCACAGCAACTTCAACTTGGGGCGAGGGGAGGTGGACGGTTATGGCCGCCCGCTGGTGACTTGGTTTGAAGAAGACCACTTGGTGACTCTCAGCACCAACCTCCCCTCTTGGTCGGCAGACTGGGAAGACAAGGGGGAGTCCTTCGTCGTCCTCCGCGCGCTATATGGGCGAGCTGATGCTGAGTCAATGCTAGAGCTCAGTGCGGAGGATCTCGCCCAGCATGCCTCATGCTCGCTCGCGCGAGCTGTCGAGCTGGGGCACTACTCGGCGAGGAAGTTGCTGGAGACGACTGCGGCACTGAAGGGCGTCGCCAAAAAGGCTATCGACCTCGGCATGGAATCGGTCCGCTGGCGAGAGTATGAGGTAAGTCGCTTCCTGCGCTCGATGTTGATGGCGTATTCATTTTGCTGACTCACTATTCCTTATCGCAGGCTACCGAGATTGAGGCTGCCATGAAACTCTCTGAGTGCGAGGCGAAACTCGCCAAGTCCCAGGCAGAGTTGGAGGCCGCCCAAGTCCGCACCGCCGAGATGGAGACTCGCTTAACTGCCCTCGAGGGTCGTGCGAGTTACGCTGAGCTCGGTTTGTGGTGGGAAGTAGTTGACACCCAATAGGAGCCAAGCTCAACTGGGGGTGGGAATCAGTCGACACCCAGCAGGAGTCAAGCTCAACTGGGGTTGGGAATCAATCGACACCCAGCAGGAGCCAAGCTCAACTGGGAGTGGGAAGTAGTCGACACCTAATAGGAGCCAAGATCAACTAGGGGTGGGAATCAGTCGACACCCAACATGAGCCAAACTCAACTGGGGGTGGGAATCAGTCGACTCGGGGAGGAAAGTAGTCGGTCTGCAGGAGAGGAGCTCGTACAGAGTTCAGGGACTACGACATCACTCCAACGAAGATCTTGATCTCACTCGAGGAGGTCCTTGGCCAATATGCAGGAGAGGAGCTCGTGCAGGGATGTGGAATTACGGCGACACTACCACTCGAGGACTTGAAACATTATTGGAGTCGACAGCTCTCAGGAGCCTTGCTCAACTAGAGTGGTGTAAGTCGACTCAGGGAGACAAGTAGTCGGTCTGCAGGAGAGGAGCTCGTATAGAGATCTCAGAGTACGACATCACTCCAATGAGGAACTTGATCTCACTCGAGGAGGTCCTTGGACAATATGCAGGAGAGGAGCTCGTGCGGGACTTGGACTTACGACGACACTACCACTCGAGGACTTGAAACATTATTGGAGTCGACAGCTCTCAAGAGCCTTGCTCAACTGGAGTGGAGTAAGTCGACTCGGGGAGGCAAGTAGTCGGTCTGCAGGAGAGGAGCTTGTATTGAGATCTCGGACTACGACATCACTCCACCGGGGATCTCGATCTCACTTGAGGAGGTCCTTGGCCAATATGTAGGAGAGGAGCTCGTGCAGGGACTTGGACTTACAGCGAAACTACCACTCGAGCACTTGAAACATTGTTGGAGTCGACAGCTCTAAGGAGCCTTGCTCAACTAGAGTGGTGCAAGTTGACTCAGGGAGGCAAGTAGTCGGTCTATAGGAGGGGAGCTCATATAGAGATCTCGGATGACGACATCACTCCACCGAGGATCTCGATCTCACTCGAGGAGGTCCTTGGGCAATATGCAGGAGAGGAGCTCGTGCAGGGACTTGGACTTACGACGACACTACCACTCGAGGACTTGAAACATTGTTGGAGTCATTTTTTCCTGCTGCTTAAGAGATTTCCAATGAGTCAAATGTATTAATATATTTTAGGGTGAAGAAACTATAAAGAGAACGATGATCTCTCCATGGTCGAGTTGGGAGGTTGGCGTCTAGCCTTGTTCCTGATAGTTCCTCCGGTCGGAGGAGAGATGCTGTAATACCCCTATCAGTCACATGGATATAGCAGTAGGTCCGGTCGGGGCCCGACGCCGTATACTACGGACAGACGGAAGGGTTACTAAATGAAACCATCCTTCTAATGACACACATCCTACATAGAGTACATTCTAGCGGAAGCATTTTAAGAGTTACAAAGAAAAGAACCCAAGCCAACAACATGAATGTCCACTAAATACTCAAATTAGGAATGAGCGTATAAAATACACAAAGTACTTGGCCTTTTGGCCTTACAAGAGTTTACTTAAATAAACAGTGTCGTCCAAACATCGACACGCAGGCCGGTCACACATGAGTATAACAAGTAAACTTTCGCATTGACCTTCGAGGGCCGGCCGGCTCAGCGACCAAGACTTCAGCCCGCTATTAGCCAATAGGCTACGCAGCACCTGCAAGCAACAATCCACCGCAGCAGTGACAAACAAAAACAACGATCAGATAAAGATGACCAAATTATAACTACCCCGCCCCTTAACTCGGGGCGGCGATGCTCCTTCCCTACACCTCATTAGCATAGCCAAACAGTAGTGAAATTACACTTCATCACAGGCGTAGGCACGCACGACCACACACCCCATGCTCTCCGGGCACATTCTCAGTGAACCTGGTCAAATCCGCGGTCTCACCACTGCCCCTTGGATGACAAATCTCATGAGCATTATAGTCTTTCCGGCCTAAGCCTAAGACCCTCCATCTATGCCAACGACAAGTACCACGTACTTTAGGTCGCTTTTACCGAATGACATAGAGCGGGTACGGTTCCGCCTAACCTGTTGCTCACACCGCAACGTCAATTTAAGCCATATGCGCGAGTCAAGCTTCCCCGAGTCCCAAATCGATCACACACTTTACATAACCCAGTTATGTGCAAGTTGGCTCCCAGACCACCAAGATGGCAGAATCACACTTCTGCCCAGTTTTCTGGGTGCACCTTGGAGTTAGTCCCCAAGGTTCCCTGTTGCAATCTACCGCATAAAAAACCCGAAATCAACCATCGGCACAGAGTATTCTCCGGCCATTCATGCAATGAAACATCATCGATCCAGTCCAACTTGTCCGGGTAGGCTTCACACACCATGCATATGTCCGTACTTCGATTCCGAACTCTACATGCAAAATAACAGGGACTATTCATGTCCACCCGAAGGAACACCTCACACTCACCGCATACTCGCGAGCGGGTTTCCTATACAGAAAGAAAGAGGACTTCACATGTCCAAGAAGAGAATCGTTACCCTTGGGTTTCTCTTTGGCGCCATGAAGATCGAGACGAATGAAAAGCACTACATTGACCTCGCCTCTATATATCTGGACTCGGCTTGCGATTTGGGGCTCCGAAGCTCCACCGGCGGCCGAATCTCTCCTCCTCCTTCTTCCTTTCTCTCCCCTCTCTTTAAAGCTTTAGAAAGAGGAAATTCAAAGTGGAATGAGGTTTTCAAACCCTATTCCTGGCTTTAACTCAGCAAGGACAGCCCTGGGCCCTTGGATCCCAAATGAAGGAAATGGACGGCCATGATTCGCACTTAAAATAACATTACTGGGTTGAATACTGCTTGTGACATGCCCGTGTGCAAGGCCGTGTGCCTCAATCGATGACGAAACCGTCACATCCCAAACATGACATAGATATTAGACACGCTTGTATCACATGCCGTGTGCCAGAAACGACTATACACACAGCCGTGTTCCAGGCCGTGATCAACAGCCGACACAGCCGGACAAACACACAGAGAAGGACACGGGTTGCTGATATGCCTGTGTTCCTCCTGACACGCTCGTGTTCCTTCTGACACGCCCGTATCAACCATAACACGCCTTTATCCGGACCGTGTTCCTCACCCGACACAGCCCGACTAACAACCCGAGAAGGACAAGGCCCTAGACACGCCCGTATCTCAGGCCGTGTTCACTGTCTCGACGCCACGTCGAGTGCATTTTGTCAAACACTCGAAAAGTTCGTCGAACCCGAGCATGACACGGCCCGGACACGCCCGTGTCCCCGGCCATTGACCCTTACCAGGCATCAAACTTGGCTCTAAATGCTGTCCGTCACTCTTTTGAGTTTCGGGGCAAAACAATTCTCTCCCTCTAAAAAGAATTTCATCCCGAAATTACAGAAAGGAAGAGATACACAAAACTTAAATGGTACATGAGTGGAATAAATCCGGGTACTCCTCAAGCATGGTCTACTCTCGCTCCCACGAGAGCTCCTCCCGACCGCAGTTGTCCTAACAGACCTTGACCATTCTGATGTCCTTGTTACACAGTCGCTTGACTTCCGAGTCCTCAATGCGAACGAGCTTGATCTTCGTCGTCAGCCTATTATCAACCGGTACTTGATCGATCGTAATCACTTGTGAAGGCTCTTGCACCGCCTTCCGCAACACCGATATGTGGAATACATCGTGTAGACCACTCAATTCCACTGATAGCTTTAATCGATAAGCTGCTTCACCAATTCGCTCCAGAACATCAAATGGTCCAAGGTACCTCGGGCTTAGCTTCTTCAAGCGCCGTACCCTTGAGATGCCCTTGAATGGATTAATATTCAAATATACCCCGTCACCAACAGCGAACTCAACGTTCCTATGTTTGGCATTATAGTATTTAACTTGCCGGTCCTGAGCAATTAACAATCGTTCTCGTATAGTTCGGACCAACGAAGTTGCATCTTCCACTTCTTACCCCTTGTATAACTTCGACTCACCCGTTTCCAACCATGATAATGACGTGCGACATTTCCTACCATAAAGGGCCTCAAAGGGCGCTATTTGAATGCTCGCTTGGTAGCTATTGTTATAAGCAAATTCCACCAAGTACATGTGATCTTCTCACTGCTTCCCGAAATCCAAGACGCACATGCGAAGCATGTCTTCCATCGTCCTGTTGACTCTCTCGGTCTGACCATCCGTCTGCGGATGAAAGGCCGTGCTAAAACTCAACTTGGTTCCCAACATTTTTTGCACCAAACTCCAGTTATTGGACGTGAAGCACCAATATCGGTCACTCACAATGCTGCGGGCACACCGTGAAGTCGAATAATGTTATCCACATAGAGTTTTGCCAATTTCTACACCGAATCATCCTTCCTATTCGGAATGAAGTGCGCCACTTTCGTCAATCGATCTACGATCACCCAGATGGCGTCGTTTCCCTTCTGCGACCTTGGTAACCTATGCACAAAGTCCATTGAAATATCGTCGAACTTCCACTCTGGGATAGACAGGGACTTCAAGAAACCTCCAGGCTTCTGGCACTCCGTCTTCACTAAGGCTCACATTTGAAACTTCGCCACATAAAGTGCCACGTCCTTCTTAAGTACTGGACACCAGAACAACTTCTTCATATCACGGTAGCTCTTCGTGCTCCTTGGGTGAATCGAGTACTTGGTATGATGAGCCTCGTACATCAATTCCACTCACAGTTTACCCACATTTGGGATGTACAAATGACTGTCCTTCCTTAAAAATCCATCCTTAACAATAAATTGGGAATTTTACCCATCCAAAGCCTCATCCATGATTTGCTTCATGTTGCTATCCAAGTCCAGAGCCTACCGAATCCGATCAGCCAGGTCATACTGAACATTTGTTTAGTTCAATTGCGCTTTGGCACTAGTCTGCTTGTCAACACAAGAGATCTCTAATGCCTCCAACTCCCGAATCAAACGCTCATCATGAACCAACAACCAGTTGGAATGAGTAGGGGCCTTGCAACACAATGCATCTGCAACCTGTTGGATCCCTCGTTGATTTGGGCTAGGTTCACTGACTTAGGATGTGACCTATCTTGTATAGCCAGGGTCAATTTGTGTACTAAAGTCTAGGTTAAGTCCTTAGGCTCAACTCCAGATGGACCAGCTTTCAACAAGACCCTCAGAGACTCCAGACTCACAAGTTTTCAAGACTAAGTAAAGTGAGTTCGACGTTCGTCGAACTCAGCTCGACGAAAGGAGTTCTGCGCTCGACGATCGTGAGACAATTCTTAGTGCTGAGCTCGACGATCTATGTTCTCTGTTCGACGAAAACTCAGTTTCTACATCAAGCCAAAGTCAGGAGGACTTCAAATTTTCTAAGTCCAGCTTCATGCTTCGGTCGACGAATTATATTCTGAGCTCGACGAACTTGGACCTCAAGTTCACAGCTTCTCAGGTCGACGAAGTCAGCTTCTCAGGTCGACGGATGCTATACTCTACTCGACGATTTCTGAGCTCAGAGAATCTGTGTCGACACTTAGGATTTGTGTCGACACCAAGATCAATCTGTCGACACCAGGATTTCAGTCAACACCAGCTTCTGTCGACACCAGGATTTCAGTCGACACTAGCTTATGTCGACACCAGGATTTCAATCGACACCATCTTATGTCGACACCAGGATTTCAGTCGACACCAGCTTATGTAGACACTAGAGGATTTTTGTCTACACCAAGATCAATCTGTCGACACCAATTTATGTCGACACAGCATTTCAGCAGATGCAGAGTATTTTGTCTATGTCCAGAACTTTTCTCAGGTCGACAAATTTGATTCTCAGCTCGACGAATGAAGACTGTTTATCAGATAAATGAAGATTGTCTAGTCGACGAACTCTATCAAGCTCAGCTCGACGAACTCAAGCTCAGCTCGACGAACACAAGTTCAGATCGACGAAATGTGTTCTTCGTTCGACGAATCCGGATTAGGTTTTCTTCAAGGCTCCCGTCCCGTTTTTGGCGCTGATTCCTGAACATTTAATGCCAGATCTTCTCGGAATGTTACCGTTAGAACGTGAATTGACTATGGACGATTACATGCCGTTTTTCCATGGGACAGTTAGGAAAGTCATTGATTGCTGATTTTTTCCAAGGCCGACTGTAATTACTGCTCGACATTCAAAAGTTTGAATATTCCTCAGTCAGTCACAGACACAAGAGATACACAGATACATAAAAAAAACAGTGACACAGTAAGAGAATAGAATCAAGTAGTGATAGAGTTCAAGAATCACAGTACAGAAAACAATCTGACAGACACTGTGAAGCTGCAGAAGAACAAAATATTCTCAAATCTAAAGTTCTTGACTACAATCAGCCTTGACCTGAGAACTTTTGAAGAAGAAGAAGAACAACTAAATTCAATCAAGAGTCTTCTTCTTTCTATTCTCAGGACAACTTCAAAGGACAACATAACTTTATCAGTCAAAAGAAGTTCCTGAAGCAGTTCTGGTCCAGACATTCTAGGTCATTGAAGGCCTATCACCCTGAAGCAGTGCTCCAGCATTCCTGACCAATTCAAGATCTCAGGGGGAGTAAAATCTGCTACATCAATCCACAATTCTTCTCTCTAACTGTTGACAGAGAAGACACTATCACCCTCTCTCTAATTCCTGTACAGGATTTTAAATCCCTTCAAAATTATTCTGGTTGCAAGTCTCCTTCCAAAAGACTTGAGGGTTTGGTTTTTGGGGAACTGATCAAAACCCATTGATGCCCAGGACACCTGATCAACTCATCCTGCAGTGGATTCCTACCTAGGGTGGTAGAAGAGTGGATGTACCCAGATTGATTGGGGAACCACTATATCTCCTTGTGTCTTCTGGTTGCTTATTTTCTTTTGTTTTCTAACCGTGGTCTGTGATTGCTCTGTGTTTAGTTAGTTGGTGTGTTTACTTTATGTTATTTGCTTCCCTGTTCACTTAGGTATACAACAACAGTTGTAAAAAGTTTTTAGTAAGCACTATACTCTATTAACCCCCCTAGAGTATATCAGATCTAACCTGCACTTTCAATTGGTATCAAAGCGAGGTTGGTTAAAATACCACACCTTAGTGGCTGCACATGCTAACACCTGAACCCAAAGATCCCTCTAGTTAGATCTGTTTTAAGTTTGTTGTTAGATTTATTTCTTCACAGAACATGGCCCAAAACAAAGATTATGCTAGCACCAGACCTCCAGTGTGTAATCTATCTAAGTTTGCACTTTGGAAGGCAAGATTAGATTGTACATGAACTCTATTGATGAAGAAATTTTTAATTCTGTTTTGACAGTGTATCCAAGACCCCCAGAAAATACAAGTACAAGTGCTGTTCCATCTCCATCAGGAACAGATGCAAAAATCAAGAAATGGAAAGTGGCAGATGCTAAGGCAATAAATATTTTAGCCCAGACTATGTCTGATAAAATATTCCAAAAAGTAGCTGAATGCAACTCAGCAAAGGACATCTGGGACAAGTTATCTAAGATAGTCTCAAGATCTGCTGATGAGAAAAAGATAGAAGATCTCACCTCATAACCCAATATGAGAACTTCAAGAAAGGAGAAGCTGAGTCAGTAGCAGATATGTATAATAGACTCAGTCTCATAGTCAATGAGCTGAAAACATTGGACAAAGAGATCTCATTGACTGAGCTCAATGATAAAATCCTAATGTGCTTCCCAAGCACTTGAGACTCAAGGATCTGGCCAATCAAGGATGTCAGAAGCCTAAATGAGATCACAACTGAAGCTCTCTTGGGCAAGCTCAAGTCTTATGAGCTGCTCATCAAGAATAGAGAAGAAGAGCAGAAGGCTGCCTCACCAGCTATAAGAAAGGAAAAATCATTAGCTTTCAAAGCCATTGAAGATCAGACTGAAGACAAAGTCACAGGCAATGAAGAGCTGCTAAGCCTACTGGCCAAAAGATTTTACAAAATGGCCAGGAAAGATTTCAGAAAAAAGTCTGCTAGAGGGCATGACAAGCCAAGGTATGACAAATCAAATAACAAAGAGATTATTTATTTTGGATGCAGAAAAACAGGCCACATGGTGTCTGACTGTCCAGAAAATCAGTATAAGGACAAAAAGGACAGGAAAGAAAGAAGAAAAGACAAAGACTTTAGGAAGAACAGCAATGAAAAACCCTCCTCCATCAAGAACAAACACACCAGGAAGGGGTTTGTAGTTGAAACTTGGAGTGAGACAGAAGAAGAATCTGAAGCTTCATTCAGCTTAAGTGATGATGAAGATGATGCTGAAGAAAAAGAATTCTGCATGATGGCTATCAATGCCTCACAATAAAATTCTGATGCAGAAAAATCAGAGTCAGAATCAGAGACTCAATCTGAAGAGGACCAGGTAATAAATTCTTTTGATTTTAATTTTGAGGACTTCAAGTGTGAGTTTAAAGCACTGTGTTTAGATTTACTAAAATCTGAGAAGGAAATCATTTCTCTCAAAAATCAGCTATCTGAACAAAGCACTTTAAAAGCAGAAAACCTCAAACTCTCTGAGGAGTTGGAATGCTGTAGGGAGCAGATAGCCTCACTGAAAAGTGACCTATCAGAGGCCAAAAAGTTTGAAGAATCCCTCAATGGGAGAAGTATCAAACTAATGGACATCACAAGCACAGTGAACTCAAGATTCAACATTACACTGGGCTTGGGTGCCTCATCTAGTCAACCTATAGTATTAACAACCCCAATCAAGTTTATCTCTGATAAAGGTAAGGGAGTTGTATAGATAGCTAGGAAGAATTCTGATCTACCTAAGAAAACCATAGTTCAACAAAAATCGTCGAACGAAGCTCGACGATCGCCGAATGGAGCTCAACAATCTCAGGCTAAATCGTCGAACTCAGGTCGACGATCTCTGAACCCTGAACTTTGGCACAGTCGATCTTCGAACGGAGCTCGACGATCTGACCCAAGATCGTCGAACTCAGCTCAGAGATCGTCGAACAGAGCTCAGAGTTTTGAAAACTCTTTCAAAGGCAAATCAAAGTTCAATCCTAGAGGTTTTACATCTCAATGGTTTAACCCCTATACTGAATGGATAATACCTCCTAGGAGATATCATCCTGAAGGCTATAAGAGTCAACCAGAGATGTCTTTTATTTCTGAATTCAAAGGTTATCAACCTAGGCCCAAGGTAAACTGGGTCAAAAACAAGTAAATTGCTTTATTGCAAGTGAAGAACTATCCAACATCAAACCAGTAATGGTATCTCGATAGTGGGCGCTCAAAGCACATGACAGGAAACAAGGACAATTTCACATCCTTCAAAGCCAAGCTTGTTAGAGGACTACCTTCTGGCCCCTATAAGAAGGAAGGACTTTGCAGGGCTTGTCAATTAGGCAAGCAAACCAAAAATAGTTTCAAGTCACTTAATAAGAGTGATTCACCTAGGATTTTGTATCTGTTACACATGGATCTCTTTGGACCCATTACAGTACAAAGCTTAGGAGGGAAATCTTATACCTTAGTAGTTGTAGATGACTTCTTTAGATTCACATGAGTGTTCTTTTTGAGGAAAAAGTCTGATAACTTTAAGTGTTTGACAGAGTTTCTTAAATGCATACAGATTGAGTTCAACACTCACATTGCCCTGATCAGAAGTGATCATGGGACAGAGTTTGATTCTCTTCTTATGCAAGAGTTCTGTCAAAGTGAAGGGATCAGACATACTTTCTCAGCTCCTAGAACTCCTCAACAAAATGGGGTAGCTGAAATGAAAAATAGAACCCTTATTGAATCTGCTACTACATTATTATCATATGCTCACCTTCCTCTATCCTTTTGGGCAGAGGCAGTAAACACCTCCAACTATGTGTTGAATAGAAGCTTGATACATAAGATGAAGGGAAAGACTCCCTATGAATTACTCAAAGGGAAGAAACCTAAAGTAGATTACTTCAAAATCTTTGGTTGTATTTGCTACATTCACAATAATGACAAGAGATACATAGCAAAATTTCAAGCTAAAGCTTGATGAAGGAGTGTTTTCTGGGATACTCCATGGTCAGTAAAGCTTATATGGTATATAATTAATCTACTCTCAAAATTGAAGAATCTGTTCATGTATCTTTTGATGAGATTAACATGTCATACAAGGAGAAAGAAATTTCTACCATAAGCTCTTTGCAGGTTCCACCATTGTGTGAGTCTATGGATGGACTGAACCTTACCCAAGAGGTATCAAACCATCCCACTCCACAGGATGCTGAAGATAGTGATGAGGAAAGTCAAGAGGAAGTGGCTGAACTTCCCCCAACAGCTAGTATCATTCCCCAAGAGGAATTAAATACTGAAGCTGTTGCTCAACTAACTCCACCAACTGATCTTGTCACACTTAGAGATCACCCTAGATCTCAAGTGATTGGAGACATCTCAGTAGGTGTACAGACAAGGCACCAACTCAACCAAGACTTGATGCATGCCTGTTTTCTCTCTCAAATTGAACCTCTCACCATACATGAGGCAGAGCAAGATCTGCACTGGATCATTGCAATGCAAGAGGAACTCAATCAGTTTGAGAGATGTAGAGTTTGGGATTTGGTTCCAAGACCCCATAACTACCCAGTTCTTGGAACCAAATGGGTCTACAGGAACAAGTTGGATGCTCAAGGCAACATAGTGAGAAACAAGGCCAGACTTGTTGCTCAAGGCTACAGACAAGAGAAAGGAATAAACTATGACCAAACCTTTGCCCCTGTTACAAGGTTAGAGGCCATTAGGATATTCCTTGCCTATGCAGCTTACAAGAGATTCAAGGTCTACCAGATGGATGTCAAAAGTCCATTTCTGAATGGAATACTTCAAGAAGAGGTTTATGTAGAATAACCTCCAGGTTTTATCTCTCCCACTCAACCCTCTTTTGTTTTTAAATTGCATAAAGCTCTCTATGGTTTAAAGCAAGCTCCAAGAGCTTGGTATGAGACCCTAGCAAGCTTTCTTTTAGAGCATGAATTTACAAGAGGAACCATAGATAAAATACTTTTCACCAGACATCATAAGGACCAAATATTGTTAGTACAAATATATGTGGATGACATTATTTTTGGGTCTACTGATCCCAAATTGTGCAAGAGGTTTGCTGACCTCATGTATTCAAAATTTGAGATGAGTAGCATGGGCGAGCTTTCCTAATTCCTTGGTCTCCAAGTGAAGCAGCTCCTAGATGGTATCTTCCTCTCCCAAGCTAAGTATGCTAAGGAGCTTATCAAAAAGTTTGGGATGGGTGATGCTTCAGGGATGAAAACCCCTATGGCTACAAATACTGTTGTGGATTCTGATGTAGCAGGGAAACCTATGGATCAAAAAAGGTATAGGGCAATTGTTGGATCCATATTATACCTAACAGCTAGCAGACCTGATATAAAGTTTGCCACATACCTCTGTGCTAGGTTCCAAGTGAACCCTAAAGAATCTCACCTTATTTTCCTAAAATGTTTTTTGAGATATATAAAGAGTTGCCTAGTCTAGGACTCTGGTATCCTGCAGAGTTAGAGTTTGAGTTAACTGGATACTCAGATGCTGACTATGCTGGATGTAGAGTGGACAGGAAAAGTACCTCTGGAACATGCCAGTTCCTTGGTATGAGACTTGTCTCCTGGTTTTGTAATGAGCAGACATCTGTGTCTACATCAACTGCAGAAGCAGAATACATGGCTGCTGGTATTTGCTATTCACAAATGCTACAGATACAAAACCAACTCTCAGATTATGGTGTCAACTTAAATAATTTAACATTATTTTGTGATAATACTAGCGCTATTGCTATAGCACAGAATCCAGTTCACCATTCTAGGACAAAACATTTTGAAATAAGACATCATTTCATTAGAGATAATGTGGACAAAAAAAAAATTAACTTGATCCATATTCCTACTGATCTATAAAGAGCAGACATTTTTACCAAGCCATTGGATGAGAAAACCCATCTGTTCTTTATAAATCAACTGGGAATGATTAATGGAGAAGAGTTAACCTAGTTTCTGTCTGCATTCGACGAATTTTCCAGAGTTCGTCGAACGGAGTTCGACGAATTAGGGAAAGTTTGAGAGATTCTTGTCGAACGGAGATCGACGAATTCTCTGTGTGAGAAAACAATTTTCGTCGACCAGAGATCGACGAACTTTGCTTCAAAAAGACATTTCGTCGAACGGAGTTCGACGAACTGTTTTCGATTCTTCTGGATGAGATCGACGAATTACCTGTCTATAATTTATTTCGTCGAGCTCAGTTCGAAGAATTTTTCTTTTTCGTGGACCGGAGTTTGTCGATTCATATTCTGAAAATCTTATATCTAGGTTTTCTTCGACCTCCGTCCCGCGCTTTCAGTTCCTTTGCTCTTGATCACCGTTTCTCTCTGTGTTTTTCTTGCAGGGCATCAATGACGATTCCCTCAGGTGCTTTGGTTACAATGAAGTTTGACACTGGATTCGACATGGACTTTGAGTCGTTTCAACATTCTGACACCATCTTTCTATACATCTTAGAACTACTGGAAGAACTCAGTTTAAAGAATTTCGTGACCAGGTGCATTAAACTTCATGGAACAAAAATACGAGAATGGGTATATACATCTACAGTTTTTGAAGAAGATGTTTTGACCGGCAATATAGGGAACACTGCTGTTTCCGTCTCTCCCGCAGTTTTCACTGAAATATTTGGATTAGTGAACGGAGAAGACAATCTGGAAATGGATTCTGAGGAATTCAGTGATATGCTGAAACTGATGGGTTTCTCTGGTAACAACCCTAGAAGTTGTTGAAAAAGCAATTATCCACCGCCTACCAATTTCTGGCAGATATTACGGGAAAGATACTGATAGCCAAGCACTCTGCTCATGACTATATTACCCGTCACCAATTTCTGATAATGTGTGCAGTAGTGAATAAGCGACAGGTTGATTGGAGTAAGGTGTTCTTTGAATTGATCAAGAAGAAGAACAACAAGAAGGAAGTCTAATTTGGCAGAATATTGGGAATATTTATTAAAGAGAAGGCTGCTGAATGTATGGTCTCCCCGACCATCTCCATTAACGCCAGCAAGCGCCTCACTTGCGCTCTGTTTGGCAGATGGGAGAGGACCATCTCCAAGCCCTCAAAGGCTTCTTCCTCCTCCCTCCAAACTTCTGAGAGTACAAGGGCTGTAAAGGCCGCTCCCCACCCTGTTGAAGAGGTTCCTCCATCTCAACCATCTCTTCCAGCACCTCTTCCTCCAAAGAAGCCTCCTCATGTACCTACCCCTCCTTCATCTCCACCACTTGAGCGGGCAAACATTCCATCTTCACGTCCATCTTCCCCTCTGCAAGTTAATTAACAACCCACTCCTCTAGATTCCCCTCATGAGACAATACTTCCTACACCTCCACAGTCTCCTCTTCCCCCACACCTTTCCACCATTCCATCTTACATTATACCATTAGATACAATCATGCAAGATGCCCCCACTCCATCTGTTATTCCTCCTCCCATTCCATCCCCTTCCCCTTCCCCATTTCATCCATCTACCCTCATTTCTTTGCTCACACCTCTCATAAAATCTTTGATCCAAGAGGCAATTACACCTCTTGTGACCTCCATCAATTCCTTTTCTGCCCAGCTCTCTCTTCTATTTGCTGTCCCCTCTTCATCTAGGGGCCTGACTCCAGGTATTCCTGAACCCAGGCAGGGGGAGATGCTCTGTGATGAAGTTGCAGCAGATGCAGCAGCAACAACAGCAACAGTTACAACAGATTCAGATTCAGATGAGGATACAACAATCTTGACAGACTTTGATGCTGAGATGTTTGAGTTAATTCAATTCATGGATACTGACATTGATTTGGATGAGTCAGTTGCACAAATAACTTCTGTTGGTGATTTTTATTTAAATCCCACAGTGAATTTATCTATTTTGCTGAGTAATTTTGATACTGTATATAAACAATCTCTTCCAGTTGATTTTACTAAGCCATATTTGGCTATGGTACCATATACCTCTCCAGCTAGTCCAGCAGTTGCCAAGCAACTCTGTGATAATTTTGCTCTCTCTGCCTCCAGCTCAAAAGTCATTCTAGAAGATACTCTAGTGCCAGTTTCAGCACCAGACTTTATTATGGATAACTCTCCAATGCCTACTCTAGATGAGCTTATTCAGGCTGACATTGAAGAAGAGAATAAGGCAGTAGCTGATAGCTCTGTCTCCTTTATTTCTGAATCTTGTATGGATATTTCTTCTCTTGTTGCTGATACCCCTTTTCCTGAACCTTCTGCCTCTCCTCCAGCAAAGGCTGTTGTTTCTGATAAAGCTTTAAAAGCTTTGGATGCTCTTTATGACATCCCTCAAGGTTCTGAGTCAGAAGAAGAAGATGATGATGATTCTGATGAAGATGCAGCTAGTAAGAAAAAGAGATTGTTGGCAAAGAAGAGAAAGGCTGCTCCTCCTCCAGCTCCTAAGCCAAATCCCAATGCAGACAATCCCTATTATATTCTGCACAAGGTGACTCCATATAAGGGAATGCCAGCATGGATGTGGCTCTCCAAAAACCAGTAGAAAGATAGAAAGAGAAGCAGGAGATACTGTTGGATCCCCTCCTCTAGTGGAAACACAGACACTAAGGAAGGATGCCCTCCTCTTTCAGTTTGAGACCAGCATATCGTCGAGCTCAGCACGACGAGTCGTCGAACTCCGCGACGATCGTCTAGCTCAACATCGACAGATCTCCATTCGAGCGCTGAGCTCAACTTCCAGTCGAACTCCATTCGACGATCTGCGAGCTCAGTTCGACGATTTTGACTCAGTATTGGATCTCTATCTCTGAGCTCAGTTCGACGATCTTTGAGCTCAGATCGATGATATTTTGTTGCAGTATAAGTCCAAATCGCTGAGCTCAGTTCGACGATAGCAGAGCTCAGTTCGAGAGGATTTTTCAAGATTCAAATCAGATCAGTTAAGGAGTTATTCCAGAAGATCCGTTTTCATTTATTTCTGGACCAAGTTTCAAGGGATTTTCAACTGTGGACTTTCCTCCAGAAGACATTTTGCAATTAAGGATGCAATTAATGCTGGCCAACGACTATTCTTGACAGAGGATGTTTTTCTATTCAGTACCAGAGAATAAAAGATAAGAATTTTGTTTTGAATCTCTAAGAGACAGACATCATCAATCCTCAGAACACAGACAAGAAGAACAAACACAAAATATTCTCTGTCTCAAAGAATTCTCTGAAGAACACACATCCAAGAAGATCCAAATCTTCTGATCTCTCTTATCTCAAGTGTTCAAGGCCAACATATTTCAAGACTCCAGACACCTAACATTTCAGCTGTTGCTGAAATCATCCTCAACCTCTGAAGGCCTATCACCATACAGCAAAACTTCTTTTCCTGAACATCTCAAGGACTCAGGGGGAGCTTTGACACCATCAAATCCACATAATCTTCTCAGCTGCTTTGAGAAAGAGAAGACTGTAAAGCTAGTTTGAGTAGCCAAAAGCTCATTGGTGGCAAGACACCTGATCAAAAAATCTGATTTGGTCACCTTATCAAAAGCTCATTGATGATCAACTCATCCTGCAGTGGATTCCTACCTAGGGTGGTAGAAGAGTGGATGTACCCAAGTTTAGGGGAACCACTATAGTTCCTTGTGTCTTCTGGATTGCTTGTCTTTAGGGCTGTGATTGTTCTGTGATTATCTTTTCATTAGTTTAGTTCTGTGATTAGATTTATAATTGCTTCCCTGCTCACTCAGATTACAACAATTGTTGTAAAAAGCTTTCAAGCACCATATACTGAGTATATCAGAAGCTGCACTTTCAGATACTCCCCTCCTCTAATGTGCACAGAAGGAAGGATCCTCCTCCTCCAGCAGCTGGTGCCAGTGGCTCTAGCTCCCAAGATCTGCCCCAATGCAAAATTATCAGACAAAGGAAGCAGCCAGCAGAGGCCATCCTCCTCAAGCAGCCAGCAGAGGCCATCCTCCTCAAGTCAACAACATAAGCAGCAGCAGTAACAAAGTCCTTACATGAAATCTCAAAGAAGCCAGACTCCCCTCCAATTCCTTTTGAAGATCCAGAGGCTGCTAATACTGAAGAATGGCTAGGTACCAAGAGCTGATTGGTCTATCTTTGATAAATAAAGCCAAAGCAGTATCTCTGGTCTTTCAACCAAAATATAAAAAAGGGCTAAAAGGTTTGACATCACCCAGAAGCAGTTGTCCCCAGGGCTTGTCCCCAGGGCTACATCAAAAAATTATTGGGGCAGCTGATATGAACCATGACAGTGGCTCAAGCTCAGGATCCTAACAGAGAAATCATTTTCAAGAAGCCAGGAGAAAAGAAAGCAGAAGACAAACCTCAGCAGAAGAAGCCAAAGAAGTAATTTTTCTTGTTGATTCATTTCTGTCTGTTATTTGTTTTTAAACTATACTATCTGTAACAAAGCTGTGTATATATATATATCTGTTGCATGTGTTATAATTATCTGTCAGATACATCTCTTTTCTTGCTTAGTTTTTCTATATTGAGTCTCTGTTAGTGACCTCACCCAAATAGGGGGAGATTGTTGGATCCCTAGTTGATTTGGGGTAGGTTCACTGACTTAGGATGTGACCCATCTTGTATAGCCAGGGTCAATTTGTGTCCTAAAGTCTAGGTTAAGTCCTTAGGCTCAACTCCAGATGGAACAGCTTTCAACAAGACCATCAGAGACTCCAGACTCACAAGTTTTCAAGACTAAGTAAAGTGAGTTCGACGTTCGTCGAACTCAGCTCCACGAAAGGAGTTCTGCGCTCGATGATCGTGAGACAATTCTTAGTGCTGAGCTCGACCATCTATGTTCTCTGTTCGACGAAAACTCAGTTTCTACATCAAGCCAAAGTCAGGAGGACTTCAAATTTTTCTAAGTCCAGCTTTATGCTTCGGTCGACGAATTATATTCTGAGCTCGACGAACTTGGACCTCAAGTTCACAGCTTCTCAGGTCGACGAAGTCAGCTTCTCAGGTCGACGGATGCTATACTCTACTCGACGATTTCCGAGCTCAGAGAATCTGTGTCGACACTTAGGGTTTGTGTTGATACCAAGATCAATCTGTCAACACCAGGATTTCAGTTGACACTAGCTTCTGTCGACACCAGGATTTCAGTCGACACCGACTTCTGTCGACACCAGGATTTCAGTCGACACCAGCTTATGTCGACACCAGGATTTCAGTCGATACCAGCTTATGTCGACACCAAGATTTCAGTCGACACCAGCTTATGTCGACACCAGAGGATTTGTGTCAACACCAAGATCAATCTGTTGACACCAATTTATGTCGACACAGCATTTCAGCAGATGCAGAGTATTTTGTCTAAGTCCAGAACTTTTCTCAGGTCGACGAATTTGATTCTCAGCTCGACGAATGAAGACTGTCTATTAGATGAATGAAGATTGTCTGGTCGACGAACTCTATCAAGCTCAGCTCGACAAACTCAAGCTCAGCTCGACGAACACAAGTTCAGCTCGACGAAATGTGCTCTTCGTTCGACGAATCCAGATTAGGTTTCTTCAAGGCTCCCGTCCCGTTTCTTGGCGCTGATTCCTGAACATTTAATGCCAGATCTTCTCGGAATGTTATCGTTAGAACGTGCATTGATTATGGACGATTACATGCCGTTTTCCATGGGACAGTTAGGAAAGTCATTGATTGCTGATTCTTTCCAAGGCCGACTGTAATTACTGCTCGACATTCAAAAGTTTGAATATTCCTCAGTCAGTCACAGATACAAGAGATACACAAATACACAAAAAAAAACAGTGACACAGTAAGAGAACATAATCAAGCAGTGATAGAGTTCAAGAATCACAGTACAGAAAACAATCTGACAGACACTCTGAAGCTGCAGAAGAACAAAACATTCTCAAATCTAAAGTTCTTGACTGCAATCAGCCTTGACCAGAGAACTTTTGAAGAAGAAGAACAACTAAATTCAATCAAGAGTCTTCTTCTTTCTATTCTCAGGACAACTTCAAAGGACAACAGAACTTTATCAGTCAAAAGAAGTTCCTGAAAGCAGTTCTGGTCCAGGCATTCTAGGTCATTGAAGGCCTATCACCCTGAAGCAGTGCTCCAGCATTCCTGACCAATTCAAGATCTCAGGGGGAGCAAGATCTACTACATCAATCCACAAGTCTTCTCTCTGACTGTTGACAGAGAAGACACTATCACCCTCTCTCTAATTCCTGTACAGGGTTTTAAATCCCTTCAAAATTATTCTGGTTGCAAGTCTCCTTCCAAAAGACTTGAGGGTTTGGTTTTTGGGGACCTGATCAAAACCCATTGGTGCCCAGGACACCTGATCAACTCATCCTGCAGTGGATTCCTACCTAGGGTGTTAGAAAAGTGGATGTACCCAGATTGATTGGGGAACCACTATAGCTCCTTGTGTCTTCTGGTTGCTTATTTTCTTTTGTTTTCTGGTTGTGGTCTGTGATTGCTCTGTGTTTAGTTAGTTGGTGTGTTTACTTTATGTTATTTGCTTCCCTGTTCACTTAGGTATACAACAACAGTTGTAAAAAGTTTTTAGTAAGCACTATACTCTATTCGCCCCCCTCTAGAGTATATCAGATCTAACCTGCACTTTCACAACCGCATTGCCTTTCCCAGGCATATATTGAATCTTGAATGTGTAGTCGCCCAGGAACTCCATCCATCTCCACTGCCGCATGTTTAGATCCTTTTGATCCAACAGGTACTTTAAGCTCTTGTGGTTGGTATAGATATCGACCTTCACACCGTACAGGTAATGCCTCCATAGCTTCAGGGCAAATATCACGACCGCTAACTCCAAGTCATGGACCGGATAATTCCTCTCAAGTACCTTCAGCTGACGCGAACCATAAGCTATTACACTTCCATGCTGCAGTATAACACAACCCAATCCACTGCCCGAAGCATCAATATAGATCACAAACCCTTCGGTCCCACTCGGCGAACATAGAACAGGCGTCGTGGTCAACCGATTTTTCAACTCTCTGAAAGCTCGTGCGCACTCAGACGTCCAAACAAACTTCTGCTCTTTCCTCATCAGAGTCATGAGGGGTAACGCTATCCGCGAGAAGTTCTCCACGAAGCGCCTGTAATAGCCGACAAGCCCCAGAAAACTCTGGACTTCCGCTACCGTAGATAATACAGGCCACTCACGTATATCAACTATCTTTGTCGGATCCACCTCAATTCTCTCTCCACTAACTATGTGACCAAGGAACGCTACTGAGGACAATCAAAACTCGCATTTGGAGAACTTGTCGTACAGTGGGTTCCTCCTCTGCATATCCAACACCAAATGCATATGCTTAAAATGATCCTCCTCACACTACGAGTACACCAATATATCGTCGATAAAGAAGATCACGAAGTGGTCCAGGTATTCTCTGAAAGTTTGTTCATCAGAATCCATGAACACGGATGGCGCATTAGTCAGCCCAAACGACATGACGGTAAACTCATAATTCTCGTATCGCGTGCTGAAAGCTGTCTCGGGGATATCACTTTCTCTTATCCTCAGTGATAATATCCGGATTTAATATCCAATTTCGAGTACACCGATGACCCAACTAACTGATCGAACAGATCATCAATCCTTGGGATCATGTACTTGTTCTTCTACGTTAACCTGTTCAGCTCTCGATAATCGATACAAAGTCGCAAGCTTCCGTCCTTCTTCTTAGCAGAAAGGACCGTTGCGCTCCAAGGCGATGAACTTGGACGCACATAACCCTGTTCCAACAGCTCTTGAAGTTGAACCTTCAACTCCGCCATCTCCTTAGGCGCTAACCGATACGAGGAGCGTGACACAGGTTTGGTACCTGGCACTAGCTCAATAGTGAAGTCAATCTCCCGCTGAGGTGGGGCTCCAGGGAGATCGCCAGGGAACACGTCAGGGTACTCAGATACCACTGGGATGCTGTCCAAAGCAGGCTTAGGCTTCGAAGCCTCCACTAGCGTGAAGAACAGCTCTGCACCAGTACTAACCTCCTTAACCACCTGAAGAGCAGACATCAAAATCTTGCTCGACCCTTTCAAGCCTACAAATATAGTCTCACGACTAGTTTCCAATTTGACCTCCTTGAGATTGCAATCAATGCATGCCTGCTGCTCCGAGAGCCAGTCCATACCAAAAATCACGCCGAACTCCACTAGTGGCAGTAACGATGCTTGCAAGTCGAACTCATGTCTCCCAATTCGTATCTTTATGCCACCGACTCTATCCATGCGCATTGAACATCCATTTGGCAACAACACATCCAGTTTGTCCTTTGCCATCGAAGAAGGTACTCCGATGCGTGATATAAATCCTTTGGACAAAAAGGAGTGCAAAACTCCCGTATCAAAGAGTGCTCTCGCCGGATTATCAAAAAATCAAAACAAAGCCTATTACAAACAGTAATAAGCTAACATGCCCAAGGGAACAAGTATTTAAAGCTAACTTGCTATAAATTTAAACCGTACCTGTCACCACATCAGCTTACTTTATGGCCTCCTGCTGGCCAAGGTTGAGCTAGACTCTAGGTTGAGCTAGAGCATAGTGGGATGCGGTTAACTCCACCGCCTTGCCCTTCTCCTCATAGGTTGCTCCCGGCTTCCTCTCGGACTTTGGACGTCCGCTCCAACAGTCTCGGTCAAAGTGTCCCGGCTTTCCACAGTTATAGCATGCGCCCAAGGTTTGGCCCGTAGTCATCCCAGATGCACAAAAAGAAGGGGCAGGACCCGAAGTCCTAACCTTCTTATAGAACTTACGAAACCCAAACATTGAGGTGGTCGACACCTTGAAATCTATCTTCTTAGCATTAGATTCTTTCTTCGCTTGCATATTCCTCAGATCCTTCTCCAAAGACCGGGCCGTATTGACCAGGGTCAAGAAGCCCTACATCATCGGCCCCGAGAGCAGTAGTCTTAGGTCATCCCTCAGACCCTCATAGAAACGGTTTGTCTTACGCTCCTCATCAACAAATGTAGAGCTAGCGTACCAACCCAACAGTGTAAATTCATGGAGATACTCGTCCACACTACTCTCTCCTTACGTCAACTTCTGGAATTCATTCTCCATCGCGATCCTCTAAGCTGAGGGAAGGTACCTTGCTAAGAATAGTCTCGAAAATTCTTCCATCGAGACGTCCGTGAGTTGCCTTCCCTTTAGGTGATGTAGCTCTAAACCTTCCCACCACAGCCTTGCATCTCCGTCCAACAGGAAAGTAGTTATGGTGGTCTTCTGCCACTCCTCCATTTCCGTAGCTGTCAAGACTCTCTTTACTGGGGAGAGCCAATCCTCAGCTTGGGATGGGGTTCCAGTCCCCGAGAACACTGGAGGATTGAAGCCCATAACATGCTTGAGCTGCGTTTTGGTCGCTCTTCTAGGTATCAACGGCTCCACCACCGCTTGCTCCACCCTTCCCAATTCCGCCGCTTGAAGCGGTACCTGCTCCACTCCAGGGGCAAGCTACTGCATTTGTCTTGCAGGCTGGGCATTTATCATAGAGAACATCGCTTCAGACACCAATATTATGGTTTCTGCCGATGGAGGTGTTGCAGGCACATCATTCAGTGCGCTACTTGCCTCAGAAACCGGGCATTCTGATGGCCCTGCACCACTCCTGGTCACCTATAGTCATACAAAACACCATTATGTGACCGAACAATATTGCAAAAAGCAATTATAGGAACATGCAGATTCCTCAAACATGGGTATTTTAATTTCTAAGTGGACATTCATGAGTTCTTTTTATGTTATAACGATGACGCACACACATGTGCTCACCACCCCTTAAAATAATTCGTCCACGAATTCATTTAAGCATGACCAAAATGGGTAGTCTGATACCAAATTGTAACACCGCTATCCGTCACATGACATATAACAGTAGGTCTGGCCGGGGCCCGATGCCATATACTACGGACAGACGGAAGGGTTAGTAAATGAAACCATCCTTCCAATAACACACGTCCTACACAGAGTACATTCTAGTGGAAGCATTTTAAGAGTTACAAAGAAAAGAACCCAAGCCAACATCATGAATGTCCACTAAATACTCAAATTAGAAATGAGCGTTCAAAATACACAAAGTACTTGGCCTTATGGCCTTACAAGAGTTTACTTAAATAAACAGTGTCTTCCATACATCGGCACGCAGGCCGGTCACACATGAGAATAACAAGTAAACATTCGCATTGGCCTTCGAGGGCCGGTTCAGCAACCAGGACTTCAGCTCGCTATTAGCCAATAGGCTCCGCAGCACCTACAAGCAACAATCCAGCGCAGCGGTGGCAAACAAAAGCAACGGTCAGCTAAAGCTGACAAAATTATAACGAACCCGCCCCTTAACTCGGGGCGGCGATGCTCATTCCCTGCACTTTATTAGCATAGCCAAACATTAATGAAATTACACTTCATCACAGGCGTAGGCACGCATGGCCACACACCTCGTGCTATCTGGGCACATTCTCGGTGAACCCAATCAAATCCGCGATCTCACCACCGCCTCTTGGACGACAAATCTCGTGAGCATTATAGTCTTTCTGGCCTAAGCCTAAGACCCTCCATCTATGCCAACGACAAGTGTCACGTACTTTAGGTAGCTTTAACCGAACGACATAGAGCAAGTACGGTTCTGCCTAACCCGTTGCTCACACTGTAACGTCAATTTAAGCCATATGTGCGGGTCAAGCTTCCCCGAGTCCCAAATTGATCACACACTTTACATAACCTAGTTATGTGCAAGTTGGCTCCCAGGCCACCAACATGGCAGAATCACGCTTCTACTCAGTTTTCTAGGTGCACCTTGGAGTTAGTCCCCAAGGTTCCATGTTGCAATCTACCACGTAGAAAACCCAAAAAACAACCATGGGCGCAGAGTCTTCTCCGGCCATTCATGCAATGAAACATCACCGATCCAGACCAATTTGTCCGGGTAGGCTTCACACATTATGCCTATGTCCGTACTTCGATTACAGACTGTACATGCAAAATAACGAGGACTATTCATGTCCACCCGAAGGAACACCTCACACTCACCGCATACTCGTGAGAGAGGATTTCTTGTGCAGAAATAAAGAGGACTTAACATGTCCAAGAAGAGAATCATTACCATTGGGTTTCTCTTTGGATCCATGAAGATCTAGTCGGATGAAAAGCACCGCAATGGCCTCGCCTCCGTAGATCTGGACTCGGCTTGCGATTTGGGGCTCCGAAGCTCCATCGGCGGACGGATCTCTCCTCCTCCTTCTTCCTTGCTCTCCCCTCTCTCTAAAGCTTTAGAAAGAGAAAATTCAAATTGGAATGAGGGTTTAAAACCCTATTCCCAGCTTTAACTCAGCAAGGACAGCCCTGAGCCCTTGGATCCCAAATGAAGGAAACAGACGCGCACGATTCGCACTTAAAATAACATTACTAGGCTGAACACGGCTTGTGACACGCCCGTGTCCAAGGCCGTGTACCTCAGTCAACGTCGAATCCGTCGCATCCCGAACAGGACACGACCATTGGACACGCCCGTATCACATGCCGTGTGCCAGACTGTAATGCCCCCGATTTTTCTGTGTTTTGTTTCTTCTTTGATTGGTGTTACGATGACGCATTTCCGGCCTTTCGTCGTTATATAGCATGGTTTTAGTTCTTTAGGTTCCTTGTATAGCCTGGTTGTAGCCTGTTAGCAAGATTCCCCAGCTAGCCGGAGTCTGTTTGGGTGACTCGGTTGGGCCTCTTAGGGAATGCTTGTGTTTTGGCTTCGGGAGGTGTTAGCCCGAGTGTGTGATCGTCGGATGTTGTTTTCGACCTCACCATTGTTTTCGTAGCTTGGGTGTTTAGCTACGGTGTGAGTTTTGGTCGAAGTCCGAGATTGTTTGCTTTCGCGTCGTTTCGACGTTTATTATGTTTGTTGTGCTGTGTATGGCATGGTGTGGCCGAGCTTGTTAGGCTGGTGCCTGCTTTCCTTTTTTAGCTAAGGAGTTAGCTGTTTTTGTGTATGTTTGGGTGTCAGGGCCTAGGTCACGGGCGTGACCTAGGGCGTGTCGAGCTCGGGTAGAGCTCTCGGTTGTGTGGTCGACGAAATTCGGTCGACGGGTGTTTTTGGTAGAAACATGGCCTGTGACACGGGCGTGTCGTAGGGCGTGTCCCCTTCGGTTCGTCGAGCTACGCTCGACGTTAGTCGAGCGGCGTTCGGGCTAGTTCACGCCCCTCTGACACGGGCGTGCTTGATCTGGCACGGGCGTAGCATTAGGCGTGACTCCAGTTCGGCGATCTGCGCTCGACGATTGTCGAGCGCTAGTTAGGTTGGTACACGTCCTGTGACACGGGCGTGTCACAGGGCGTGATCCCGGTTTAGGCGACTTGAGATCGATGATCGTCGAGCGGGTAGGTGAGTGAGTACACGCCCCGTGATACGGGCGTGTCGGACCGTGTCACGGGCGTGTCTGGGGCGTGTTCCGTACTTTTTTCCTGAGTGCTTCATTTTTATGCCGTGATTCATTTTTCCTCCTTATTTTCGTCGTTCCCGAGCCTGGAGAGCTTCCAGCGGAAGGGTTTTGGGAGGAGGCGGTGGTTTTTGGCCGGTGTTTGCGGGAGGGAGCTCGTTTTTCTCGTGCGATAGCGGATTTGTCTTGCTCTCGTCTAGATCTTCCCTTTCATGTAAGTTATTCTTGATTATAGGGCTGATTCTAGGAGTTAAACTTACTTTAATTTCTTTTCTTCTTCTCTTAATCGTTGCTTTTGACCCGTAGGTGGCCGATCTTTCCGCCAAAGCCTGTTTCGTGTTGCAATCGCTGCATCTTGGTGGTAAGGCGAGTAGCTCCTTGCCCTTGCCTTGTTTCCCCTTTTTCCTTGTTACTTTGCTGTACTCTTGTTCTTAAATTTCAGCCATGTTCAATCTAGGATGTTTAATTTCAGCCATGTTCAATTTAGGTTGTTTAGGAATATTTTGACTAATCTTTTTCTTTTTATTTTTTTTTGCGGTTTGGTGTCCAGCGGGTAGCTAGAGTTAGGGTAAGACTGCGATTAGTTGTAGTTTAAGTTTAGATGCGGTAGCCTCGAGTAGATAAGATGGAAGGGAGGGTTGGAATTAAATTTCCAACTATCTGTTTCCGTGCGTTGACAGAGTTTAGGCTGCGATTTTAACTAAATTCACGTTTACCCTAAGTAGAAAGCGCTGACAGCGTTGGGTGAGCCGAGTTCACCCAACGCCGTCATCCAGCGTAGATTTTGCGGTAAGTATTTTTGGCATCAAGTTAGTGGATCTTACTCAACGCCGCGTCGAGTGGGCTCGATGTTTCTATCTTGGGTTCGTGTGTTTCCTTAGGATTGTTAGTGTGACTTTTCCCTATTCCCTAGGGGGTATTGGGTGTTCGGCTAGTTTTTGCATGCCGAATCTTGGGTTGTGGCAGGTGGTGTAGTTTTGGTGGCCTCTGGAGGGGTCGTTTTATGTGGAGAGCTGTGGCCACCGCCTTTTGCCCCGGTTTGGGTTGGCGTGTGTGGGACCCTAAAGCTGCCACTGTTTGACCCCTTAGCCCTTTTTGGATCTGGTTTTGGTTATGTATTGAGATCCATGTTTTGACCACTGCCATTAACCCACGTGTTAGGACTGTTAGTTCCTTTCCTATTTTATGGCTTTTTCGCTTGGCATATATGTATATGTCTTGTTGCTGTTGCAGGCTCTTTTGTAGGGCATATTGCTTTTATTGCTCGCACTTGGTGTGCTTTGCTGTGCTTTAGACAGTGCTCTTTTCTTACTGTCATGCCATTTCTTATGCTTATAGCATTTTTATTGCCGGGTTGGTAAACCCTTCTTAATTGCTCATAAATCTAATGCTTTATTTACCTTTTTGACTATTTTCTTGCTGAGGTGTTCTTTTCTTGAATTCCTCAGGTCCAAGTTGTAGCCAGTTCAGCGGCTAGTTCTTTTGGAGGGTCTTGCTTGTGGCCTCTTGGGTAGCTGAGATAGCTGATCCTTGATTTTGTGAGGTAGTTCTTTACCTTTCTGTATAGACATGCATACTCACCAGTGGGTTCATGTTAGGTTGTTGACGCCCACTGGTGGCTTCTAGCGATGCTGGGTATGAACTTAAACTGCTATTTTTGCCTTTTATAGATGTTTACCTGTCTTCTGGGAAGGATTTATGCTAGGTTGCATGTTAGATATTTTAAACCTTAAAACATTACTATATGTATCTCATGCACGTCATATTTATAAAACTAAGACACTATTTTTCCTTAGCGTAAAAGACTATCTTTCATATATACTATATTCTCCTTAGAGTCGTGCATACCATGAGTCGTCCCTCGGGGACACTTATGCTCTTTTAGGATGTCAACTCAATTTAAACAAAAGTATTTTTCGCTACGTACAAATATACTTTTTAATTGTGGACTAGCTGATCCACCGTGCCGAGGGATATGACCATTAAACATAACTGGTTTTCTTTCAAATTAATCGACGATTTTCCTTAAAAATCTAAAGTCTGGAGTTTTGCCTGAACGTGTGCAGTTATCCCCTGCACGACGTGGCATCACGACACGTATTTTCTCTTGCTCTGATACGATGTAATCGTAGAAAAAATGCGGGTTGTGACATAGACACGGCCAAGCACACGACTGTGTTCCTGGCCGTGCTCAACAACCGATACAGCCGGCCAAACACACAGAGGACACGGGTTCTTGACACGCCCGTGTTCCTACTGACACTCCCGTGTCAACCAAAACATGCCTTGATCCAGACCGTATTCCTCACCCGACACAGCCCGACTAACAACCCGAGCAGGACACGGCCCTGGACACGCCCGTGTCTCAAGCCATGTTCACTGTCTCGACGCCTCATCGAGTGCATTTCATCGACCACTCGGCAAGTTTGTCTAACCCGAGCACGACACGGACCTGGACACGCCCGTGTCCTAGGCTGTGTGACCCTTACCAGCACCAAACTTGACTCTAAATGCTATCGGTCCCTCTTTTGAGTTTCGGGGCATTATAGATGTAGTTGGGGGTAGCTAGGGCGACATACAAGGGGGAGCTGATCTCGACCGTCAATGCAGGGGTTCGGTCTTACAAGGATGCTTACATCCCAAGAGATCGTCCCATCGTCCGCCCTGGGATATCTAGGAGAAACAGGTTGAAGGCATGTTTCCCAATCCAACCGTTGAAATCAGTTTCAGCTTTGCCACCTGGCTACGAGCGTACATGCATGAGCGAGGTGTGATGTTTTTTCGAGGGTCCTCCAGGACGCACTCACGACTAATATATTTCCTTGGGCCTATCCCTGCTTTTTAGCCAGTTATCCTACCTTTGGAAATAATTGAAGGGCTTTTGCCCAAATGAGAGCTTGGCAAGGTCGATCCTTCCTCGAATCCAAGAGTTTGGAGTCCAAACTTGTTCATGCTAGTTCCTCCAGTCGGAGGAGAGATGCAATCGCGGGTAGCAAGGCCGACATGCGAGGGGGGAGGGAGCTGATCTCGGCCATCAGTGCAGGGGTTCGGTCTTACACAGGCGCTTATATCCCGAGGCATCGTCCCATCGTCCGCACTGGGTTATCTAAGAGAAACAGGTCGACAGTCGGTTTCTCAGATCGATCTCGGAGCAGAACCTCAAGGCCTCAGAAATCTTGAGATGAAATAGCACAAAGAGAAGCCAAACAGTAGGTTCAGAGCCCGAGAAACATTGCAGCTAGAGACGACAACGAAGAATGGCGCTTGGATAATGAAGACGCATAATGACTCTCGCTAGATTTTGTTGAAGAGCTTCGTGACTTGGCCTCCATCCGCCAAGTGGAGATCAAGCGGCGCATGATGAAGCACTTCAACAAGAACGTCCGCTTGAAGCATTTCCTCACAGGGGATCTGGTCATGAAGAAGGTAGACACCGCAGGAAGAGGAGCAATGGTTGGCAAGCTGCATCCTAATTGGGAAGGTCCCTTCATCGTCCAAGAATCCTTGGCCACCGGAGGCTATTATCTTCAGGATCAGGTCGGAGAGCAGCTGGGAGGTACCTGGAGCGGAGATGACCTGAAAAGGTTCTATCCCTAGCGGTAATTAATGCTATATATATCTATATGTATAGATATATATATATATATCTATATATATCTATATATATCTATCTATATCTATCTATATCTATATCTATCTATATATATATATCTCTATATATCTATATGCGAAGTGGTCTTGACCAGAGCTTTTGCCTCAATCCATTTGGAGAAGTAATCGATCATGATGATGATGAACTTCCTTTGTCAACTGGCTTGAGGGAAAGGGCTGATCAAGTCCATTCCCCAGATGACGAAGGGCCATGGAGCAGTGATCGAGCGAATGTATTGAGCTTGTTGTAGTTGAAGAGGCACAAAGATCTGACATTGGAGGCATTTTATGGAGAAGGCTTCTGCTTCTTTCTGAATGGTGTGCCATAAATACCCGTGCCTTATAATTATTTGTTCCAGAGTGCGAGTCCTTGAATGACTACCACACTCTCCTGAATGAATCTCCTCCAGAACACGAGAGACTTCAACCTCTGACAGAAACCGGGCCAGAGGGCCTAAGATAGTTTTACGATAGAGCTCTCCTTCCTGTAGTAGATAATATGTAGCTTTGTAGCGGAACTTCCTCTGATCCCCCTCGCTGGCAGGAATCTGACCTGTTGCCAGGAAAGAAACAAAGGGATCCCTCCAGGACGCCCTCTGCTCAATCTCCATCATCTCCCCTTATTCGATGGACAGCCGGAATAGTTTAGTCATGGTACCCCTAGCCCGAGGACCGTACTTGGCGAGGTAGTCGGCTTCTAAATTCTCTTCTCGGGGTACATGCTCGACAAAGAAAGATTGAAACCCCCCGATCAGACCTTTCACTTTGACTAAGTATCTTTGCAGGATCGGATCATTCATCTCGAACTCGCCTCTGATCTGGGACGCGACTACCATCGATTCGGTGAAGGCTCTAATATCTCGAATTGCTAACTCCTTGGCGAGACGCAAGCCAGACACCATAACTCCGTACTCCGCCTGATTATTGGTAACGGGAATGAGGATCTCGACTGCTTGCTCAATCCTGGTTCCCTGGGGGCTTACCATCACGACTCTGGCTCCCACGGAATACCTGCCTGAAGCCCCATCCACAGACATCTTCCAGGAAACTGGACTAGAAGAGCCTTCCTCTCCTTCCACCTAGGCCAAGAAGTCGACAAGGAAATCCACCACCGCCTGCGCCTTGATTGCTACCCTTGGAGAGTAAGAAATGTCGAACTCACTTAGCTCCACCGCCCACTTTGCCAGCCTTCTTGAATGCTCCCCTCCATCCAGGATACTACGCAGAGGGTGATCAAAGATGACCCTAATGGAGTGATCCAAAAAATAAGGACGGAGCCTCCGAGCCAAAACTACCAAAGCAAACACTAGCTTCTCCAAAGTAGGGTATCCTGTTTTTGCTTACTGCAACACTCTACTCACGTAGTAGACATGGAGCTGCCTCTTGCTCCATGTCTTCACAGCAATACAACACAGAATCATATACAATTCTTCACAGCAATACAACACAGCAATCACAGAATAAAGCACATACAGAGAACACATATATTTTATAGTGGTTCTCCAAGGTCTGGGTACATCCACTTTCCCCCTTCGCCTATCTAGTAGTGTACTAGATTCGGCCCAACTTCTCCACTATTCCTCAGATCCTCAGATCTTACACTCAGAACCCCAAATAGGTTCCTACAGCTCAGAGTGATCCCACTCTTACAACTCAGGCTCACAGCCCTACCACTCAGTCTTCACCAAGACCTACACTCAGCCTTCAACAAGGCCTACACTTAGCCTACAACAGGCCTACACTCGGAGAAATGTATCTCCTACACTCAGGTATCCTGTTTTTGCTTACTGCAACACTCTACTCACATAGTAGACATGGAGCTAACCGCCTCTGCACCCACTCCTAAGTATAGAAAGAGATCTTCGTTAACCTGTGGGCCTTGGAGGAGAGGAGCTTGGGTTAGCTGTTGCTTGAGCTTTCCGAAGGCCTCCTCACACTCCGCTGTCCACTCGAACTTCTGATTCCCCCAAAGGGTCTTGAAGAATGGAGATAACTTCTCCCCTGCCTTGGACAAAAAACAACTAAGGCCTGCCAGCCTTCCCGTTAACCTTTGAACCTCCTTGGGATCCCATGGGGATGCAATATCCAGAATGACCTTCACTTTATCTAGATTAGATTCCACCCCCCTGGGAGTGAGGAGGTGACCTATGAACTTCCCTCTTCCTGCACCGAAGATGCACTTGGTTGGGTTGAGTCGCATCTTATACTTTCTCAGGGTGGCGAAAGTCTCCACCAGATCCGTTATGTGCTCCGCAACACTTTTACTCTTGACAAGGAGATCGTCCACATAGACCTCCAAGTTCCGCCCCTTCTGCTCCTTGAAAATTTGATCCATAATCCTTTGATAAGTCGCGCTCGCGTTCTTGAGCCCGAAGGGCATCATCTTGTAGCTATAGCAGCCATTGCTGGTTATGAAGGAGACGTCACGACAGTCGGGGGGGATGCATCCAGATCTGATGATACCCTGAAAAAGAATCATGAAAACTCATCACATGAAACCTGATGACGGAATAAACCAGCGCATCGATTTGAGTCAAGGGGTAGCAATCCTTCGGGCATGCTTTATTCAACATAGAAAAGTCGATACATAGACATCAGACCCCTCCGGGCTTCTTCACCATTACAACATTGGAGAACCAGCCTGGATACTGGATCTCCGAGATAAAACACGCCTCCAGTAGCTTCTCCACCTTCTCCCTGATCGGTCCCGCCAGCATGGCAGCACTTTTCCTCTACTTCTGACGAACAGGAGCCACCGCGGGATCCATGTTAAGGCGATGGCATGCAACATCGGCATCGACCCCTGACATCTCGGTGGCGCTCCATGCGAAGACGTCGATGTTGTACTGTAGGCGAGCGACCATCTCTATCTTCCCTTCCAGCGGAAGGGATCCTCCAACCTTCAACAGTCTCGGCTCTCCTCCCTGAGAGATCACCTCCACCTCCTCCACCTCTTCAACAGCACACAACTCCTTCTCCTTCTCCAGTAGCTCCTCCAACTTCTCCGCGTCACCCATCCAGCTGATGGTGCTGACGACATTCAGGTAGCACTCCATGGAGGCCTTGGAATCTCCCATGATCCTAATCTGAACATCCCCCCGACAGTACTTCAAGCACTGGTGATATGATGACAGAATGACCTTGAAATAGTTGATGAGGGGCCGCTAGAAGATGGCGTTGTATCCGCTCGGCGCATCGACGATGATGAAGCGACATCGGATCGACGTCCTGCCGAGTGTAACCAGAAGTTCCACCGCCCCCTTCCACCTCTTTCTTCTCTCTTGAGAAGCCAAAGGGGGGGGGGTCCATCTGCAACCTAGACCCAAGACGCTTCCACCTGAAGCCCGACGAAGGTTCTCTTGAAAATGACATTCACTGAGCTCCCGTTATCCGCGAGGATTCGGTCGACGGTGAAGTCTTCGATGGCAACTTGAATCACTAAGGCGTCGTAGAAGGGGTTCTCATTCCCCTGCATGTCCTCCTCCGAGAACGTGATCTCTTCCAATGGAGGCAGGTTCTACGATGTCGAGGTGATGTTCTTCCGATAGATCTGGTGGAGACTCGCCTTACGGGAAGCTCTGAGTCCAGCCCCTCCGTTGATCACCCCTACATGCCCACCTCCTGGGCCATGTATCAACTCTCCACGACCTCCCAGGTAGAAACGATCTTCATTCTTCCTCTGCACTGGAGCTTGGAATTTTACCTGCCCCACAGGGGCCTCCTGCCTCTGATGCTCTCTCTCTCTGCTGTTCCTGCTTCCAACTTCCTCTTTGCTTCCCAGAACTCCAGGCAAGCCAAGGTCCTGTTCCCCTCTACTCGATGGATATCGCAGTAGAGGGGAATCTCTGCCTCCTGATGCATCGCCCGCTGCTCCCTCCGGCGCCGCTTGTTGTCTTGACGGGCGATGGCCATCATCTCCCTTCTTCCTCCTCCTCCTCGGTCTCCCTCTTGTCGGTTGTCCTTCCTCCTCTCCTCCTAGAAGTGTTGTCTTACCGAGGATCTCCACAGGGGGCGATTCCCGGGATATTGTAATCTTTTATCCCCCCTCTTCCTACATGGGCCTCCGCTAGCCTCCTCTCTTCATGTCTTCGAGGCCTCTCCTGCCTCCTCTCCTCAACCCTCTTGAGTTCTTCTCTCGTCCTCATTTCCTCTCTCCTCGGCTCTTCCTTCCTCCTCTCAACCTGCCTCTCCGGCGGCCTCCTTGCCTTTTCCCCCGAAGGTCCTGCTCTTCCCCTCACCGTCGTATCATCTCCATCCAGTCTCGCCAAGAAGTCATTATTATTTTCTTCTCCGCGAACGAAGGTGTTCGCTCGCTCGATCATCTCTTCAAAAGAACTCGGGGGATTAGACCTCATCTCCATGCTTAACAGTCCCAGCTTCAACCCGAACTTCAGGGCTACCATTAGAGTAAAGTTGTCCTCCTGTTCAACCTCCAAAATCTCCTCGTGGAAACGATCAATGTAATGGACCAAGCTCTCGTGCTGCCCTTGGGTAACTTTGAAAAGAGCCGTCGCCTCCTTCTTCCTCTTCTTCGATGTCGCGAACCTTGCCATGAGGCCCCGACGCAGGTCGGAGAAGCAGTACACGGACTCTGCTGGCAGTTGATGGAACCAATCTATGGTATTGCCCTCGAGGGTGATGGAAAAGAACCGGCATTTGAAGGCGTCGGACATGTTGCGGATGGAGATGACATCTTTAAACCATTGAAGATGTTTGACAGGGTCGTCCCTGTTAGAGTAGTAGGTGAGAAGAGGCTCTCTGTACCCTTCGGGAATGGGGGCGGCGAGGATCTCATCACAGAAGGAGCTCCTCACTCCCTGGATGTGACGAGTTTCATCCTCGCTAGAAACATCATACTCGCTATAGTACCGTGTATCTCGTTATCTCGTCGGCGACGTCGGACCCTGAAAGCGGACCCCCTGGCTGCCCGCCGGGTAATGTCGCGACTGGATTGGTCGCTCTTCCCTCGCCCCAGCGGGCTCCTTCCCAGCTCGCCTCGGCAGAGCCTCCTCATCCAGCGGTGTCACGCGACGGGGGGAAGTTGCCTTGACATCGGGGCGATCCGCAAACACGACGAGGATGGTATGTTCGATCCTCTTCGCAAACTCCTCGAAAGCGATAATTGTCACATACTCGCCACCTCGCGCGACATCTCCTCCTCCTACCGAGTTGCCGACCAACTCTCCATGCTCGCCACCATTGGTCATCTTACTCAACCACTGAACTTTCCTCCTTGGCTACGATCCACGCTCACCGCACCAAGTGTTGAAGCCAGGAAAAATCCCAACCTCAGAATTCGTACTAATGCTGCCTAAGGTTACTGGCTCAGGAGGAAGATCAGACGGCTAGGGTGAATAGGATGAAGAACCAAGTCAAACAAGACCCCAGATGTTGCGGCAGGAAGGTCCCACCACGTACCCGGATGCTCGAAAGGAGTAGCCCCTTCTCAACCAAAGATGGCCGAACTGGGTACGATGTAGACTAGCTGACGACGAAGTCGCAAGGTCGTGGCCTGGTCTCTAAGGAAACAAAATCCAAAGACTCGGATAGTATCTGGAAATGAGAGTTCGTGAGTATCCTGCAGATGATTTCAAGTGCCTCACCACGTACCCCTGGGGTCCTACTAATAGGCAAATCCAAGGAGGGGGGGTGGGGTCATCTTTATACCCCAGACCCTGGAGACTAGGCGAGTTCTGGAGGAACTCGCACGGGCTGGGCGAGTATTTCACCTAGTCGCCTACCTGACGAGTATGCGAGGGTAGCTCGCCATACTCGGCCATGCCTTCTATGGTGTTGTGCGTTGATGTTGACTTCTGTCTTGACTTGTTGACCTTGACTTCTACTGACCTGGCTGTGGTAGGACCCACCCTCGATGAATACGAGTTGTACACAACCTCAGAATTCCTGGATTCAACACTTGACTTTTGCTGACCTAGCTGTGGTAGGATCCACGCTCACCGCACCAAGTGTTGAAGCCAGGAAAAATCCCAACCTCAGAATTCAGACCAATGCCGCCTAAGGTTACTGGCTCAGGAGTAAGATCAGACGGATAGGGTGACTAGGATGAAGAACCAAGTCAAACAGGACCCCATATGTTGTGGCAGGAAGGTCCCACCACGTACCCAGATGCTCGAAAGGAGCAACCCCTTCTCAACCAGAGATGGCCGAAATGGGTACGAGTGGGACTAGCTGATGACGAAGTCGCAAGATTGAGACCTGGTCTCTAAGGAAATGGAATCCAAAGACTCGGCTAATATCTGTAAATAAGAGCTCGTGAGTATCATGTAGAGGATTTCAAGTGCCTCACCTCGTACCCTTGGGGTCCTATTTATAGGCAAATCCTAGGAGGGGGGGTCATATTTATACCCCACCCCCTAGCGAATAGGCGACTTCCGGAGGAACTCGCACGGGCTAGGCGAGTATCTCTCCTAGTCGCCTACCTGGCGAGTATGCGAGGGGAGCTCTCCATACTCGCTCAGGCCTTCTATGGTCTTGCGCACTGATGTTGACTTCTGTCTTGACTTGTTGACCTTAACTTATACTGTCCTGGCTGTGGTAGGACCCATCCTCGACGAATACTGGTTGTACACTCAGCTTCATCCCCGGATCTGCAGGAGTAGATATAGCCTTGCTATTCTACATCCAGAACTTCTTCAGAATCTCCTCCGCATACTTCTTATGAGAGATGAAGATCCCTTCTTCAATCTGTTGCACTTCTATGCCCAAGAAGTAAGTGAGTTCACCCACATTTGTCATCTCAAACTCCTTCATCCTAAACTCCTTGAACATGAGAGGGTTGTTTCTTGTGAATATCATGTCATCAACATACAAGCATACGACTATGATATCACCGTTCTTCTCCACCTTCGTGTAGAGTGCATTGATGCGCCCGCGAACAGACTCTTACTGTGGTTGGTTCGGTGAGTCGATCGCCGCGGGCGTGCTACAAGAGGCAAGTGCACCTATCGCAAGTAGTACTCGATATTCGGGGGAATACCGAGGTCGTATTGTTCTCGGGGTCGTGTTGACTATTCTTACTCCTCCGGGAGGACTATTATTTTACTGAAAGTAAGGTGGATTTTTTTAATTAACAAAAGATGGAAAAGCAAAAGGAGCGAAAAAAAAAACGTTTTAGAAAATATTCGATGAAGGGTTAACTCTCGGCATCGAATCGGATTAAGACTAAAACAATTTGTAATAATTAAAAGACTTGGTTTTCAAATTAATAAAAAGCAACTTGGTCGTGGAGGTTCCACAAATGTGAGCTCACCTAGCTATAGGGATATCGCTCACCTAAACGTTAAGACTATTCGACCGAACGTTAGTCCGACAAAGGATTCCTCTTAACGCCCGCTTTACGCTAAGAACCCCGCTATTGGGTGGGGAACCCAATCCAGTAGAATTACGCTTGTCCTCTCTCGAGGGTATACACGCAACTCTATTTACCCAGGGGTGATCGGTCCATATGCACGGCCTCTCGGCTAGCTAGCATATGGACTACAGAAATAGGGCCCACACATCGATATGTGGTCCTACGCGTCGTAAACCCGGGGTAAACCTTAAGTCCTTAAATTAAAATGAAAATAAAGAGCTTCAATTATTACAAATCATTTTAAATGTCCCAAAGCTCTTCGATGCCGAGACTAATAGCGATTAGCCACACATCAGTATGGGGACGGCTTTATAATTTTAGTGAGGCGCGAGTTCGAAGTAACGCTAAATGATTATAAGAAGGGGACACAAGAAAAATAACAAACATTTAGAAAACTGAAAAGTTTGCTAAAACAAGAACTCACGCACACTTCAAGTTATAAATTAAACAGAAACTAAGTTACACATAAAAGAAATTTGCATATTTAAAATTTGCGAGTCCCACTCAAACGAGTGGGGGCGGGAAATAAAATCTTAAAATTGCGAGTCCTACTCAAACGAGTAGGAGAAAATAAATGCGATTACAGGGAGATAAAGATCCGTCCATTTAACTCAAGTGAGTAGGCGGAAAAATAAAGAAAGAAAATTACAAATCCTACACAAACGAGTAGGCGGGAAATAAAGTCCGTCCATTTAACTCAAGTGAGTAGGCGGAAAAATAAAAAAAGAAAATTACAAGTCCTACTCGAACGAGTAGGACTGAAAATGAAAACGATGCGCCATTTAACTCTTAACGAGTAGGCGGAAATAAATGCACACAAACACACACACTCCATATGAATTTCAAGAAAGCAATAAAGCTAACACCTACACTCACACACTCTACATAATTTGAACAAAGCATTAAAAGTTATACATCTACACTCACACACTCTACATAATTTGAACAAAGCATTAAAAGTTATACAACTACACTCACACACTCTACATAATTTGAACAAAGCATTAAAAGTTATACTCATACACTCACACACACAACATGAAAATTAAGAAGAACAAAAGAAAATTTATGCTCATACACTCACACACACTAATTGAAAGCAAAATGAAAGTTACCTAAAAATTAAAACTTTTACTTTTTCAAGCTTAGGTTTTGCCAAAAACAAATAAAAAGAAGAAATTACAATTTTTATAAGACAAAAGTTTTTCAAAACAAATTAAAAACCAAAGTTTTTAGAAAATTAAAATTACAAGATTTTCATTCTTATGTTTTTATGAAAGTGATAAAAAAGTGAAAAAGAAAATGAAAAGAACAAAAAGAGGTTTTACAATCCTACAAAATAAACTAAGAAAAGAAAATAAAGTTCACTTTCAAATCTCTTTTACAAATTCATAAGTATGAAATAATAAACAAAAAAAACATTAAAGAAGAACATGTTGAAGATGAGATAACCATATCATACATGCATGGAAATGAAATCTACTACAAAACCTATCATGAAGACAAACGAAAAACATTACTATCAAACATGTTACACTCATACACACACACACACACTTTTCATAAAGAGAAAAACAAGGGTAAAACTAAGAATAAAATGAGAAGAAAAGTGGGCACAAGAGTTCATTCCAAAGCCAAATAAGAAGAGAAAATCTAACAATTTTATTGATTAAAGGAAACTATTACAAACTATTACAAGAGCTAAAGCTAAAGCAAAAACAAACATGAAAGAAAGGAGGGAAAAATCTCCTTACATAGCTCTAGAAATCACGGATGCAGCCCACAAAAAGACACTAAAATGGCCCAAAAATCTGAACCCTTGGACCTTACAGAAATGGGCAATTTATAGGCAAAAACAATTCTAAGTACACGCCCTCCGACACGGGCGTGTCGGGAGGGCGTGATAGTACTATGAATGATGGCGGCCGGCGATTGGACAGGAAAGTTGACTTCGGGCTGAGTTCGCGGCAGTCACGCCTCAGGTCACGGGCGTGACTCTGGGCGTGTCGGGGAGGTAGAACCGGGCGCGGGTTGCGTCAAAAGTCTTCGGCAGCATCTTGTCGGGCCAACTGGAAAGGTCACGCCCCAGGTCACGGGCGTGACTCTGGGCGTGTTGGTTGGTGTCGACACTCGACAATCGTCGAGTTAAAAGTGTCGAGATGAAATCGTCGAGCGGAAATTGAGTCACGCCTGTGGTCACAGGCGTGACGCGGGGCGTGACGGTTGGTGTCGACGCTCGACGATCGTCGAGCGGAAAGTGTCGAGAGGAGAGGACACGGGCTAGGGTCACGCCCCGTGTCGGGTGACACGGGCGTGACACCAGGCGTGTCAAGCTTTTTACTTCAGAAATTTGCCAATTCACGGAATTTGAGCGTCACGCCTTGGTCACGGGCGTGACAAATATGTCACGGGCGTGTACTGCCCAATTTTGACAGATTTTGGACTTTTTCTGAAAACTAAAATAAAACAAGTTAGTAGAAAATTTACAAGAATAGGAGCATTTTATTGAACAAAAATAGGTAAAAACAACGAAAATAAATGAAAATGACTAAATTAATGTGCATAAAAATACGTATATTTACAATTCATCATGCATACTCATACGGGCTCTTCATGTACCCGTTCTTCTGAAAGTATGCATCTATTATTTCATTCCAAACACGAGGCGCTTTCTTCAACCCATATAACGCCTTCTTCAACTTGTAAATCTTCTCTACTGACCTTTTACTTCATATACAGGAGGCTGCTGGACATACACATCTTTTTCTGAATAACCATTCAAAAATGCGGACTTGATGTCCATCTGACAGATCTTCCACTTATACTGAGCAGCTAGTGTAATGATCAGTCTGATAGTATCAATCTGCGCCACTGGAGCAAAGACCTCGTCATAGTCCATGCCTTGAACTTATCGGTAGCCTTTCGCGATGAGTCTTGCTTTGTGCTTCTCCACTTCTCCATCCTTATTTGTCTTCACTCTATATAGCTATTTCACACCAATGGGCTTAAGACCTGCTGGTAGAGTGACTAACTCCCAAGTATCATTCTTCTTGATGGATGTCATCTCTTCATCTATTGCTTTCCTCTAAGTCTTCTCTTGAGCCGCTTCATCATACGAGTATGGCTCACAATATGCTAAATGACAATATAAAGAAAAGTTAGCATGAATCGACTCCGTCTCCTCGTAGATCTCCTCCAACCTTCTCATCCTAGGTTGAGAACTTTCATAGTTGCTCCCGCCAGTGCTTGCTCTATTAGAACTACTTCTGTTGGTGCTTACTCCATTAGAGTAGGGAGTCGAAGCTCGCCCTGAATCTCTGCTCGGTGGTGATGGTGGTTCAGCTCCACCATCTGTAGCTTCAGCTTCATGACCACCTTATTCTTCATCATCATCATAAAACATCCCCTTGATGCTTCTCTCTTTCTCATCCCAACTCCAACAACTCTCTTCTTCAAACAAGTCATCTCCAATATCCCATGCTGGGGAGAATTTGGAGAAGGAGCATCGTGTAATAATTATAGTCTTTTCTACCTCTTCTCTATCTCCCTCTCTTTCAAATCATCCTTATTGTAGTAATTCCTACCTCTCTTCTCTCTCTCTCAATATATATTATATATACACACACATGTAAACACATACAAACATATTAAGGGTGCAAAAAAGGCCCATCCGGCCTGGCCCCCTGGGCCCGAGCTTTATGTCTGTCGGGCCGAGGCTAGGCCACTGGCAAACCGGCCCCAAGCCGGGCCTCGGGAAAATTGGGCTCAGGCCAGGTCCGGGCCCTCTTTTAAAAGGGGGGCTTGGGGGAGCTTTCTAGACCAGGCGCAGCCAGCTCGGGCCAGGATCGGCCCTGGTTGGCTCCTCCACCTTTTGGCAGCTTGATGAGTCCACATTTTACACTGATTTTTGGACTCATCTGGGCCAGTTTTATCGTCTTCGCACTACACTTGAGAGCCATTATTGCTTATATTTGCTTACGTACCTATTTCACGATTAAGTGCACTATAAGCCCGTTTATATGTGCTTCTTGTGTTTCTTTGTTTAAGCTTGGTGCCTACGACTTGTACGCTCCAGCTTGCGGGGGAGTGTTAGAAAAGCCTACTGTAGGGCCCATCTAGGGGCCCATTCTTCTCTCTTCTCTCTCTCTCTCTCTATTTATATTAGTCCCACATCTTGGATGGGGATTTCTCTCCTCCTTCTTCCTCTATATAAATGTATTCATACTTGTAATTATTAATTCAACAAGTATATATAAGGTTTGGAGCTTTCTCTATATTTATTAATAGAAATTTGTGTTGAGGTTGTAAAAAGTAAAAAACTAGAAATGTTAACAGAATTAAAACAATGTTTTAAAACTGGTGCCTGATATTTAAATCAACTCAAAAATTGAAAATAACAGAATGAAAATAGAAATGCAGTTCTCTTGTTGAAGATACTTTGACCATGAAAGTTCCTAAAGCATGAACACCCATCTTTCGAGTATTAGGTTCAACTAAGCTTAGGTGTATCGACCGAACTTTCTTTCTCAAATCACATCGCCTAAGACTTGCTTTAGGTTATGAACCTCGCTATTGGATTTTACTCCAATCAAGAAGAGTTACGTCGTCCTCTCTCGAGAGTTGCGTTCTACTCTGTTTACTAATGAGTGATTGATTTGCCATACGAGCCTCTCGGCCAACTAAAGAGCGAAACTATTTTGAAAACAATATAAAATATATAGCATCAATGAATTGATCAACAGTAAATCTTATGCGTTCAACAAATTGAGAAAAGCAATACTAAAATCATAGCAAAAATTATCTCATCCCCGAATCATCGCGATCGAGCACTATAAAAATTAGCTACTCATGAAGATGGGGGAATAATTATGATAAGAACATAACATCATGAAAAAGAACTAAAAAATGACGAGAGACAAACTTGAACTACGAATAATAGGAATGAAAACGTATTGCTAATAGCAAGAAAAAAACTTCAAAAATAAATTAAAATAAGTAACAAAATTTGAAATGAGACGTACAAGATAAATTGAAGTAGGTAAAACAAAAAAAATGACAATAATCTCGACTAGACAAAATTATGAAAAGAGCAAATAAAATTCTACTGTTAATCTTTTCTCAAAATAAAAAGAATAATTAAAGCGAAAATCCTAATAATAAAATTCGGAAAAGAATTTTCCGAAAAAATAAACACTCATTACTCCTTTGAACTCCAACTCCCGAATTTAAAACTCTCTTCAAAATTATAAATTCTTATCCAAAGTATGTTTATATTTTTTGATTTTTTTCTAATAGGTTCACTCTCTCTCTCTCTCTCTCTGCCCTGACCTGTCCCATCAACCTCAAATATATAGCATAAATATTTGGAGTTAGGAGGAGTTGACGGGAGTCATGTTGGAGAATTGAGGACGACATTTTCATCGGGCGAAACGGTAGGAGCAGCGGGAGGTCCAGTCGACGGGAGATTTTTGACGCGGATCGGTGAGGTGGAGGCGAGTTTGGAGGAGATGGATGATGTGGTGTTTGCTGGAAGTCGAGCTGACGTGGCTGCATGGAGGAGGGCCGGGGCGGGCTGCTTGTGGTGGTGGAGCTAAGGTGGTGGAGAACGGTGGTGGCGCTAGGGCTTTGTGGAGGTGGCCGAGTATCCTGGAGGTGGATCTGCTGGGGTGGTGCACGATGGTGGCGATGCATGGACGAGATGAGGTGACGGCATAGAGGTGGCAGAGCAGAGCTTGCTGCATGTGGGGCTACCGGAGGAGTTCCATGATGGTGGAGCCACTGTTGGTGGCCGGAGGTGGTGCTGGAGTTTATATATATATATATATATATATATATATATATATATATATATATATATATATATATATATATATATATATATATATATATATGGTTTAAGGTTTAGGGTTTAGGGTTTAGGGTTTTAGGGTTTTAGGGTTTAGGGTTTAGGGTTTAGGGTTTAGGATTTAGGGTTTATGGTTTAGGGTTTAGGGTTTAGGGTTTAGAGGTGGCAGAGCAGAGCTTGCTGGATGTGGGGCTACCGGAGGAGTTTCATGATGGTGGAGCCACTGTTGGTGGCCGGAGGTGGTGCTGGAGTTTATATATATATATCTATATCATATTATAAAGAAATACTGAGGTCTGCAAATAGCATGAGTTCGAAATTCACAGAAAATATTTCGACTGTCCGATCTTGATGCATTATTCAGCAGTCGTCCGATCAAACCAATCCTCTCTCCAGACTTTTTTATATGCTTCCTAAACCTAATCTAGGACAATCTTAAACCTATGTGAAATGATTTTAAAATTAGGTTAGCAAAATCAACTGCCTGAACCGCAAATGCCCGCCCGCAAGCCCACTAAAGCCCACAAAGCCTGCTAAATGGATGACTTCAAACACACAGGCCCACAAGCCCGCTAAACAGATGACTTCAAACACACAACACAGGAACCTATATTTAAGCCCGCATAGCTAAACTATTTAGGCAGTGTGGGACTAAACACCCGCCTGTTTTATATTTCTATATATTTTATATTATAATATTATTAATATTATTAATATTTTATATTATATAATATTATTAATATTTTATATTATATAATATTATTAATACAGGCGGGTGAACAGGTGCACGCCACTGTTCACCCGCATGTATATATATTTTATATTATAATTATTATGATTATTATAGTATATATATTAATATATTATTAATTATATTATATAATATTATAAATACAGGCGGGTGAACAGGCGCACGCCACTGTTCACCCGCCTGTATATATATTTTATATTATAATTATTATATTATATATATTAATATATTATTAATATTATAATATTATAACTATTAAATGCAAACAGTGGGGGGCGGGCGAAGCTCGCCGTCACCGGCCAGGTACTGTGGCGCGTGATCATCGGGCCGGATGCCCGTGCCTGTCACTCGTGTCTATATATATATATATATATATATATATATATATATATATATATATATATATATATATATATATATATATATATATATATATATATATATATATATATATATATATATATATATATATATATGAAAGATGGTTGCTCCACACCATTGTGCAGAACTCTTGGACGCTGCTGCGTGATATTGCATGTAAATCCCTATAGGCCTATCGTAATCCTACAAAATAGAAAATATAAGATTCAGAGCGTGAAATATTATTTTTACTAAATATTATAAAAAACAATGAACAAATATGATAATTTATTTAAATATCTAATATGATAATACTCATAAATAATGACTAAATTATTATTCATCAATAGTGTATGTTAAAAAAATTTTGATTTGTTTTCAGAGTAGTATGAAAAATTAAGTGATATATTTATATTATATATAGACAGATTAAATATCACAGCACACAAATAAAATGAAAACATCAAACACAGACGACACAAGGAATTTTATAGTGGTTCCCCAATAAATCTAGGTACATCCACTTTTCTACCACCCTGGTAGGAATCCACTACAGGTTTTCGATCAGGTGCCTGCCACTAAAAGATCTATTTTCCAAGGGAGATCTAGCAACTATTTGAGCTTTTGATCAGGTGCCCAAAAACCAAACTAAGTTTTTTGATTAGGTGACTTATGAACAAAGAAGTTAATTTTTGATGGGAGTTATAACCCTGTACACTATTTGAAAATTAAACAAAATTGATGTTGTCTTCTCTGTTAACTATCTCTGAGAAGACTTTAGCGAATGTTGATGAAGCAAAAAGCTCCCCCTGAGTTGAGTAGAATTTTTGATCAAGGGAGAAGCTTTTCTTCAGGGTGTAGGCCATCAAATTGCTGATTAATTGAAGATGTTCCACTGGAAGACTGAAGCAGAAAATCTGATAAGAATATGTTGATATATAAAAATGTATCTCTTAAACTCTAAGTCAGTATTGTGTAGGTGTCTAACCCATTTGAGGCAGTAATCTTCTGAATTTATAATCTCTGAGAAGAATTCAAATATTTGAATTAAGTCCATTATTTGAAACATCTGAAGAATCTCTGAGATTTGTAACTACCCTTGGGAATTAATTAGGTTAATAACTCTATGAAAATCTATATTTAATACTGCCAAAAAACAGCTATATTCATTAAGAATATTTTAGCATTAAATATCAGAGTGTAACTGAAATAATTAAGCCATTTAAAATCATTCTGCCTTCAATAAATAACACTGCCTGAACACTGCAAGAATTAGTCGAACTGAGCCTGGAAAATGTCAAACTACGCCTGGAGTTCATTGAACTGTGCCTGGAGTTCATCGAGCTGAGCCTGAAGTTCGTCGAGCTGACTTGCTGAGTTGTGATCAGCGTTCGTTGAATGGTGCCCAAAGTTCGTCGAGCTTAACTCAGAGATAGAACTCTGAGTTCGTCAAACTGGGTTCGACATTCGTTGAACTGAGATCAGCTTTTGTTGACCCGAATTCTGCATTCGTCGATCTAGACTTCTCTAGAATTCTTCTGAAGGAGCAACCCTAGAAATAAACCTATGACCTTACACTATTTAAGGTGGGTCAAGCTAAACATCTTAAACAAATGATAGTGATCCTAGCCCCAATAAGTAATAGGGTTCAACCAATCTCCCCCTATTTGGGTTAGGATATTATCAAAAATAGAAGAACACAAACCAAAAATAATCTGCCAGAATTATAAAATTTTTAGCAGAATTAAAGAAAGTATTTTGTGAGTTCAAAATCATAAACACAGTTTAAAGATATAATCAAAAATTAAGAATCTTTCTTAGGAGCTTCTGAGAGAGAATCAGAAGATGATTTAGTAAAGATCATCTTCTTATTAGGATCTTCAGCTTCTCTTTGACTAATCTTTAAATCTTGAGAGCCAATGATCTTCAGAGAGGTAGTCCTTGGCACAACTGCCTCTGGATACAAGCTCATGTACTTGTTCACATTAAATAAGTTATTCACCTGATATCTCTCAAGCTCCTTCTGTCTATAAGAGGACATGGTGGAGAACTGAGAGGTTTCCTTTCCTTCTGCTTTAGCCTTCTTAATCTGTGATAGAGTAATAAGCTCATTGAATCTAGCCATTTTGAAATTTGGATCCATCTCTGGATCATATGTTGGTGAAGGAGACCACTCTTGATCTGATTGCTGTGAACTGCTTTGACTTGACTGCTGGCTACTTTGCTTTATTTGCTGCTGACTGCTTTGAGAACATGACCTTGAAGGTCTATCCTTTTTATCTTGATAAGGTCTAGAATGATGATGAGAAGTAGGCCTTTGTGAAACATTTCCTGCTACTCTTGTTGGAGGAGGAGGAGTAGGAGGTCCTCTCCTAGACCTTGGAGGTGAATGATATATCTTCATTTTCTTCATGTTCCTTTTCTCATTCTTAGAGAATCTCATCCAGTGGGGGAGATCTGGAGTGAGGGGTATTCCATGCAAAATATAGCATGAAATATTTGTTGTAGAGAAAGGTTTAGGTGAAACCTTTGTTGGAGCCTTCTTTTTCTTGAATTTTCTTTTCTTGAATTTTCTTTTCTTAGAATTAGAATATTCTGAGTCATCTGACTCTGAGTCATCATTGGACTCTACTGTAGGGAGATCATATAATTCGTTTAACTGCTTAAGCAAATCAGACTGATCATGAACTTGAACTTCTGGTTGTGTATGAACAATATCTGTATCAACTTGTATATGTACACTATCATATTCTTGTTCTATGTCTTAAAAAAGAATGTCATCAAAATTGGGCATTGGAGTTTCATCCCATACAAAAGTAGGAGGGGAAGAAACTTGCTCTATAATATTCATTTAATTCTCAATAACTAAAGGCCGAGAGATTGGAGAAATGATAGAAGAAATAACTATAAGGCTGGTCCTTAGTTGTTCTAAAACTAAAGGACTAGCAGGAGCAGTATAACATACTATAGCTTTAGAAATATCAAGCTCAAGAACTGGAAAATAACTATGCAAAGTATCAAAATAAGATAATAAAGAATGCAAGTTGACTGTGGGATGAATAGAGGCATCACCATCAGTAATAACTTCTGGAATTACTACTATTGCTTCTTCAACTGAACTGAACATCTCTATATCCTGAAAAACAACTGTTGTTACTGCTGGGACTGGAACTACAGTAAGAGAAGTTTCTTCATAAAACATCTCCCCCTGCCTAGATCTAGGGAGAACTGAATCTAGGCCCCCAGAAGAAGGGACAAAAGTGGAGGAGGCAAGTTGAGAAGAGAGAGCAAAAATAATAGCAACTAGAGGCGCTACTGCTTCATCTATCAGTTTCTTGAGAGTGAGAGTAATGAATTCAAAAATACTAGAAGAAATGGATGAAAAATCCATATACATAAACTCAGATGGAGCCTGAGTAGATGTAGATGATGGATTGGAAGAAGAAGGGATGGAAGTGTTAGCACAGTTGGAGTGGAGATAGAAAGCTTGAGGAATGGAGGTAGGGTTGATGACAGGAGGAATGTCATCAGGAGTGGCATCAGGAATTATCTCCTGGATGGGTGAGTGTGGTGGAGATATATGAGATGGAGATGAAAGTAATGGAGATTTAGGTGAAGATGAAAGTAGTGGAGATTGAGGTGGCGACTGATGAACTGGTTAAGCTATATGAAATGAGGTGGATGGAATATCTTCAATGAGATGTAGTGGTGACTGAGGAAGTGAGGAATCAACATATGGAGTTGATGATGGAACTTGTTCCGGTAAAGAATGTAGATGAGAAGGTGGAGATGGCTGCTTAGGGGACTGGTGTGGAGATGGTGGAGGAGAAGAAATATGAGGAGGAGCAGGAGCCTCTTCTGGGATTGGGAGACTGGCTGGAATAGCCCTTGTGCTTTCAGAAGTAATTCTAGAAGACGTAGCCCTGGATGGCTTCGGGATTACCCTTTCCCATCTTCCAAAGAGGGCAGAGGTTAGCCTCTATGAAGCATTAATATAAATGTTCTGGGAGACCAAGAGTTCAGGACACTTAGCCTGTAAGAAAATCACCAGGATTCTGCCATAACTAACATCTTTTTTATTAATCTTTTTCTTAATGGAATTAAACAAGATTGATCCACAATTCACAAACTTCTGATTAACCAAGACACACATCAAGAGAAACTGGTGCCTGATTACATAATCATGAGCAGAATGTTTGCCTAATAGAACCTTACCAACAATATCAGCTAAGAATTTATATTCAATTGAAAAATTCTTTTTAAGTAAATGGTTAGAGTTTCCTTGTGAATGACCCAACCTTTTTAGCATTTCATCAAACTCAGAACTAGATAAGTCTATGTCATCTTCACCATTAACAAAACCGAAAACTTCAGAAAGAATTTCAGGAGTGAGAGGAACCTAATTTCCTGAAATAGATCCAATAATATTTTCAGTATCTTGAATCTTAGCTATATGTACCTATTCTTTAATCTCTGTGACTGAGAGTTTGATCCTTGTGGTCATGAAGTTTCGTAGATTTCGGTCCTCAAATAATTTCAGAATGTCCTCTAAAACTTGATCAGAATGATAGAAAGAATCCATGTCTATATAAAATACAGCGTCAAATTTCATTATAGAAAGAGTCGCCTAAGAAATTGCCATGTTCCTGCAAAAACAGAAAGATCAAGTGCAATTTTCAGAAGTCAAAAAGGCGAACTCCGTCCAACACAAGACAAAACATCGAACTCTGTTCGATGAAAAATTTCACACGAGAAAAGTATTTTGTCGATCTCCGGTCGACAAAAGTTTTGCGAAAGAAAGACATTTCGTCGAACTCCGTATGACGAAAGGTACATGAAACAGAAACGTCAAACTCCGTTCGACGAAAAGTTTAACAAAGAAAGTTCATCGATCTACGTTCGACGAATGTTCTATGAAATGTTCATAGTTCGTCGAGCTCCGTTCGACAAAAGGTGGAAAATTCGTCGATTTCAGAATAACAATCAATTAAATGATTCTCCACCAATCATACCTAGCCGATTTAAGAAGAAAATGTGTTTCTTTTCATCTACAGGTTTAGTGAATATATCAGCTTTTTGAAAATCAGTAGAAATAAATTCTAATTTAACTTTGTTCTTATCTATATTATCTCTTATAAAAAGATATCTTATTTCAATATGTTTAGTTCTACCATGTAGTACTTTATTCTGTGCTATAGAAATTGCACTTAAGTTATCACAGAAAATAATAGAATTAGATAAGTTAAAACCATAATCTAGAAGCTGATTTTGAATCCGCAAAATCTGTTAACAATAACTACCAGCTGCAATGTATTCAGCCTCAGCAGTTGAAGTTGATAAAGAGTTTTGCTTCTTACAAAGCTATGAAACAAGCCTAACACCAAGGAACTGACAAGTTCCTGATGTACTTTTTCTATCAACCTTGCATCCAGTATAATCAGCATTTGAGAATCCAGTTAACTCAAATTCTAACTCAATAGGATACCAGAGTCCTAGATTAGGATAACCTTTAATATATCTTAAAATTCTTGGAACCTAGCACAAATCCAGGTTGCAAACATTATATCTGGTCTACTTGCTATTAAATATAGTAGAGACCCAATCATAGCCCTATATGTTTTTTGATCAACAGGCTTGTCCTGTTCATCATTATTAAGAACAACATTTGTAGGAATAAGTGTTTTTATAGCTGAGGCATCTAACATCCCAAATCTTTTGATAAGCTCTTTAGCATATTTAGATTGAGATATAAAAATATCATCTGATGTTTGCTTCACTTGTAAACCAAAGAAGTAGTATAGTTCACCCATGTTGCTCATTTCAAACTTGGAATGCATCAGGTCAGAAAACTTTTTGCATAGTTTGAAATCAATAGAGCAAAACGTTATATCGTCAACATATATTTGTACTAGTAAAATTTTAGATTTATGATGTCTAACAAATAAAGTTTTATCTATTATGTCTCTACTAAATTTATTCTCCAAAGGGAAACTAGTAAGGGTCTCGTACCAAGCTCTTGGAGCTTGTTTAAGACCATAAAGGGCTTTGTTAAGTCTAAAAACATTAGAAGAGTGAGTTGAAGAGATAAAACTTGGAGGTTGTTCAATATAAACTTGCTCTTTGAGTTCTCCATTTAGAAAAACACTCTTCACATCCATCTGATATACTTTGAACTTCTTGAATGCTGCAAATGCAAGAAATATTCTGATAGCCTCTAATCTTGAAATAGGAGAAAAAGTCTGATCATAATCTATGCCTTCCTCCTGTGAGTATCTTTGAGCTACCAATCCGGCTTTATTTATTGCAATAACTCATTGAGCATCCAACTTATTCCTGAAGACCCACTTGGTTTCAATGACTGGATAGTTTTTGGTTCTTGGAACAAAATCCCAAACTCTACATATCTCAAACTGATTGAGTTCCTCTTGCATAAAAATGATCCAGTGGGGATCTTGTTATGCATCTTTTATGGATTGAGGTTCAATCTGAAAAATAAAACAAACATGCATCTGATCTTAATTTAATTGATGTCTTGTTTGAACACCAGCTATATGTCTCCAATCACTTGATATCTAGAGTGATCTCTAAGTTTGACAAAATCAACAGGTGGAGTTGGTTCTTCAATTATTTGTGAGCTAATTCCTCTTGTGGAATTGCATTAGTTTCAAATTTTTCAGCATATATCTTTGAATCTTCTTCATCACTAATATCATCAGCAATCTATTGAGAAGGATGTAATATATGCTCTTATGTTAGGCTTAATTCATCCAGTTTCTCACACAGATTTGGTACCTGCAAAGAATCTACGGTAGAAGTGTTGTTCTCCTTGTAAAGTATGTTAGTTTCATCAAAAGAGTCATGTACTGATTCTTTTATCTTATGGGTTTATTTATTAAAGATCCTATAAGCCTTGCTAACTTGAGAATATCCAAGGAATATTCCTTCTGCAGCTTTGACTTCAAATTTTCTTAGGTGTTTTTATCATTGTTGTGAATATAACACTTACACCGAAAAACTTTAAAATAACTTACTTTAGGTTTCTTATTCTTAAGTAATCCATAGGGGGTCTTACCCTTTAGTTTATGAATCAAACTCCTGTTAAAAACATAGATTGTTGTGCTTACTGCCTCTGCCCAAAAGGATAGGGGTATGTGAGCATCTGCAAGTAATGTTCCAGCAAATTCAATTAGGATTCTATTTTTCCTTTCAGCTATCCCATTTTGTTGAAAAGTTCTAGGAGCAGAAAAATAATGTTTGATACCTTCCTTCTCACAGAATTCTTTCATCAGAAGAGATTCAAACTCAGTGTCATGATCACTTCTGATCAATGCAATCTAAGTAGAGTACTCAATCTTGATGTTTCTAAGAAAATATGTAAGAACTTTAAAGTTATCTGACTTATTTTTAAGAAAGAACACCCTAGTGAATCTACAGAAATCATCAATATTCACTAGAGTATAAGACTTTTCTCCAAAACTTTGTACTGCAATAGGTCCAAAAAGGTCCATGTGTAGCAAATACAAAATTCTGGGTGAATTACTTTTAGAAATGGATTTGAAACTGTTCTTAATTTGCTTAGCTAACTGACAAGCCCTGCAAAGTCCTTCCTTCTTATAAGAACCAGAAGGCAGTTCTCTGACAAGGTTGTCTTTGGATAATTTAGCTATAGTTCTAAGGTTTATGTGTCCTAATCTCTTATACCATAATTCATTTATTTTAATAAACTGATTAAACAGACAAATTTCTGATTTAGCAGAGTTAAAGTTAACTAAATATATATTACCCTGTCTAAGTCCAGTTAACACAATTTTGTTAGAAATAGATGTAATATAACATAATGACTTGTTAAAAGATATCTGATAACCTTCATTACATAATTGACTTATGGAAATAAGGTTATGCTCGAGACCTTTCACATAAGCTACTTCTCTGAAGTTAACTTCTCCAACTTTGACATTCCCATAGCCCTTTGTCTGGCCACAGTTGGAGTCTCCAAAGATGACTTTAGGCCCAAGCTTTGCTTTGAAGTCACTTAAATTTTCTTTTCTACTTATCATATGCTTTGAACAAACACTATCCAAATACCACTGTTCCTCTATGGTAGGATAGTTCTTTTCCTGTAATAAAATAAATTAGATATTTTTGATCCAGGTTACATAGGGTCCTAGTTTTCTTTCATAATGATTAGAAATATAAGAATACTCAGGTTGATACTTGTAACCAAGTGGATGATATCTTGTAGGATGAATAATCCACTGAGTAAAATGATTTTTCAAGGTTTGAGTTTGATTATATTTTTTAAAAGAATTAAAGTTTTTGTTTTGAAAATTTGGGTTCGACAAATTATATAGAGTTTGCCGATCTAAGTTCGACAAATTGAAGTGAGTTCGTCGAACTCCATTCACAGAAAAACAATGTTCATTTTCTGTGTTCCACGTTCGTCGATCGCAATTTGACAAATCATATTGATTTTGTTGAGCACCATTTGAATAATTATACTCAAGTTCTGTGTTCATAGTTCGTCGAGCTCTGTTTGACGAATAATATTCATTTCGTCGAGCTCGGTGCGACGAATTATGTTGAACATAATTTTTCTGAAAATTTTTATTTTGATTTTGTTTATTCTTTTATAAAACTTTAGTGGCTTTATCTGTAATTTGTAATACTTCTTTTTCTTCGGCAGAAACAAATTTCACAGGTGTAGATAAAATATTTTTCTATAACAAATGAGGTTGACTTGATGAAGCTACCAAGCCTGATTTGTCATTTAGCCTAACATTAACTGTGCTTGTGATTTTAATCAGTTTGATGCTTCTCCCATTAAGGGATTCTTCAAACTGTTTTGTTTCAGATAATTTATGTTCTAATAGAATTATTAGTTCCTTAAAATTTTTCAAATCTTCTTTAAGTTTCGAGTTTTTAGAAGATAGATTATATAATTCAGTTAATTACTCTTTGAGAAGTTTTATTTCCTTCTCAGATTGTATTAAATCTTTACATAGTAATTTAAAATCTATTTTAAACTGGTCTGAAGTAAAATCAAATGTAGAGATTGCCTGATCTTTTTCAGATTCTGATTCAGACTCAGAATTGCTGCGTGATGCATTGATTGCCATCAAGCAGACTTCCTTAGCCTTTACTTTTTCTTCATCTTCACTTGAGCTAGATGAAGATTCAGATTCTGTTTCACTCCAAGTCTCAGCGACAAAGCCTCTCTCCTTCTTTCTGTGTTTGCTGGAGGAGGGTTTGTTTGAATACTTCTTAGAGTCCTTCTCCTTCTTCATGTCCTTTTTTTATTTTCAGGACACTCTGGAAGAATGTGTCCTACCTTCCTGCAACCATAACATACAATTTCTTTAGTTGGCATTCTATCATACCTTGGTTTGTCTTTGCCTCTGGAGAATCTTTTTCTGAAGTCTTTTCTTGTCATCTTGTAGAATCTTTTGGCCAACAGACCCATAAGATCTTCATTCTCTGGCAGGTCTTCTACTTCTTCTGTTGCTTGAAAAGCTACGCTCTTTTTCTTCTTTACTAAAGATTAAGTCCTTTGTTCAACTTCCCTGATTTTGATGATCTGCTTATAAGATTTGAGCTTGCCCAACAAAGTCTCGGTAGAAATTTCATTAACACATCTGGCTTCTATAATTGGCTAGATTCTTAAATCTCATTTGTTAGGGAAACACATGAGAATCTTATCATTGACCTCTGTCAATGTAATATCTTTTTTCAAGGATTTCAGCTCATTAATAATGAGACTGAGTCTTGTGTACATCTCAGCTATTGATTTACCTTCACCCTTCTTGAAATTCTCATATTGAGAAATCAAGTGTGATCTTCTATCTTTTCTCTTATCAGATGACCCGACAACAATTGCTGTGAGGGAGTTCTAGATGTATTTTGCTGAGGTACATTCAGCAACTTTCTAGAAAATATCATCTGATATTTTCTGAGCTAATATGTTCATAGCCCTGACATCAACAATTTTAGCTTTCTTCTGGGCTTCTGTCCATTCTGGAGGTGGTACTGCACTGGTGCTTGTTGTTGCTAATGGTAGAGGTGGACCTGTCAAGATAGAATTATAGATATCTTCGTCAATAGAATTCATATAAAATCTAATCCTTGCTTTCCATAATGCAAACTTATTTAGATTGCATATAAGAGGTCTAGTGCTTGCATACTCTTTATTCCATGCCATGATAATTAATACAAACTCTAAGTAAAACAAGATCTATCAGGATCTTTGTTGGTTCAGGTGTTAGCCTGTAAAAAAACCAACCTCCCTCTGATACCAATTGAAAGTGGGGGATAAATCTGCTTTACATTAGAGGTGGTGTGAATAGTGTAGGTTAAAAACTTTTTGATTTGTTTTCAGTGTAGTATGAAAAATTAAGTGATATATATATATATATTATATATAGACATATTAAATATCACAACACACAAATAAAAGAAAAACATCAAACACAGATGACACAAGGAATTTTATAGTGGTTCCCCAATAAATCTGGGTACATCCACTCTTCTACCACCCTGATAGGAATCCACTACAAGTTTTTGATCATGTGTCTTGCTACTAGAATATCTATTTTCCAAGGGAGATCTAACAACCCTTTGAGTTTTTCATCAGGTGCCCAAAAACCAAACTAAGTCTTTTGATCAGGTGAGTTAAGAGGTTAACTTTTGAAGGGAGTTATAACCCTGTACACAGTTTGAAAATTAAACAAAATTAATTTTGTCTTCTCTGTCAGCTATCTATGAGAAGACTTTAGTGGATGTTGATGAAGCAAAATTCTCCCCCTGAGTTGAGTAGAATTTTTGATCAAGGGAGAAGCTTTTCTTCATGGTGCAGACCTTCAAATTGCTGATTAATTGAAGATGTTGCACTGGAAGACTGAAACAAAAAATCTAATAAGAATATGTTGATCTATAAAAAATGTATCCCTTAAACTTTAAGTCAGTATTATGTAGGTGTGTAGGCAGTAATCTTCTGAATTTATAATCACTGTGAAGAATTCGAATATTTGAATTAAGTCCATTCTTTGAAACGTCTGAAAAATCTCTGAGATTTGTAACTACCCTTGGGAATTAATTAGGTTAATAACTCTGTGAAAATCCATATTTAATGCTGCCAGAAAACGAATATATTCATTAAAAATATTTTAGCATTAAATATCAGAGTGTAACTGAAATAATTAAGCCATTTAAAATCATTCTGCCTTCAATAAATAACATTGCCCGAACACTGCAAGAATTAGTCGAATTGAGCCTTGAAAATGTCGAACTGTGCTTGGAGTTCGTCGAACTGAGTCTGGAGTTCGTCGAGCTAAGCCTGAAGTTCGTCGAGTTGAGCTGCTGAGTTATTATCAATGTTCGTCGAACGGAGCCCAAAGTTTGTTGAGCTCAGAGATAGAACTCTACGTTCGTCGAACTGGGTTCGACGTTCGTTGAACTGGGTTCGACGTTCGTCGAACTGGGTTCGACGTTCGTCGAACTGGGTTTGCCGTTCGTCGAACTGGGTTCGCCGTTCGTCGAACTGGGTTCGACGTTCGTCGAACTGGGTTCGCCGTTCGTCGAACTGGGTTCGACGTTCGTCGAACTGGGTTCGCCGTTCGTCGAACTGGGTTCGACGTTCCTAGACTATACAAGGTGGGTCAAGCTAAACATCCTAAACAAATGATAGTGATCCTAGCCCAAATAAGTAATAGGGTTCCAATACGACGTTATACGGCGAGCCCATAACACATGTTTGCATTGGTTGATACAATCTTAATTTTCATTCTATCTGCATTAATAATACTTCTGTGTTATTACAATAAAAATAAAAATAATGTGGTGCTATTGGTTATTCAGTCAAACACTTAGGGTATTTTCCCCCTCCTTTATTCAGAATATAATTTTCGCTGCTTTACCTATTAACGTTTGGAATCTTGGGTACTTAGAATATAATTGGTTTTGCTACTTGGTTTTCATTAATTAGGTTTGGGATGGAAGATGCTAGGCTTCTTGGTTTGTGGCAGACTGCTTCTGTCACCTAGAGGAAGAGGACTTCGATTAGAAGGCCTCAAAAAATTTCATTGCGACTTTTTGGGAGCTGTGATTCTTTCCCACTATCGTATACACCATCATCCGATGAAGTGAAAAATATTTCTCCAGATGATAGTTCAGGCTTTGATGGGAGCTCGCAAAGAAAAGAATTTTACCTCTGCGACCCTCTGCTTAAATCTGCCTCCCCTAATGAGGCCAATAAGAAAAGAAATAAAGATGAGAGATTTAATGGGACTACCCGTTCATGAGATCAAGAGCTGCACACATTGGATATGCGATCCGGAGAATGTAGAATTTACTCCCATCGGCTGGATGGACCTTCAACCACGGGAGCTGAAAGCATGTTGAAAAAGTTGAAGTTTAAGGTTGGTGTGGTCACTCGAACCATACATGTAACATCTAATGTTAAGGCTGCGAACCTTGCTTCATCATCCATGAAGTTCACATATCAGGTAATCTATTTATTTATTATGATTTTAAGTCATTATACTTTAGTTGGTGATGTTACGACTCCGTCTGGCGCGGACTTTTTGCTCCGGTGAGTTTGGACAAAAATGCCACTGTCATAGAATGTATGTTTGGCATAACAATGGTTATTAGTGCTACTAAGAAAATACAACTACCTTTGAACATAAAAATATATGAAGTTCCTTAAGTGAGCTCGTGCATTCATGAATGATAGTTCATAACAACTGCGTACTTGACCACGACCACCATGTCAAACGGAGCCGCAAACAAAATAGTTCATAAGTTACCTGGCTGCTAAAAATTCAATCTTGAACATGTTTTTCCACAAAACTGGTTACTTGTTTAGTAGAAGCATTCAAAAAGCTTTTATTCCTTTGTTATTTTTACAATATATTTTTTTGTATTTGATGGTAGCATTTATAGCTGATCCTTTTGTTACTTATAGGATAACTATGATGATGGTCATTTGCCATTCAGAAAGGAAAGATTTTCATATGGAGATGAACCAGAGTATGCTTTCGGAGTAAACTCTTTTATGAGGAAATTTACGGAAACCAAATTATCTGGAAAGAAACTGGATCATGTCTACTTATCTAGAGCGACCAAAGATAACAGAAAAAGGTTCAAATCTGATGATACTGGATATATTGAAGAGAAAGAACCATGTTCTGATGATGGGCATGTGGAACAAAAAAGGAAAGAGAAGACTCTGTTAATAGATTCATCTCCTGATGTTAGATTAGAACCTCTCACGAAACGTCAACAATCTTTGCAATCTTGCAAAGATGGCAATGGGTCGAGTTTGATTGAGTTTCCTGAAGGATTACCTCCCGCTCCTTCAAGAAGTAAGAACCAATTTCATTGTTTTTACTTGAAACATCTACAAAATTGGGTATCAATACTTGTTTAGTTGTATATATATTCTCATACTTGGACACTTTATAGGTTGTTTGCTATATCAGTACTATAAACAAAACATTATTCGACATGCTGTTACAGCCTCTTATCCCCAAGCCATTGCGAGTCATCTTCTTTTTCCGTGAAACCTTCCTCAAAGATTGTTTGCTTTTTCATCCACGAGGTCATTCTTCTTTTGTTGTCCTTCTCGATGACCAACTTCCTCTACAAGACCTTTTTCTTCCTCGATGTCATCCTTCTTCAATGACATCTCCCTTTGTGTTTTTCCACTGGTATCCCTTCTTATGCCATCGAAGGCGAATGCTGGCGTCTTCCTTAGGATATCTTCTTTTATCGCCATCCTCTAATATTTGTTTTTCTATACACTGATCTGCGTTGAGATCTTCTGTTTTTTTTCGATATCGTTGTATGCTAAGGAGTGTATTATTTTCATCGTTTTTCTTCTCTCTTCGAGGTCATTCTGCGAGCTCTCTACTTTCATGGTTCTTTTTTGTTTTTTATCCCACGTTGCGTTCCATACTCCTTTGAGATCCAATAGAGCTTTTGATGCTGTCTTCCTCCTTCATTTTCCTCCGTTTTTTTCTTTGCTCCCACCTCTTCAATTTAACCGCTTGCTGTCAAATTCTTTACCAAGCTCTCGTGACAAACCCACATGTCCATCAGGAAAAATGCCCGTCACAACAGCCTCACTGTTGAGATCAGAATGTCATTGCAGCTATCTCTCTTGTTGATATAGATTTTTTTTTGTTAGCGACTTCTGGGCTCACTTTAGGTATTATCACTCTAAAATCAACTTGCAAGCAAGCCTGCTATCATATCTTATTATGGGATCTGGCGGCTTCTCTCGACCTACAAAGCACGGATTCTTAAAAATGGTCTACGTATCGACTCGAACATGTACGGGATACTGGAAAAGCCCGGAAATGCTTTTCCGAAACTCCAGGAAATGCATTTAAAAATATATATTTTTTATTTTCGGAATCGCATAACCCGGAAGGGGGATATGCGATTCCGTGAGATATAGAGCTCGCGTATTTCATTTTACACATTAGGTTTTCCTGTTCTGCTCTCAAACCCGCCAGCGTTCCGCTCTCGATTCCGTCAATCCCGCAGGTACTCCTTTTCCTGCTTCTTCTTCATCTTCTTCTTCTCCCGCTTCTTCTTCGTCATCTTCTTCTCCCGCTTCTTCTGCTTCTTCACCCGCTTCTTCTTAATATTTATTTTTTATTATTTTTTAATTATTTAATTGTTTGTTTTATAAATTCTTCGTATAATCTATAAATCCTCGTAGCCGCTATAATAATTTTTTAATTATGGCATATAATATATAAATAAAATTATTTTTTTGAGACCTACAAAACGAGACTAATATTAAATACTTTCTAATTATTATTTGTCATACAAATAAGAGAAGAAGACCTTTTTATTGATTAAATTCGTGCAAAAATAAAAATACATTCAAAATTACATAACTTCTTTCCCATTAAATAATCTAGCAACATTATTGGAATTGAGATATCTCAAATATTCTTCTTTGTACACTTGTACAATTGCACTACAAAATCTTTTCAAACATTGAATCACAGTTGACTCACCGATTCGAATATATTCATCGCAATTATCAGCTGCTATTGCATATGCCAACATACAGAATGCTGCTGTTATTTTTTATAAAGTGGACAATCCAATCTTACCAACCTCATCCTTCTTTTGCATGAAGAAATTATCGTGCTCCTGCACCGCGACAACAATATGAAGGAATACATTCTTTTTCATGAAAAATCTTCTTTGAAAATTTGTTTCCCCATATGTGGGATGATCGAAGAAATAGTCATTCCACAGTATAGTATCACCTTCAATCCTGCCCCGGTTGATTACCACGTGACCGGGTATTGAACCTCGACATCTCGGAAGTTTATTTTCATGAAGTTGAGCTTTGTTGGAGTTATAAGAACACGCCAAAATTTCATCTTCTTGCTCCCATTCAGATATGTCTTCTTCCCACTTTTGAATTTGTTGATAAAATAATTCATTATCTGAAAACGATGAAGATCGTAAATGAGATGAAAATGCCCCGTAGTTCATTATTTGTATGAGGGAAAGATAGTTAGCTTGAAGATAAGAAAAGAAGTGATGCTTATATAAGATTTTTTTAGATCAAGCATTGGATTCCCTTGTCACTACATCATCGGCATTGGATTCTAACCTCCAAAATTTGATTCCTAAGTCACGTCATCACCAACATTGGATTATTAGCTCCAGCATTGGATACCTATCACATGTCACTTTATGACAAACATCAGATTCCCATGTCACGTTATCACCAACATTGGATACCTATTGTAATAGACCAAAAAGTAACAGGCAAAGAGTCGACATGGCTCGACAAAAGTCGTCGAGGAGAGCTCGACGAAATCGTCGAGGAGAGCTCGACGAAATTGTCGATCAGAGCTCGAAGAAATCGTCGAGCAGAGCTCGACAAAAACGTCGAGCAGAGCTTGTTGAGTTCCAATTCCTTGTGTCCTCTCTTCCTTGTGTTCCAGTTCTGGAGCAGAGAACTCGGCTAGGGCTTGTTGAGTTGCTGGAGAAGATCTTATAGCATCAGATTCCCATGTCATGTTATCAGCAATATTGGATACCTATCACATGTCACTTCATCACAAGCATCCGATTCTCTTGTCACTTCATCCCCATCATTGGATTTTTATCTCCAGCATGTTTTATAAGTACCTCACTAACATGAAGAGCAAGCATTGTGTTAAGCATGACTTTCAGTCGAGGAATAACATTTTCAGTGAAAGAAGATCAAGCATTATGCTATGCATGGCTTGAGATCTCTGAAGACCTAGTTATGAGTAGCAATCAAAAAGAACACAAAATGTGGGAAAAAATTTCTATTATATTTCACAACAGAAGACCGACTACTTGCTCAGGACAGAGAATCCCAAAATCTCTCTCATGTCGCTGGTCATTATTAGCAAGCAATATTAGCAAATTTTGAGGATGCATTCGACAGATTGAGCAAAGAAATCTGAGCGGTGCATCTGAACTGGATATTGAAAGTATTTATTTACATTTTAAATATTAGATCACTGAATTTATATGTTATTGTAATTGTTATTTTTTGTAGCTTAATCAATCAAAAATTTTATACGGCGAAGATCCGAACGAGAAAAGAGGTTTCTTGTTTGATCATGTTTGGTCAATCTTGAAAAATACTGAAAAGTGGATAGATCATTCCGGGGCTACAGCTGGCAAGAACTCTCAGCATGATGACATGTCGCTAGATTTTGATTCTAACTTTCCGACACAACAGAGCCGTATAGACCTAAACACAGACAGTAATGAAATGAACCCTAATAGTACTGGTGATGAATTATCTCCAATATAAATTTCGAATACTCAACCTACTGGGAGAAAGAAAGAAAAAGAAAAGAGGAGACAAGTTAGTGGTAAGAGTTGTGGTATGAAAACACAAACTAAAGCAATTGAAGAAATCTTAGAGATTTCGAAAAAAGGGCAAGAACAATGAGCAAATGATAGGTCTTCTATGAATGAACTGTTGAAGTTAAAAGTCGAAAATGAAAAGAAACAATTAGAGCTTCAGAGTGCTAAACAAGATCATGATATTATGATGATAGACTTGGATAACATAAAAGAAAGTCTGGAGCGGCAATAATTTCAGCAGAAAAAACAAGAAATTATGAATAAAAACATAAAACAATCCCTATTTAGAGGATCATCATCACTCGAAGGAACCGAATATGAAGTAAGCCAGCATGGAGGAAGCCAGTACAGCGGAGCCCAGCATAGAGGTGACCAATATGGAGGACCTCAGTTTGGAGTCGGCTAGCATGCAATAAATCAATATGTAGGAATCCACTATGTAGGAGACCCACATGGAGGACCTCAATTTCGAGGGCCTCAATTTGGAGGGCCACAGTTTGGAGGATCTCAACTTGGAGGGCCTCATTTTGGAGGAAGTCAGTACGGTGGAAGCCTATATGGAGGAGACCAATATGGTGGAGCTCGATCCGGAGGACACCAGCACGGAGGAAGCCAACATGGAGGAAGCGATTATGGAGTTCCCGGGTATGGAGGAGAACAGCACGGGGGAAGCGCACGCAGAAGACGTAGCGAACCCGATGATGACCTCCCAGAATTTTAGCATTATTTTCAAATGTAATATTTTTTGAACTATATAATGTTTATTTTATTTTAGTTATACAATTAAATTGTAAATTAAAAAATCTTAAAAATTAATATAATATAATATTTTAAAATTGTTTATATTTTAAAATTGTTTAAATAATATTAAAAAATTCATGTTCACCAAATATGGAGAACATGGTTGGAGTTGATTCTCCATGTTCTCCATATTTGGAGAACATAGTACAAGGGGATCTCTAAATATAGAGATCCCCATTGGAGTTGCTCTTATGCACGCACCGACTTGGCTTCAGGATGGAGGTCTGATGGCAGGAGTGCTCTTGGCCTGACAGTGGTTCCACGGAGGGAATGCTGACATTAAGTTAGCCCAGATTTGGGATGTTATGGGAGCGAGGGATGAGATCTACTGATAATAAGCAGGGAGGGGTACGGATCTGTAAGATCGGGTGGTAGGGGGCTAAGGGTGGTTGGTTGGTAATTTGGGGGTGTGGATCTGATGGACTGGGGTGGGCGCGGGGGGGGGGGGGGGGTGTGGGGGTTGCGGGTTCTCTAGGAGACAGAGCTATAGGGGAAAAGGGGCTGGGCTGGGTTCAGTACACGGAGGAGGGTCAGTAGACAGTAGGGGAGGTTGGGGTGGGAAAAACCTTGGACAAAAGGCTGGGAATGGGCGGAGGTTGCGGGCTGGAGCAGTACGGAAGGAGAGCGGGCTCTCGAAGTCCACCAAGAGAAAGGACCGACAAGTTGCAGAGCAAGAAACTCTCGATCCCCAGGGTCGGCCACTAGCATGCATATTTATAAGAGGGAAATGTAAAAACAGGATTAGAGCTCACGATCAGACGACTATAATTGTTCGGGCCAATCAAGGGATAATTACATCAAAATAATAAAATTTAATATATGAAACTGGCTCAGAACGACCCATCGGGCACATTCGCGAACTCGGATTGCCCAAATGGGTCGTCGATCACCGCCTCCTACGAGCGCTTGTGTGTCGGTAATCGCCATCAACTCCCCCCGACTTGAAAGCACTCATCTCCGGTGAGTTAAAATGATCGTACTCTCGGCGGAGGTATGGGGAGAGTCTCTCAAGCTCTGCAACAGGAATCCAAGTGTCGTCAGAAGTTAGGAGGGCAAGCTAATAGACCAAGTACCGTAGGACCACCGAACTGCCCGTCATTGTGAAGCCATGACCAACGATCTGTAGAGTATCTCCGGTTGGCATCAGCGACTGTTGTGGCAATGTATCTCCATCTGAATATGATGCCACTGGAACTGCCAACTGGGAAATGAGGTCCTCCGAGTGGTGTTCAACCGTCTGTGACTGCCTGGGAAAGGTGGGTGAGGGTGCACTAGAGGGGTGAGGGTCAAGATGTGGCTCAGGGGTAGTTGGAGACAATGAGTCCGCATACACTCGCTGCTCGTAATATGGAGTTAAATCCTCCACACTGAACACCCGGTGAATTCTCAATGTTGGTGGGATATCAACCTCATAAGCATTTTGAAAGATATAGTACCTAAACACCTAGAGGGGGGGGGGGGTGAATAGGTGACCAAATTCTTTTTAAACTTTAATGGCAGCAATCAGTTTTTCACACAGAATCTAATCTACTTTTGCACAGCAATCACACAGCATTCACAGTAAATCACAGCACACAGAAGACACACAGTTTTATAGTGGTTCCCCAAGCTTTGGGTACATCCACTTTCCCCCTTCGCCTATCTAGCAGTGTACTAGATTCGGCCAAACTTCTCCACTATCTCAGAACCCAAACTGGTTCCTACACCTCAGGCCCAAGGCCCTACAACTCAGCTTTTCCACAAAGCCTACACTCAGCCACAAAGGCCTACACTCAGCAACAAAAAGGCCTACACTCAGAGATTCCAATCTCCTACACTAAGGCTCCCAAAGCCCTACACTCAGCCTTTATAATAACAGGCTTACAAAATTCAGATCCAAAGGATCCTATAAGATAAAAATGATTATTCAATTGTTAACTCAGCAACCCAAAGACAAGAGAGGGGAGTTGTGAGTTTCTTGATGAGTTCTTGGAAGAACTCAGCTGGACTCAATCTGACTTAGCTTTCTTCAAAGCTTCTTGAAAGTAGAACTCAATAAGATTGACTCCTTCTGCAGTTGATCCTTGATCTCTGCTTCTTAAGATCCAGAATAAATCTGAACCCTTCTTCTCAGCCTAGTTCCAATGGCTGATTTCTTGGATGTAGCTCTCTCTCTCCAACTTCTTAGATCTTCACTTGAAAGCTAGATCTTCTTGTTAGATACTTGATTAATAATGTGAACCACTTTTTTAGCCTTCAAATCTTGTTTCTGTAGACTGTATAAGCCTATTTATAGGCCTTCTTCATGGTAACCGGCTGGTCCGGTTCATAACTGAATTCTGATATCTCTGACAGGTGCTGTGGAACGGCAGCTGTCAAGTCATCCAGTCAGTTCTTGAAAGTTCTCTAACTGTCTGAAAGTGTCGAGACTTTCTGTCTTTAAGTGTCGACACTTATAGATCAAGTGTCGACACAAGTTGTGTAAGTGTCGACACAAGTTGTGTAAGTGTCAACACAAGTCTACAAGGTGTCGACACAACTCCTTGTGTTGTAGATTCTATGTCTCGACACAGTTTCTTCTTCATGTGTCGACACTGAAATTGAGTGTCGACACAAGTACTTGATCTTCTGTATTTTGCTGAATTCTTCTAAGTGTCGACACATCTCCTTTGTGTCGACACATCTTCATGTGTTGAATCTGTTAAGTGTCGACACTGCTTCTTGGTGTCGACACATGTCCTCAGTGTTGATACTTGCTGAGTGTCGACACAGCTCCTTATGTCGATACATTCTTCTGCTTGTAGAGACTTCAGCTGAGTGTCGACACATTCCCATAGTGTCGACACTTGTACTTAGAATATTTTGTTGATCTTGCTGTTCTTTGCTAAGTGTCGACACAGCTCCATGTGTCGATACTTTCTTCAAGTGCCGAGTCTTCAGCTGAGTGTCGACACATTGTTCTGGGTGTCGACACTTACTTCAAGTGCTGACTCTTCTGTTGAGTGTCGACACATTGTTCTGGGTGTCGACACTTATACTTACTCTCTGCTAACTTTTGTTGAGTGTCGACACAGCTCCAAGTGTCGACACTTTCTGGTGTAGACACAGTTCTTCTAGGTGTCGACACTGCTGCTAAGTGTCGACACAGCTTTACTGTACTTTTCTTCACTGAGTGTCGACACAGCTCCTTGTGTCGACACTTTGTGTCTGATGTCGACTCTGCATCCCAGGTGTCGACACAATGACTCCAAGTGTCGACACTGCTTGCCTGGGTGTCGACACAAGTCTTCTTAAGTGTCGACACTTTCCCTCTGGGTGTCGACACATGTACTTAGAAACTTTTTGCTTTATTCCTGCAAATACTTAACCTGCACAAGTAACTCAAAATACATCAAATACATTTTGATGTATATTATTGAGTTGGGTGAGGTTTCTTCAAATAAAGTACATTTAAACCAATGTACCCAACAATCTCCCCCTATTTGGAGAAGTCATAACCCTTAGTCAATGATATACACCATTCATAATAAAATTACAAAATGATGTAAAGCAGTATTATATACAGCAGGGTAAACATAAACATGTATCAATTACACATGTATACAAATACATCATCACAGAATAAATATGAAATAGACATAGACATTATCACAGAACAAATATGAAATAGTTTTAACATATAACACATTGTTCTAATATCTGTCATATTCATTTCCAGAAGTTCACAAAATGTTTTTCATCAAAAAGATTACAAAGTAAACTTCAAGAAAATTCCAATTATATTTCAGTTCTGGCTCCTTAATCACAATTCCTTTTTCCAACTTGAACTTTTGTTTGAACAGGAGCATCAGCAACTTCAGCATCAGCAAGCTTCTTGCCTTTCAAGTCTTTCTTCTTAAGCTCTTCTGCTTTAATCTTCTGCCTTTCAAAGTAATGGTAAGGTTTGGGAAAGTACTTGCTAGGCTCCTGAGCAGTAGGAGGTAGCTTTCCCATCTTGGCCTTCCTTCTGTATTGAACTATGGCCTCCTGCCTTGATTCATGTTTCCTCCATTCAGTTTAAGAAAACCACTTATTCCTGTCTTGAATGTTATCTTTGGCAGCTTTCCAGGCAGTCAAAATAATATTCCTAGAGGTAGGGCTCCACTGCTCAAAGTCTGGCCTTTGTTCAGCTTGTTCCCTAAACCTCTTCTTAGACAATCTTGTCTCTTCTTCTTTCTGCAGTGCTTCTTGCATAGCTTCAGAAATAGGATGAACCACTTTTTCTAGAATGACATTGGGCTTCCCTTCAGTTGGGCTGTACATGTGATGAATATCAGCTTGCACCATTTCAAAATCTGGAGGAGGGTAGATGACTTGAGCTACTTCTGGTTGCTCACCTCCAAGATAGGCAGGGTTAATTCCAGATTCAGCAACATTATTGTCATCACACAGAGGAGGATATCCAAGAATTGCTCTGATAGAATTTGATATCCACTTAGAATGGTCAGAGCTTGCCTTGACTAACACTCTCTCCCCCTTTATGTCTTCTCTAGCCATGTGATCTCTGACATCATCCTTCTGAAATCTGATTTGATTATCCAAGTATCTGACTCCATCTTTAAAGAAAGGTTTGAGCTTTTGTAGTTGTTCAGATATGGCCTTCTGGGAGTCTTGGATAGCAGTCTTAACAGCAGTGATTTCTTCTTGGAATACTTTGTCAAATTCAGCTTTAACAGCAGCAGTAGAGGTAGAAGGTCCAGCACCTATATTCTTCATTTCAGAGACAATAGCATTATGGGAAGCAGTCAAATTGTCATTCATACTTATCTGATTTTCAAGAACATACCCCTGCTTCAATGCTATGTCATCCACTTGTGCTTTTATCTTTTCTTGGTGTGTAGCTAAGTACACCACTGCATTCCCCCCTTTGTGGAAGCATTCTGTCATCTCCTTCTTGTTAAGATTCATCTCAAATCTTATTGACTTTATGTCCTGGGCTAGATCAAACTGCAAAGACTTCTGCCCTACATCCACATAAGTCTCTATTGCTTTTCTATGCTCATCCAACTTGAGCTGCATGGCAACCATCAGATCATTATAGTCTATTGATGGTGCTGGCTGAACTATAGGTTGTGGAGCAATAGTTTGGAGAGCCTTCTTGTAACTCTGGCTTCTTCTTCTGAACACTTGAAATTTCTTTTGCTTTGCCTTGGTAGCCTCCTCATCTTCAGATTCTGAGAAGCTAGCAATGTCAACCCTCTCCTTAGGGCTTGGAGGCCTCTCAGTTTGCACATCTGGTGCCTTCTGAGATTCTTTCCTGGCAGGGACTTCATGAATGTACACTTGCTCCCCCTCAGCACCAGCATTATCTCCTTCAGCAGCAGTAGTTTCTTTTGCAAAATCTTGTTGATCCAGATTTAAAAATAAGTCTTCCATAGTATACTCTTGTGGTGAAGGAGCTGGAGAAATTCTTATCTCTTCAACCACTAGATCATGAACTATTGGAGCTGCAACAGATGTGTCTTCCAAGACAGCATCTGGGACTTGATGATCTAGCTGAGTTTGCTGATGAACATCAGACAAATCAGTATCTTCCATAAGAAAATCTAAAGTATTGAGTTCAGTGATTACCTCTAGGATAATATTGGTTGCTTGTTCACTTTCCAGTGTAGTGAGTTCATCTACAACTGGAAGCTCCCCCTGTCTTTGATCCTTGTGTATGGGGCTAGCTTGAGGTAGCTCCCCCTGGATCTCAGCATCATCTTAAGGAGCAGGAGTCTTCTCAACAGTCCCTTCCTCATTCTCATCTGGAGTGAAGACAACCTGTTCTTCACTGTCAGGGCTACTAGTGGACTCTTGTGCCACTGGAGCAGTCTTCCTTTTCTTCTTGGGAGGAATTTCTTTCTCAGGAACTATCTTCTCAGAGGTTGACATCTCTTTAGACAACACCCTATCCCATCTAGAAAACAACCTCATGTCCATTTTTCTCATGTGATTTATTTTACTTCCAGCAGCTTGTTGCATAACCTCTGGTATGGTACCAGCTAGGTATAGACTTAAAATTCTGCCCAGATTGGGCTTCTTCAAGCTTTCTTTAATCTTCTCATAATCTAACATAGAACAGTTAGTTTTTAGAGTGAAGATTATCCTTGTCATTATACTAAACATATGGGCAGACACTCTGTCATGCCCTCCTGGCTTGCTGAGTATGACTTTGCCAACAATCTCTGAGAGGAATTTCCCTTGATTGTTCATGCCTTTTCTAAGGAACACTGATCCAAGCTTCATCTTAGAATCTAGTCCACACCAGGTTAGAGCTTCCCTGGTCTTTGAAGCAGTAACCTCATCTTCCTCTTTAGTTCTTGGCAGCTGTAGAATCTTCCTCAGACTTTTAGGTGATACCTTCACCTTCTCACCATGAACCCTGGATTTGATTTTGAATCCAGTTTCGTCTATCTTAGCTCCATTGAGAAATTCTAGTACCTCTTTCTTCCATATTTTAGTAGGTTCAGAAACAAGATATTCTAAACTTGAATTGGCTACTAGGGTTACGACAGTCTAGATTTCTTGATCAGTATCCTCAAAAGCACCGCGCACCAGCTCGTATCCTTCGTTGACGTTCTCCTCTAGCTTAGGCGCCATTAGGGTTTGTAGAATTTGTCTTGAGAGAAGAGAGGTGTCGACACAGAAGTTTGGTCTCGAAACTTTGAAAGCGTGTCGACAAACAAACACAAAACCCTATTTATACCTTTCTAATTTTGAAGATGAACAGGCGGGACAGCTAACTTAAATTGTGTCGACACTGGCAATAAGTGTCGACACTGACTTATAATGTCTCGACACATATGTGTCGACACAAGTTTAGTCAACAGATATTATGTGTCGACACTTATTTATGTGTCGACACCACTCAACTCGACACATAGTCGAGATTTTACTTAGAAAATTCTGAGTAAAACTTAAGTGTCGACACCACATTGGATGTGTCGACACCTACTTGACATGTGTCGACACTAATATGCTGAAGTGTCGACACCAACTTGATATGTGTCGACACTAATATTCTGAAGTGTCGACACCAACTTCCTAGATATGTCGACACCTTTTTCCTGAAGTGTCGACACCACTATTCTGTGTCGACACATAGACTTCTGTGTGCCGACACCTTTTTACTGAGCCATATCCAATTCTGTAAACTTACTCTAAGTTTATCATTCCTTGTTCAATTTTAAACCTATTGAACTTAGCTTCTTCTAGGGGCTTAGTATACATATCAGCTAATTGATTATCAGTTTTAACATACTCCAATAAAATATCTTCTCTTTTTACATGCTCCCTAAAAAAATGATATTTAATTTCAATATGTTTTGTTCTACTATAGGATACAGGATTATTAGCTATTGAAATAGCACTAGTAGAATCACAAAAGAGTGGAGTTCTACTTACCTGAATTCCATAGTCCTCAAGCTGATGTTGTATCCATAGAAGTTGAGCACAACAACTTCCTGCAGCCACATACTCTGACTCTGCAGTGGAGATAGCCACACTTGTTTGCTTTTTGCTACTCCATGAAATTAGTCTCCCACCTAGGAATTGACAGGTTCCAGTAGTGCTTTTTCTATCTTCTTTGCATAATGCAAAGTCTGCATCTGAATAACCTGTTAGTTCAAAAGCCCCATTCCTAGGGTACCAGAGCCCTAGATAGGGAGTGCCCTTTAGATATCTCAATATTCTTTTGACAGCTGTCAAATGAGACTCTTTAGGGCAGGCTTGATACCTTGCACAGACACATGTAGCATACATGATATCTGGTCTACTTGTAGTCAAATATAGTAGGGAGCCAACTATCCCTCTATACAAGGTTTCATCTACAGGTTTCCCTGCATCATCCTTGCTGAGAGACATACTTGACCCCATAGGAGTCTTCATGGTACTGGATGAATCCATACCATACTTCCTTATGAGTTCTAGGGTGAACTTGGACTGACATATGGATAAACCACTCTCAGTCTGTTTAACTTGGAGACCCAAGAAAAACTTCATCTCTCCCATACTACTCATCTCAAATTGACTTTGCATAAGTTTTGCAAACTTTTTGCAAAGGCTGCTTTCAGTAGACCCAAATATAATGTCATCTACATATATTTGGACTAGTATAACTTTGCCTCTAGATTCCCTAAGGAATAGAGTCTTATTTATTTTCCCCCTTGAGAACTTGTTCTCAATGAGGAAACTAGATAGGGTTTCATACCAAGCCCTAGGGGCTTGCTTTAACCCATATAAAGCTTTCCTAAGTCTATAGACATGATTAGGTAGAGTTGAATCAACAAAACCTGAGGGCTGTTCCACATAGACTTCCTCTTTAAGATTACCATTTAGAAATGCTGACTTGACATCCATTTGGAAAACATTGAATCCTTGAAAGGTTGCATAGGCAAGAAACATCCTTATGTCTTCTAGTCTGGCTACTGGAGCAAAGGTTTGATCAAAGTCAATACCTTCTTCTTGCCTATATCCTTTAGCAACCAGTCTTGCTTTATTCTTAATGATGACACCTTGTTCATCCAACTTATTCATGTAGATCCACTTGGTTCCTATTATATTGTGGTCTTTAGGTTCAGGAACAAGTTCCCAGACCTTGCACCTCTTGAACTGATTAAGCTCTTCTTGCATTGCTTCAGTCCATTGTGGATCTAGTATGGCTTCTTCAAACTTCTTTGGTTCAACTTGAGATAGAAAACTGGAGTAGATTGCTGCATTCAGATTTCTGCTCCTTGTTTGTACTCCTTGTCTTGGATCTCCAATAATCTGCTCTACTGGATGATCTCTAAGATGCCTATTGGCTGGAGTCATCCTAACTTCTGGTTGAACCTCTTCAGCATTTCCATCATGCTGTACTCCTTGAACTTCATCAGCAATTGGTACATGTAGTTCTCCTCCTGGACAACAGCCACTGTCTTCTACTTGCTGTCTTGCAGTAGGTACTTCTTCTATAGTAAGCTTGTCCATCTTCTATGTTAAACCTGTGGGGCTGCATATACTACTAGATAACTCATTGTTAATAAGTTTAGTCTCATCAAATACTACATGTACAGATTCTTCTACAACTTGTGTAGACAAGTTGTAGACTCTATAAGCCTTACTGTTGTTGCTGTACCCAACAAAAATTCCCTCTTGGGACTTGGCAGCAAACTTAGTCAAGTAAGACTTTCCATTGTTAAGTATGAAGCATTTGCAACCAAAGATCCTGAAGTAGGATAGGTTTGGTTTCCTGCCTTTCACAACCTCATAGGGGGTCTTGTTGAGGCTTTTAGTGATGGTAGCCCTATTTATAACATGGCCTGCAGTGTTAACTGCTTCAGCCCAGAAATATTCTGGCAGTGATGTATCACTTAATAGGGTCCTACCAGCCTCAATCAAGGTTCTATTCTTCCTCTCAGCAATGTCATTTTGCTGAGGTGTTCTAGGTGAAGAAAACTCTTGAAATATCCCAAAGTCTTCACATAGTTTTGTCATGCTATCAGACTGAAATTCAGTACCATGGTCACTTCTAATCTTGACCACTGTGCTGTTTAGTTCATTCTGAATTTGCTTGACAAAGCTATGGAAGACACTAGGTGTTTCAGATTTCTGTCTTAAAAAAAACACCCAGGAAAACCTTGAGTAGTCATCTACAACTACAAAGGTATAGACCTTCCTACCTAGGCTGTGAACTGACATTGGACCAAAGAGATCCATATGCAAGAGGTATAAACACCTCACAACATCTTTGTTTTCTATGCTTTTAAAGGTGGATCTAGTCTGCTTGCCCTTTTGACAAGCTGAGCAAATACCATCTTTAACACACTTAACTTGAGGACCATTCCTCACTAGCTCTTTGCTAAAGAGTTTGCTAATAGTCTTGTAGTTAAGATGAGCAAGCCTCTTGTGCCATTTGACACAATGAGAGACTGTCACATCAGCTACAAGACACACTGGAGAACCACTGTTCTCAATCATAATGTCTAAGCAATAGACATTCCTTTTCCTATAACCTGTCAAAATGATCTCTTGATCACTTGACCTCTTGATATGACAACCATTCTTAACAAATGAGATGTCATACCCTACATCACTTAATTGACTTATACTTATTAGGTTGTGTTTCAACCCTTTAACATAAGCCACTTGAGTAATGGTAACCAAGTTACTAGAAATGTTACCAAACCCTTTGATGATTCCTTTTTCAGAACCACCAAAGGTGACTTTTGGACCATCTTTGATTGGAATGTAGTCCCTTAGTAATCCTCTAGTTCCAGTCATATGTCTGGAACATCTACTGTCCAAGTACCATATTGGGGCATGACCACTTGGACTCACCTGCAAAACAGATTAGTGAACCTTAGAACCCAAAGTATTCTTGGGTCCATGGTACTTGTTAGTTTGCAACCTGACAAAGCTACCTACTGGTTTTTCAATAGGCAGTTTGCTACTCACTTTGGCACTAGCATTGTGCCAACAGTCCATTACAAAGTGGCCAACCTTGCCACAACACCAACATTCAAACTTATTGTACATTTGCTTAGGTACTGTCTTTGCTGTCTTATGTACAGCTTACTTGTTGAGTGTTGTGGCTTTGCCCTTGGACTTGGACTTGGACTGTTCAGTCCTTGCAGGTCTAGTAAAGCCCAGTCCAGCTTTACCCTTGTGATGAACAAATTCATCAATTATGGGTAACACTGACTTAGGTTTAGAAAACCTAGCAACTAAGTCCTTCTCCTTCTGAAGATTAATCTCCAGACCCTTGATTTGATCATTCTTAAAGGAGATAGTCCCCATCTGAATCACTGTAATGTGCTTCAGTCTGGCTATCTCATTAAGCTTTTGATCAAAAAGCTTCTCAGAATCTGTTGCAGCAGCTTTGAGATCAGCAATTTTCTTTACCTGACTTTTGGCTAGGGACTTGCTCTTCTTATAAGCTTGCAACAGCACTTTATATTCATCTATCAGCTGATGAATATCTTCCTCAGACTCAGATACACTCTCATCACTAGATGATGATGAATCTGATTCTGTACTGGCACAAGAAACTGAACTTAAAGTTGAACTTTGTACCTTACTGGGTCCTGGCTGCTCCAGGATTTTGTCACTTTCAGTCAATGCCATCAGTCCTTGGCACTGACAGTCTTCTTGCTCATATATAGAATCCATGATCTGCATGAATTCTTCTTCTTCTTCTTCAGCAAACAGCCCTATGTATGCCTCAGCATCTGACTCAGTTTCTGAAGAAGAAATATCTGACAGAGTCTTCTCCTTTTTGGCAACAAAAGACTTCTCTTTCTTGCCTTTGAAATGAGTCTTCTTCCTGTCACTAGACTCCTTTCTCTTTTCAGGACAATCTGCAACAACATGGTCTTGTCTATTGCAGCAATAGCACACTATTTTTGAAACAGTTGCCTTGCTAGATTTAGTCCTCTTCCTGGCCTTCTTTGAAGCCTTTTTATTCTGATATAAGTCTTCTTTTCCCTGTGAAGTAGAAGGCCTTGACCTCCACTGTTTCTTCTTCAAGAACTTCTGAAAATTTCAAGTGAAGGCAGCAAAGTCTTCATCACTTTCACTGCTTTCAGATTTTGTGCTGACTGACTCATCTGACTCTGATTCAGCAACCTTTGAAGGTGGAGTTGGTGACTTACCTCTGTACTTTCTGGGGGCTTCTGTCTTGAAAGCTACTGTTCTTTCCTTATGTTCATTTCTTGTTGATTTCTCCTCCTCTTTCCTCACTGTCAACTGCATTTCATATGACAGTAATTTGCCAAACAGTGTAGGTGGAGGAATTTCTCCCAACTTAGCCATTTCTCTAATGACACATATCTTGGTGTGCCAATCTTTAGTTAGGGACCTTAGAAACTTGTCATTTTGTTCATAATTACTGAACTCTCTTCCATAAGACATGAGTTCATTCACTATCCTATAGAACTTCTTGTAGCACTCAGTTATGCTATCACCCTTTTCTTGTCTAAAACTTTCATACTCTTGATTTAGCAAGGACTTTCTATCTTGCCTTACTTCTTCAGAACCCTCCATATACACAATAAGAGTATCCCACATCTCTTTGGCTGTCTTACAGTGTATTAGATTCTGAAAAGTTGCATCATCTATGACACTCACTATAATGTTTTGAGCCCTTTTGTCCATGGTGGCTAGGACAATCTCATCCTTTGTCATTTCAGAGAAATCCTTTGGTGTTCTCTGATTTGCATCTAGAATTGATATCTTCATGGGCACATAAGGCCCTTCCTTTACTGTGATGTAAATCCTAGGGTCTGAGGCTTCCATAAACAGCCTTACCCTTTCCTTCCAGATCCCAAATATCTCTTTCCTACATATAGGTAATTTCATGGATCCCAATTCCTTGTGATTCTCAGAAGAACCCATGGTTCTTGATTTTCTTGAATCTGTGATTTGACTTAGACTGAATCTGCCAATCAGGATCTCCTCAGACTGTTAGTCCTTTTTGAGGAACCTCCCTCTGATACCACTTGAAAGATATAGTACCTAAACACCTAGAGGGGGGGGGGGTGAATAGGTAACCAAATTCTTTTTAAACTTTAATGGCAGCAATCAGTTTTCCCACAGAATCTAATCTACTTTTGCACAGCAATCACACAGCATTCACAGCAAATCACAGCACACAGAAGATACATAATTTTATAGTGGTTCCCCAAGCTTTGGGTACATCCACTTTCCCCCTTCGCCTATCTAGCAGTGTACTAGATTCGGCCAAACTTCTCTGCTATCTCAGAACCCAAACTGGTTCCTACACCTCAGGCCCAAGGCCCTACAACTCAGCTTTTCCACAAAGCCTACACTCAGCCACAAGGCCTACACTCAGCCACAAAAAGGCCTACACTCAGAGATTCCAATCTCCTACACTCAGGCTCCCAAAGCCCTACACTCAGCCTTTATAATAACAGGCTTACAAAACTCAGATCCAAAGGATCCTACAAGATAAAAATGATTATTCAATTGTTAACTCAGCAACCCAAAGACAAGAGAGGGGAGTTGTGAGTTTCTTGATGAGTTCTTGGAAGAACTCAGCTGGACTCAATATGACTTAGCTTTCTTCAAAGCTTCTTGAAAGTAGAACTCAATAAGATTGACTCCTTCTGCAGTTGATCCTTGATCTCTGCTTCTTAAGATCCAGAATAAATCTGAACCCTTCTTCTCAGCCTAATTCCAATGGCTGATTTCTTGGATGGAGCTCTCTCTCTCTCTCCAACTTCTTAGATCTTCACTTGAAAGCTAGATCTTCTTGTTAGATACTTGATTAATAATGTGAACCACTTTTTTAGCCTTCAACTCTTGTTTCTGTAGACTGTGTAAGCCTATTTAAAAGCCTTCTTCATGGTAACCGGCTGGTCCGGTTCATAACTGAATTCTGACATCTCTGATAGGTGCTGTAGACCGGCTGGAACGGCAGCTGTCAAGTCATCCAGTCAGTTCTTGAAAGTTCTCTAACTGTCTGAAAGTGTCGAGACTTTCTGTCTTTAAGTGTCGACACTTATAGATCAAGTGTCGAGACAAGTTGTGTAAGTGTCGACACAAGTTGTGTAAGTGTCGACACAAGTCTACAAGGTGTCGACACAACTCCTTGTGTTGTAGATTCTATGTCTCGACACAGTTTCTTCTTCATGTGTCGACACTGAAATTGAGTGTCGACACAAGTACTTGATCTTCTGTATTTTGCTGAATTCTTCTAAGTGTCGACACATCTCCTTTGTGTCGACACATCTTCATGTGTTGAATCTGTTAAGTGTCGACACTGCTTCTTGGTGTCGACACATGTCCTCAGTGTTGATATTTGCTGAGTGTCGACACAGCTCCTTGTGTCGACACATTCTTCTGCTTGTAGAGACTTCAGCTGAGTGTCGACACATTCCCATAGTGTCGACACTTGTACTTAGAATATTTTGTTGATCTTGCTGTTCTTTGCTAAGTGTCGACACAGCTGCATGTGTCGACACTTTCTTCAAGTGTTGAGTCTTCAGCTGAGTGTCGACTTATTGTTCTGGGTGTCGACACTTACTTCAAGTGCTGACTCTTCTGTTGAGTGTCGACACATTGTTCTAGGTGTCGACACTTATACTTAGTATCTGCTAACTTTTGTTGAGTGTCGACACAGCTCCAAGTGTCGACACTTTCTGGTGTAGACGCAGTTCTTCTAGGTGTCGACACTGCTGCTAAGTGTCGACACAGCTTTACTGCACTTTTCTTCACTGAGTGTCGACACAGCTCCTTGTGTCGACACTTTGTGTCTGATGTCGACTCTGCATCCCAGGTGTCGACACAATGACTCCAAATGTCGACACTGCTTGCCTGGGTGTCGACATAAGTCTTCTTAAGTGTCGACACTTTCCCTCTGGGTGTCGACACATGTACTTAGAAACTTTTTGCTTTATTCCTGCAAATACTTAACCTGCACAAGTAACTCAAAATACATCAAATACATTTTGATGTATATCATTGAGTTGGGTGAGGCTTCTTCAAATCAGGTACATTTAAACCAATGTACCCAACACATTTGTTCCAATTCATCGAGTAACTGTATAGAGGCCCATTCAACGAACACTTAACTTCTTCGATGCCCCCTGTGGAAGCCTCTTAGGTCGAAGGTGGATCATAACTTGGTATCCAATGTCAAAAATGTGTTCCCTCCTCTGCAGATAAGCCTGAGCTTTATAAATTTCATTACCGATGACGATCTTTCTTCGAACTGTCTCATATAGTGTGTGTATGCTGAATGAATGACTCAACAGACTCACTAGGTCGGGCCTCTCGCGGGACATCAACTAGGTCGACGGATTTCCTAGGCTCGTAACCTAATATGACATGAAATGTACTAAGACTAGTGGTCCTATTGACCGAGCTATTGTATGAAAACTCCACGACAAACATGACAGAATCCTAGGTGGACGGGCTATCCTGAACGAGACAACACAACGGTCCCAAGACTACAGTTGACAACTTTCAATTCTTCATCCGTCTGTGGGTGATGAGCGGTGGAAAACTTAAGTTTCGTATCGATCTTCTTCCACAATATCTTCCCAAAATAACTCATAAAGTGAACGTCGCGATCAGAGACAATAAAAGTATGTAACCCGTGATACTTGAATACTTCCCTGAAATATAGTGCCGACACATGAGGGGCATCGTACGTCCTTTGACATGGGGTAAAGTGAGCTATCTTCGAGAAGTGGTCCACGACAACAAATATCGAGTCAAACTTCCGCAGCGTGTGGGGGGGAGCCCAAGTACAAAATCCAAGCTAATATCAGCCTAGGGCCTATGGGGAATTGGCAATGGAGTGTATATACCACGTGGAATGTCGGGATGCCTTTGCCGTCTAGCAGACACGAAAATGACAAACGATCCGAGTAACATCCCTCTTCAAGCCAGGCCAGAAGAAACGATCCTCCATTAACACGATCATCTTGTCACACCTAAAATGTCATGCGGCCCCGCCTACGTGCAGCTCCCATACGAGGAAGTCCCGAAGGGAATTCTGTGGCACACAGAGGCAAGACCCATAGAATAGATAGCCCTCTGAAATGATAAAACCCTCACGGGACTTAGGAGGATCCCTCGATAAGGCAGAGTAGATTTTGCTAAAATCTTGGCACTCGGGGGTAGTCATACCGAACAAGCTCAAACCCCTCCACACGCACGCTCATGGTGTAGAGAATGGTGACCCGGCGACTCAACGCATCAGTCGGCTTGTTCTCAATGCCAACTCGATGCATGAGAACGTAGTGATACTCCTGCATGAACTCCAACAATTTCGCGTGGCAGCGGCCTAACATTTTTCTGCGAGTCCAGATATCGTAGGGCCTGATGATCAAAATGCAGGACAAACTCCTTGTGTAGGAGATAGTGATGCTAGTATCGGAGTGTCTGTACAGCGACGTAGAACTCAAGATCATAATTGGAGTACTTCTGTCGGGCTTCATTCAGTTTCTCACTGAAGCAAGCAAATGGATGACCCTCCTGGCTTAGTCCTCTAATGCTCACTCCAGACGCGTCCCACGCTACCTCGAAAGACTTTGAAAAATCCAGAATACGCAATACAAGAGCAGTCGATAACCTCTCCTTAATTTGCTCTAATGCTCGGGTGGCTGCTTTGGTTCAGGCAAAATCCCCCTTGCGGAGTCAGCTCGTAATAGGGGCCATGATCGAACTAAATCCTCGAACAAACCTCTCGCGAAAGGTGGCGAGTCTGTGGAAGCTCCGGGCCTCGTGGATATTGGACGGGATGGGACACTCATGAATCAATTTGACTTTATCGGGGTCAACCGAAATACCGGACTTCGAGATGATATATCCTAAGAAATGTACCGATGAAGTCAAGAATGAGCACTCTTCAGGTTGGCATAAAAGTGTTCCTTCTGAAGGAAGTCGAATACAAATCAAATGTGGCCCAAGTGCTCCGTGCGATCTCGGCTATATATCATGATATTGTCAGAATAGACCACTACGAACTTGCCCATGTAGGGCAGAAGAATCTGTGTCATCATTCTCATGAATGTGCTCGACGCGTTAGATAGTCCAAGCGACATAACCAACCACTCATACAAACCATCTTTTGTTTTGAAAGTCGTCTTCCATTCATCACCTTCTCGAACCCTAATCTGATGATACCCGCTTCACAGGTTGATCTTTGTGAAGATCTGGGCACCAACCATTGCATCAAGGAGGTCATTGAGACGGGGAATCGGAAAACACTACTTCACCGCAATTTTGTTGATGACACGACTATCTATACATATGCGCCAACTCCCATCCTTCTTCTGGGTAAGAAGGCCAGAAACAACACACGGGCTCAAGCTCTACCTAATAAAGTTCTTTCGGGCTCATTTTAGGCCTCTTCGAGGCAAATTAAGAAAATATGTTCAACATATAAAATGTAGTCCTAGGTCTTAGCTTTAAAATGACACCCTAAAGTTGTAATTTGGTGCAATACAGCTCCATGTAGGCCATTCTACCAAGATTGGTCTTAGGCTAGGGCAGATCTTTAAATGAGTGCCCAAGCCAAAACCTAGGTTCGTATGACCTGAGATTTTGGTCATGCATGTGACTAGGTCATAATTAGGTACTCACCAAAAATGGGAATTTTTGGAAAGTGTTTTTCCATAGTTTTTGGAGAAATATCATTTATTGAATTAATTGAATTTTTGGAGATCTACAATTCCAAATATCCCCAAATTTGGGTGGCATGGCCATTTGGTCATTAGATGACCATGGTAGAAATTTTAGGCCATTGTTACATCTGTATGTTTGGGAAATCCAACATGCATGATGAAGGTATATTAAAATTTGGTGTGCCTCTATAGTAGAAATGGAAAATGGGAGTTTAGCCCATTTGGCCCCATGCATGTCCATAAAATTCTGGACAGAGGCTTATATGGATAAAATACACATCCCATAGGAAGCATGAGATTTTTGTGATCAAAAATCCCATTAAATTAATTTATTTGAAATTAGGTCCATTTGTAAATATAAATTTGAAAATAGGGCAATTACCTTATTAAACTCTGAAACTCTGTCACAAGCCCTAGTAGGATATTATAAACCTCTGAAAATTTTTATAAGCTAGTTTGGAAAATTTATCTTGGGTTTTTAGTAGAATTACCATATTTCCCTTTTTGGAAATTAATTAAAAGAAAAGGAAATTTTCCTGAAATGTTTTGGGAAAATTTATAGCAATTTAATTCTAGGATTAGAACCCTGTGTAATTATTTTATAATTTAAGGGTGAATATGTAGGTTGAAAACTCAAGTAGTGGCATTTTGGTAATATTATCATTATGGAATTTTGCTAGGTCAAATCACTGTTTAGGGTCATCAATTTCTGTATGATATTTTATTATATCAATATTGACCTCCTGTAATTTTTCTAGAATTTTTTGTTGTATAGTTGATGTACTTCATTTTAAAAATGGTCAAATTGTGGTTTTAATCTTAAATGGAAATTATATAGACATTTACATGGGAAAATTATGAACTTTGGTAGGCAGTAATATTTAACCTCATTGAACACTATATAAATTTCTTAGAACTATGGAACCATTATATTTGTACATCATGTACAAAATGAGTTCGGTCACTCAATTAAAAGAATTAATATAGAGCCTTAATTACTTAGAAAAGTAGTGAAATCTTGAATGGTCAATATCATACACCATACCAACCCATGATAAATAAATAGGGTCATCTGTCCCAAGGGATTTGGAATTCATATCACATGGGTAAATGTTAGGTCGTGGGATACGGATAACAAAGGAAGGGTATAACACAAGGACCCACCGGGGGATATGAAAAGTGGTTAGAAAGAGAATTTAATTGGAAAGTTGAAACCCTGGTTGGTGTCAAGTAATTCACTACTTAGTAACGAGTGTTAGAGTGCAAAATCCTAAGGAGAATAACTAGAACAGAGCCCGGCAGAAGACTGTCGCTCTCCCAATAATACCTTAAGTCATTAGGTTCACAACAGAGTAACAACGAGAGTTAAGTATGAATAATGGGTAAACACTAATATGAGTAAGTGTCCTTGAGAAATGGAGCTTTGGGCTTCAACCCATCATAGTTCCTATTGCCCCCGAGACCCCTTCATTGGGCATACCCTGGGCAGTCCTGGGATTAACCCTAAATTGTTAGGTATAACAAACATTAGACAAGAGTAGTCTAATAGGATAAGAGAACATGGTAACATTCTCACCCGTGAAGGTTTGGAGGGATTCAGAATTAATGCACTGATGTGCAATCTCACCCGTGAAGGGTTGGAGGGATTCAGAACTAAGGCACGACTGTGCAATCTCACCTATGATGGGTTGGAGGGTTTCGGGACTATAAGTCCTGCGAGCTAGAGGTTCGAGAGTTTGATATCAAGATAGGTTGATCATATGAGCTGATGGCTCGAGAGGTTTATTCCAGGATGGATTTTGTCCTGCGAGCTGGAGGCTCGGATGTTTGGATATAGGACGGGTTTTTGTCCTGCGAGCTGGAGGCTCGGATGTTTGGATACAGGACGGGTTTTTGTCCTGCGAGCTGGAGGCTCGGATGTTTGGATACAGTACGGGTTTTTGTCCTGCGGGCTGGAGGCTCGGATGTCTGGATACATGACAGGTTTTTGTCTTGCGAGCTAGAGGCTCGGATGTTTGGATACATGACAGGTTTTTGTCCTGCGAGCGGTAGGCTCGGTGGTTATGGAAATTGACAAGTTAGCCCTGCGATCCAGTGATTCGGAAGGTTGTGACGGACGGGTTAGTCCGGGGTGCCAATGGCTCGGAGATCTATATTTATATTAATTGTATGTGCATAAAGGTGGTGGGTCTTCAGTACTATACGGTCGTTCGCACTGACATCAATATGTTGACTCGGGAAGTGTGGTTCTCATTTAGCCAAGGAAAAGACTAGTGGAATTGCCAGCATTAGTACGTGGTGACTCTGGTGTGTCCTTCAAAGGCATACATAAGGGCTAGGCCTGGTAGTGGAGATACCCGTCTAGGAGTGGGGTGGCCCAACCCACTATCTCCGTTGGCCACTACGGAGGCTCCTGAGATTGAAGCTAGATTCCAAAATCGGGGAACTAAAGGTCTGTGATCACAGAGTCGTGTGTGTGAGTTATACTTGCATGAATCATAACTACATATATAACATACATACATATTTAGGTCATACGCACCATAGATCCTTATCATATAAATTAGTATGAGTTCTGTTATATGATAAGTTATATTTGAAAATCTTAACCTATAAGTTTGTATGGGCATTCATATAAGTTAAGGTACTTATGTAATGGTAGTTTAGTAGTAGTGTAGTTTGCTTATTCTTTACCTTACTATACTTGCAGTACTGTTCCTTACCTTACTTTACACGTTGTACTGTTCTTTACCTTAATTTACTTGAAGTACTATTCTTTGTTACTTTACTTGTACTATATAGAACTGCTAGAATAGAGATATATTTGCCACCGCATAATCTTAATAGATTAGTTCCATTGTCACCTGCTTTTTATTTTATACCCCTTGTTGTCCTCCGCTTCGTCCTCCCGTACGGCGCCTATGAGCCGCGGGGGCGAGGTGTTGAGGAAATGACTTAGTCTTTATGACTAACGGTCGGTTTTGACCGTATCATTTTAGGATCTCGATAAGATGGAGCACCAGCTTGACCAGCAGGACGAGGTGGCGAGACTTGAGGTGCTGATACCACCTACTACTACTACTGCAGCCAGGCGTCAGGTGATGATGCGTGTACCGTTGATAGATTAGCTTCCGCTTGTTGTATTTGTGAGAGAGAGATATTTGACATCCGTGTACAGGGCATAAGCACTTTTCTATTTTTGTTGTACTCATTGTGGACTATATTATTTTCATTATATAAATATGATGTTAGTTCTGTGATGGTGGACTTGTTGTAATCTTTTTCACATTTCTTATATTCTCAAATTGGCATACAGGTTTAATGATCGTACTAGCCGGCAGGATCGGTGTCTTGCAGAGTCGACTAGACCGTGTGTTAGCATCACTGTAAGGCGGAGGTTCTTGGAATAAGACCGGGTTACCTCCTTAGTAAGGGTGGATGGGTCTTATAACTGATATCACTTGAACAAACGATCATATGAGAAAAAAGTCCACAACACTGGGTCACCCCACTCGAGCAATTGTTTGCGGACAAACTATGCAGCGGAAGCAATGGTGTGCCATGTGTAAAAAATCACAGAAAATAGTCCATTTAAATAATGAGTTATACCAATCCAATTAAGACACCGCTTTAGTTTGACTTACTAAGAGGATTTCATGAAGTATCCTAGTCTAAGATGAACCTCAGATATAGATTGGTCAAGGTACGAGGATACCCAAATTGACTAAGGGAAGAATTTAACGCAAGAGTTACTACTTAAGGCTTAAACTTCGATGTCACTACTCCGTCTATCGTGTGATATCATCAATTCTTACCCAAGCTGATAGGACCGCCTTAAGGAGAATTGGTTCATATAGTATATTGGTGAAATAGTAGGGGACTCATAAACTTAACCCTCGTACCGATGATTTGATTACGTTGAGACAACAACAGTGACAAATACCAAAGTTCAAAAAAAATCAAGTTTCAGAAGAGACCTATTTTTGTTTGGGTCACATGTTGATCTTGAGAAGATTATCGTAAATAGTATTCTTAAGGGCTTAAGATATGTAGCATATCAATAAGTCTCAAGGTGGAACTCCAAGTCTAAGATTGTTAGCCCTAAGTATTGAGTGCATGTCTAGGATGAATGTATCATAGGTATTAAAGAAATTTAGCCCAAAATGTATGGGGCTTATCCTTTTATTTATTGGGCTAAATTGATAACGACTTGGATTTCCTTAGATTTTGTTTAGAAAATATTGAGTCGCAAACATAGTGATCTTGAAGAATTGATATTTGAACATACCCGGATGACAATCGAGACTCGTGTACGGATAATTGGTAAGATGATCAACTCTCTCTAGAGGTTTGGGATATGCATAGATGGTTGTCTGCTTGAATATATCACAATCTTAGAACAAGGAAAACCGCATTGAATATATCACAATCTTAGAACAAGGAAAACCGCATGTGACGTTAGAAATTTTCTCGGACTTGGGAATCAGATAATTACTTGACACAACTTAAAGAGAGATCTTAATTTCATCGATGCATAATGACATGTTATATCCCAAGAAACAAAACAAGTTGTGTACAATCCAAAAAAATTCGAACATCGGGCTTTTTGATAAACTAAAATTAAGTAGTAACGACGACACAAAGGTTTTATGTATAATTAAAGGAGTGTGTTACCTCAACAAAGCACGTTCCTAAATGCACTAACACCTTAACCCAATTGATGTGACACACGATTAATGATTATATCATTGGATAAGGATTTGATTAATGAACTCAAATATATTGCAAGAGAAAGCCAAGGTGAATTGAGAATTCAGTAAAGTCAGAAGGATAACAGAAATTTTTGCATAACTAGGGCTCATGATTATCACATATTAAATGGGTAGAATTGGGAAAAGTGAAAATGATGATTGATTACTGCTATCAGTGCTTACCTGACATACTCAGGTCATTATGTTAGAAACATATAGATCTGGAAAGAGTGACGCCATAGTAATATGAAGGAGTGATTACGGGTCTTAACTATTACGTGATCGGAGCCCATAAAGTAAGAATTCAAAATATTTGAGTAATTCCGTCTATAACACTAGGGGTATAACAATCCCAGAAAACTTAAAGTCAAGTGAAAAATCAGATTAAATTGTAAGAAGTATATTATAGGTATGATCATTTGGATGTGACTCAGATGATTACAAGAATCAAAACAAAAGTGTTTGATGATATAATAATCTCTTTTAAAAAGATTCTGGATTTTGAGAACAAACTCATGATTATGAATATACCGTTATCCTTAGAATCAAGTATTATAATAATTCGGAGGATTTGAAATGCCCACTTTGCGGGTTACAAACACACTATCAAGCTTATTGAACTTAGTAAATTTGATCATGAGTAGATAATGCATGCCTATCCTACGCACAAAGGTACAAATAAATTCAACCCTGCATATATAGATAGTGTGAATTATGTATTTTTTGGTATATATAAGTGGTGATAATCCATGAACTTAGAGAAATGATAGTCTCTGCCATGCCATAATTTGTAATGGTAGATTGAAGATTACTTATACTTATTCCACACATAGTTGAGCTAACCTCGTGAGTATAATAGCTTTAGATGAGTATTCACCCATGCTTGCCTGTTAAAGATAATAATATGAACATGTATAGGAAGGTTACTACGATCATACTTAAGTTGAACTTCGAGCAAATAAAAGATTAATTTGTCAAGGCATGACATTAAAAATGTAATGACTCAACAAATTCAAATGGTGTGGATGATTAGTTGAAGCATACGCATAGGTATGATCAGTTGATTATGATAGCATCAAGAACTGGGACACATACGTTGATAACATCATGGTCGCCTTAGGAAAAATTCATGAGTATGAAGAGATCAATTTTGGTTTGCTAAGGTGTATATGGTGAAATTACACGACAAATAATGAGTGTTTATTAAGATTCTCTTTATGATGAAATCGGTTTGTGTCAGACCTCACCATTATTAAAAAGATACACTTATAAATGTATGAATTAGACTATATATGAAAAGCGATTGAGAGTCATTTGTATCAATATCAATAATGATTGTTGATGTACGCTTGAAAGGTGAACACTCTATGAATTATGTATTACTGTTTATGTAGAGGTGTAATAAGTCGTGAGTCTGGAAGAAACAAGATAATGACGTTTTCATCATATCATAATTTTGGAGGTTGGTTAATTACTATACATAAGTTGGATCTTCGTAATAAATAATATCATGATACCTTGCATTTGAAAAATCAATGTAGTATAAGTCATGAGGCATGATGCCATTCTGGAAGAGAAATCTGAGATTTATGTGCTCAATTCTACATATAAAAGTATTGATTCTCACGTACTTGGTGATCATTGCTCGTAAGGAACTCCGAACAAACGTATGATTAAGGTTTATTTAATGATAATGCGTTGGAAGACTTGAAAATATGTCAACGTAATCTTGATTATGAATATCATGAAGTATAATGAAAATATAGGTTGGGGATAGGGTGTTCTTGAAGATAAGTCCGGTGCATGGTGTCTCTCGGGTGCGAAGTCACAAGAAGCTCAGCCGTCGATATATGGGGCCGTAGTTGATCCTGGAGCGGATCAGCGCCTTGGCTTACAGGCTGGAGCTTTCGCTAGAGTTAGGGATTTTGCACGATGTCTTTCACGTCTCCTCACTTTGAAGCACTCTTCTTCGACCAGAACAACATATTACCACTACAGTAGGACCGGTAGCACCTGATAGATAAGTTCGTTTGGAGCCGGTCTGGAGCGATGATACGACGATTCGAGTGTTGCGGAAGAAGGTTCTCTTGGTCAAGGTGTTGAGGTCCAACCACAGATGGGAGGAGCACACTTGGGAGCTGATGGATCTGATGTGTGAATGGTACCTGGAGCTTTTCGCCTCAGGTATATTTTAACTATGTTGAAAGTTTCTTAAAATTGTTTTGCACAGAAACCACGTAGACCCGAACTTAAATTTCGGGGACGAAATTATTCTTTTGTTTATTGGGATTTGTAACATCTCATTCCCTACTAGACCCCTAAAATTATATTAGGTTAGGACATGTGGTGGGTCAATGAGGTTTATGATAGGTTTGACCCATGGAGTTAGGGTGGATTCACATAGTGCCCCCTATAGGGCCCATGTCAACTCAAGTCAAACTAGCCCAATATGGAGTCATAAGCACACGTTGGCCCCACCACTATGCCACTAACCCTAAAAGCAATCTAAACAAACTAAAAGACACATCATTCGGTCACCCATTGACCCAAGTTAACCCTAAGTATCAAGAACTTATCAGCATGAAACTCAACTATGTATCCTTTATTGCATAGTTGGCTTATGCTTATAAGATTGTGTTCCAATCCTTCAACATAAGCTACATCTGAGAAGGATACACTACCATTGGTAATCATACTGTATCCTTTGGTGATTCCTCGGTCTGAACCTTCAAAGATGACCTTTGGTCCTTTCACGACTGGAGAGAAATTTTGAAGTAGGCTTCTCGTCCCGATCATATGTCGAGAGCATCCACTATCCAAATACCAAATTGGCGTTTTGGTGACCTTTGAACTTACATGTAATCACAATCAGTTTGCCTTAGGAACCCAAACTTGTTTGGGTCCTTGGTCTCGTGTTAGAATACTCCCCCTACGAGTATCATCATTATGAGCGGTCTTTCTCACATTGCCAACATGAGGGGTTTCAACATTTATGGGATTAAACCAGCAATCGATGGCAAAGTGACCAATCTTGCCACAGCACCAACAGTCGAACCTGTTGTATCTTTGCCTTATGTTCTCCTACTTGACCTTTTGGAAATATGGTCTAGCAGGGGTAGCATTTTTGGAGGACAAAGCTTCATGATGATGACAATCACATGATGGCTTCTCCCTCATTGGGTTTTCCACAACGGGCTTTGCCTTTGGTGCCTTCATGAAGTTATGAACATGACTATAGGGACCATAGATCTGAATAATCACTTCTTCGTAATGTTCCTTAAAGACACTCTCTCTAAAGTTTCTGGGGAGAACCCATCCTTGATAACAGGACTTTGGCTCTACATAAGTAGGCCTAGCAAAATGTCTGTATGAGGAGTCAAGATCAAACTCATTTGAAGGAAATATAACCTTTTTGAATGTGGTCTGATCTTGAGGGGATTTCCCCTTCTCTTTGGCCAGAGCCTTCTTGGAGGCCTTATTCTTTCGTTGAGCCTTATTTCTCCTAGGGGATTTACTAGGAGCTTCTACATGACCTAATCCAGCACCCTTGGCCTTGGCTGAGAATTCAGCAACAAATGGAAGGACGGTCTTAGGCTTCGAGAAACTTTCAACAAGTTTCTTTTCAGCCGCAAGTTGGGCTTCTAGTTCCTTGATGATTTTCTCCTTGAGGTCAAGGTGCTCAAGAGCTTTGTTATATTCTTCAATAGCATTATTGAAGTTCTCCTTGAGTGAGTCAGTCTTGGTGACTTTCTCTCTTAAGATGCTCTCTTCAGCTTTAAGAGACTTTATCTCTTTAGCCTGAGTTTTCATGACTGGGCGACATTTGTCATAAGCCATGATCAACTCCTTGTACTGAGCAATGAGTTCAGACTCATCGTCAGAGGAGCTGTCCTCATGATCATGTTCAGAGACTTCTTATTCTGAAATAGGGGTATGAGAGTTTACCTTTCCAGTGAACTGGGGCTCTTGTTCATCATCTGTTTGAGCCATAAGCCCAAAATAAGCTTCTTCTTCATCTTCACTCGACTCAGATGAGTCGGAGTCACTAAGAGTCTTGCTCTTTTTGGATATTAAGCTCTTCTTTGTCCTCTTCTTGTTGTACGAGGCTATCTTTTCTTCTCTTCTTCCTCCCTCCTTCTTCTTGTGAGGGTAGTCAGCAATGACGTGTCTTGGCTTATTACAGCAGTAGCAAATAATGTCAGTGGAAATATGTTTATTCTGTTTGGAAGAATACCAGTCATAGCTGCTTGAGCCTTTTCTTTGACGATCACCATCATGTCGTGATCTTCTATGAGAGACATCCTTGTCTTTCCATTGCTTTTTCTTGTTCAAGAATTTCTTGAACTGACGTGAGAGTAGTGAGAACTCTCCTTATAATAGCTCAGAGCCTGAAGTGCTTGGCTCAGAGGTTTCTTCTTCACTAACTTCTGGTGTTGGGACAGGAGAAACAACCTTTGACTTCTTGGAGGTGTCTGCCTTTAAAGCAACAGACTTTTCTTTGAATGCAGACTTGCTTTTCTCTTCTTCAGCTTTTCTGGAATTGAGTTGGAGCTCATAGGACATCAGCTTCCCGAAGAGATTTTGTGGGTCTGTCTCTGCCAGTTTTCCAAACTCCCTGATGGCACAGACCTTGTTATCACATTCCTTAGTTAGGGATCTCAAAAACTTGTCATTTAATTCTCCATTAGTGAAGACTCTGCCATAGACCCTTATCCCATTCACTATCTTGAAGAAATTCTCAAATGTGTCAGCAATGATATCCTTGCTTCCTTGTTGGAAAGCTTCATACTTTTGATTTAGAAGGGATATTCTATCATCCCTCACTTCCTCTGTACCTTCCATCAAGGTAACTAGTGACTGCCACATCTCTTTTGCAGACTGGCAGTGAATCAGGTTTTGCAGCATTGAGTCATCGACTGCACTTTCTATAATGTTTTTGGCCTATTTGTCTAATGATACAAGTGTAATCTCGTCCTTATATAGATCCATTAATTTTTTGGGACTTTCTTAGTTGGATCTATAGTGGAGATTGTCATGGGAATATAAGGACCTTCTTCAACTATCATGAAGATCCTCGGATACACAGCTTTCATAAAGAATTTAATTATCTTTTTCCACATGGGAAAGTTATTCTTGGTGCAAGAGGAAGCTTGGCAAAATCTTTAGCCTTGTCCATTTTATTGGTAGATCTCAAAGGACAACTATTGAAGGATCTGATCAAGGTGTTAACCTTTTGATGATCAACCTCCCTATGATACCAATTGAAAGTTTATAGTTGCCTACCTAACTCACCTAGAGGGGGGTGAATAGGTGAGATGTGTGTCTTTTTGCGGAATAAAAATTTCAAACCAATGTACAGAACTATCTACCAATCATTCACAGACGAGACAAGATTTATAGTGGTTCCCCAACCTTGGGTACATCCACTTTCCCTCACCGATCTAGCAATATACTAGACCCGGCTACTCCACTATCTCGCATTGAAAATCAATCCTACCCTCGAAACAATGTTCCTACAACCTCGATCCACACAATGGATCGACACTCGGAAGATAACACTTCCTACAATATCGGAGACAAAAGCTCCTATACTCGGAGAAATTTCTCCTACAAGAATGAAATAAATTTTGTATAGAAATACAAACAGTAAATCCTTTTTCAGATCTGTAACTGTCGGCCATAATCTTCCTCTTGTAGGCTTTGCGGCTTTATCAGAATGGTGAAGAAAAATCTCGGCAAATCAGATCTGGATTTTCTTGGCTTCACACGATCGATCGACTAGAAGATGAGGAGTTGAGAGAATATCGATCTGTAAAGCCTTCTTGGTCTGAATCCTCTAAAAGCGAAACCCTAGCTGATCAGGAATCAGCGGCGGCAGCGGAGGTTTCGTTTCTTGAAGAGAGAGAGAGGAAATCAGAAACTTTTGAAAGTACGGCTGCAAAACTTCTGAATATTCTGATTGATAATGATCATTAGGGTTTGTCGGTTTTGACAAGACTATATATAGGATCGTTGAAGATTAGCCATAATTAAGTCATTATGAGATACACGTAGACCAATCACGTCAAGACTCATTAAGAATTCTGTATTCTGGACTTAACAAAATTTTCAGAAGAATTGAAGTAATTTACTCGAGAGACAGAGAACTACTGGAGTACATTGCAGAACTACTCGAGTGGGTAGAAGATAACTACTCGAGTATATAAGAAAACTACTCGAGAGAGAATAAGACAGTTACTCGAGTACATGAAGTCAACTACTCGAGTAAACTTGAAGAAAAAAAGATCAGGTACTTGAGTATCAAAAATGACATACTCGAGTACTTAAGTAGTTTACACAAGAGGTGGAGTGGACTACTCGAGTATATGGAATACTACTCAAGTAGATGGGAATGAACTACTCGAGTGGTTGAGAAACTACTCGAGACAGGGACTTACAAAATTTTCTGAACTGAAAAAATGGAGTACTCGAGTAGTGAAGCTGAACTACACGAGAGGATAAGAACTACTCGAGTATATGGAAACAACTACTCGAGTAATTTACTTAGAAAGATTTTCTGGAATAGAACCAGGACTACTCGAGTCTTAACTCTGGACTACTCGAGTTGTAAATGAACTACTCGAGTACATGACTTAGACTAATCGAGTAAGGAAGAACTACACGAGAGCCAGAATTCATTTACTCGAGACAGAAGATGAAACTTCTCGAGTATATATGTAGCCTACTCGAGTATTTCACTTAGAAACTATTTGGAGGAGAAAATTCTGTAAACCCGAGAGAGAAATGTAATCTACTTGAGTAGTTGTCTTAACTACTCGAGAGCTGCTATACTTACTCGAGTAAGAGTAATACTACTCGAGTATGAATTCTGCTATATACTCGAGTAGGTATACAACTACTCGAGTACTTTACTTGGCAAAATCTCTTGACATAATTTTTCTTCTTCTTTGATGAGATCAGCATCAAGTCTTTTCCACTTAGTCCTAGATCTTGAATATGAAATGTATCCCAATAGAGAGACTACACATGAGTCAACACCTTGGATCACACAATGAGGGATTACATTGTATGGTCCAGTGTTTGGTGACCCATTGTAGTCTGACATTGGTCTACACTTCCCATTAGAATCCTGCAAACACATAACTCAAATCAAGCGTCAAATACAACTTAATTCATCTTAGTTCAAGGGTGACTTCATCAAATCTGGGTTAGTGTGGATATAATACCCAACAAAGGAGAAAGGCTTTGTGGCTGAAAGCTGGAGTGAAACTGAGGATTAGTCAACATCCTCCAGCTCCAGTGAAGAAGAAGAGGAGGCAAGGGACAAAGAAGTATGCCTCATGGCCATTGATGCCTCCAGGAGCCAATCAGATGTGGAATCAGACAATGAAAAAGTTTCAGAATCTGAAGCAGACCAGGTACTTTCTTCTTTTGATTACAATTCTGACTCTTTCAAATCTAAATTAAAAATTATGTGTATTGATTTGATTAACTCAGAAAAAGAAATCAAGACACTTAGGGAAAAATTAGCCAACCAAGAAAATGTTATTTCTGAAAACAATAGGCTAAATGCTAAATTAAATCAAGCTAATGAACTAATTAATTCCTTGAAGACACAACTATGTGAGGCCAAACAACTTGAGTAATCTCTCAATGGAAGAATCCTCAAGCTGGTGGACATTACAAGCACTGTCAATGCCAGTTTGAATGACAAGCTGTGCTTGGGTGCATCATCAAGTTTGCTCCCCATTCTTAATAAGAATATTTTGACAATCCCCATCAAATTTGTTTCAGCTAAGGGGAAAGAAATAATAAACCATAATCAAACCATAGAAGAACTTCCCAAATCAAAAAGCCAAAACAACAAAAATCAGAAAACCTTAGGTAAAAACAAAGTTCAGCAGATTTCGTCGAACTCAGATCGACGAAATATGATCAGTTCGTCGAACTCTAGTCGACGAACACTGAACGCAAACTTTAGCTATAATTATTCGTCTAACTACGATCGACGAACTTTGTATGGTTCGTCGAGCAGAGATCGATGAAAGTGGGGCACAGAAAATGAACATGTCCATTCTCTGGGCAGAGATCGACGATCTCATCCCAATTCGTCGAACTCTGGTCGACGAACTCACAACACTTCGTCGAACCAAGTAAGACTTAACAAAAATCAAAACGATAACAACAACTCCAATCAAAATAAGAAACCATTTAATCCACTTGCAGATTGGATAATACCTCCCAGAAGATATCATCCATTAGGATATAAATCACAACCTGAGATTTCTGTGATTTCAAGTTTTTCATATCAACAATATAAAGGACCCAAGGTAACCTGGGTCAAGAACAACTAACTATTTTCATTGCAAGAAAAGGGCTGTCCAGTGATTAATCAAACATGGTACCTGGACAGTGGATGCTCCAAACACATGACTGGCAGCAAGGACAATTTAATCAATTATAAGTCCAATCCGGGGCCAAAGGTAATCTTTGGAGACTCAAAGTGTGGCCAGTCAGAAGGCTATGAGAAGTGAAGATTGGAGCATTCACATTCAAAAAGGTGACTTATGTAAGAGGACTCAAGCATAATCTCATCTCCATAAGCCAATTATGTGATGAAGGTTTTCAGGTACATTTCAATTTAACAGCTTGTATTATTTCTAATAAGGAAAAACAAAATGTTTTAATTGGGAATAGACAAGGAAATATATACTTAGTTGATTTTCATTCTGCCAATTCAGATATTTTCCTACTTAATATAGTTAGCAATCATAATGAACTATGGCATAAAAGGCTAGGTCATGTTAATATTAAAAATATTGTTAGGCTATCAAAAGACAACCTTGTGAGAGGTTTACCTTTTGTTCCCTACAAGAAGGAAGGTCTTTGTAGGGCTTGTCAACTAGGCAAGCAAACTAAATCTAGCTTTAAATCAGTAAATAAAAGTGATTCAGCTAGGATTTTGTAATTGCTACATATGGATCTCTTTGGACCCATTGCAGTATAAAGCCTAGGAGGGAAATCCTACACTTTAGTCATTGTTGATGACTTCGCAAGGTTCTCTTGAGTGTTCTTTCTGAGATCTAAGTCAGATACCTTTAAGGTTCTTACAGATTTTCTCAGGACCATACAGATTAAGTACTCTACTCATGTTGCATTGATTAGAAGTTATCATGGTACAGAGTTTGAGTCTCTTCTTATGCATAAGTTCTGTGAGAAGGAAGGTATCAGACACTAATTCTCAACTCCTAGAACTCCCCAACAAAATGTGGTAGCTGAAAGGAAAAATAAGACCCTAATAGAAGCTACAGGCACATTACTTGCAGATGCTTACATGCCCCTAACCTTTTGGGCAGATGGTGTAAGCACAACAAATTATGTCTTGAACAGGAGTTTGATAAATAAATTAAAGAACAGGACTCCCTATGAATTACTTAAAGGAAAGAAATCTAAAATCACTTTTTTTAAGTATTTGGATGTATTTGCTATATACATAATAATAACAAGACATACATTAGAAAGTTTGAAGCCAAGGTTGAAGAGGGAATTTTTCTTGGATATTCCCAAGTAAGCAAGGCTTATATGGTATTTAACAAATCATCTTTAAAAATATAAGAGTCTATTCATGTTACTTTTGATGAAACTAACATGTCTTGCAAGGAGAAAGAAGTTTCTACCAGTAATCCTTTGTAGGTACCTCACTTTTATGAGAAGCTGGATGAACTAAACCTCACCCAAGATGTTCCAACACATCCTTCTCCACAAGTTGAAGAAGAACGTGAAGAAGACCATCTGGAAGAAGTTGAACCTCCTCCAACAGCAAACATAATTCCACAAGAACAATTAATCCAAGATGTTGTTGCACAACCAACTCCACCCACTGACTTTGTCACACTAAGGCATCACCCCAGATCCCAAGTGATTGTAGACATATCAGCAGGTGTACAAACAAGCCATCAACTCAACCAAGATTTGATGCATGTCTATTTTCTCTCTCAAGTTGAACCTCAAAACAGAAAAGATGCTGAGCAGGATCCCCACTAGAGCATTGCTATGCAAGAGGAACTCGACCAATTTGAGAGATGTAGATTTTCGGATTTGGTTCCAAGACCACAAGACTACCCAGTCATTGGAACCAAATGAGTATATAGAAATAAACTAGATGCTCATGGTGTAATTGTGAGAAACAAGTCTAGGCTTGTTGCTCAAGGTTATATGCATAAGGAAGGGATTGACTATGACCAAACATTTGCACCTGTAGCCAGGTTCGAGGCCATCAGAATTTTCCTGGCCTATGCAGCATACAAGAAATTCAAGGTATATCAGATGGATATGAAAAGTGAATTTCTGAATCGAGTATTAAAAGAAGAGGTTTATGTAGAACAACCTCCAGGTTTTGTCTCTCCAACTCACCCCTCTTATGTATTTAAATTGCATAAAGCTCTTTATGGTTTAAAGCAAGCTCCAAGAGCTTGGTATGAGACCTTAGACAGCTTTTTGGTGAGGCATAAATTCATTAGAGGCATAGTAGATAAAATCTTATTCACTAGGCATCATAAGGACCAAATATTGTTAGTACAAATTTATGTGGATGACATCATATTTGGGGCTACTGATTCCAAATTATGCAAGAGGTTCTCTGGCCTCATGCATTCAAAATTTGAAATGAGTAGCATGGGTGAGCTCTCCTACTTCCTTGGTCTCCAAGTGAAGCAGCTACCTGATGACATCTTCATCTCCCAAGCTAAATATGCTAAAGAGCTTATAAAATGTTTGGGATGGCTGATGCCTCAGCAAAGAAAACACCAATGGCTACTAATGTTGTAATTGACTCTGATGCACATGGGAAACCAGTGGATCAGAAATTATATAGGGGCATTGTTGGGTCCCTACTATATCTTACAGCAAGCTGACCTGATATCATGTTTGCCACATGCCTTTGTGCTAGGTTCCAGGTGAACCCAAAAGAATCTCACCTAGTTTTCTTAAAAATGATTTTAAGATATATAAAGAGTTGTCCTGGTTTAGGACTCTGGTATCCTACTAATTCAGAATTTGAGTTGACTGGATACTCAGATGCTGACTTTGCTGGATACAGAGTGGATAGAAAAAGCACCTCAGGGACTTGTCAGTTCCTTGGTATGAGGTTGGTATCTTGGTTTTGTAAGAAACAATCTTCTGTATCTACATCAACTGCTGAAGCAGAATATATTGTAGCAGACAGTTGCTGCTCTCAGATGCTGTGGATTCAAAACCAACTCCTAGACTATGAATTAAACTTAAATAATTCAACTCTCTTTTGTGATAACACAAGTGCTACAACCATAACACAAAATCCAGTCCATCACAGTACGACTAAGCATATAGATATTAGACATCATTTCATTAGAGAGTGTGTAGATAAAATCAAAATTAATCTTGTCTATATCTACACTGATTTACAAAGAGCTGATATATTCACCAAACCTCTGGATGAGAAAAATCACTTATTCTTTATAAATCAGCTGGGAATGATCAATGGATAAGACTTAGTTTAGTTTCTGTCTGCACTCGATGAATTTTTCAAAGTTCGTCGAACGAAGTTCGATGACAAGAGAAAGGTTCTTGAGATATTCGTCGAACGGAGATCGACAAACTCTCTGTGAGTGAACCAATTTTCGTCGACCGGAGATCGACGAATTTGATTCAGAAAATTTTCGTCGAACGGAGCTCGATGAAATGCTTTCAAATCTTCAGACTAAGCTCGACGAATTATTTTGACTACTACACATTTCGTCGACCTCAGATCGAAGAATTCTTAATTTTTCGTGGAACGGAGTTTGACGGTTCATATTCTGAAAACCTTATATCTAGGTTTTCTTCGACCTCTGTCCCGCGCTTTCAGTTCTCTTTGCACTTGATATTTGTTTTTCTCTTACAGGTGGTCTAATGGCGATTCCAGCAGGAAACCTGGCAGCGATGAAATTCGACACCGGATTCGATGTGGATTTCGACTCCTTCCAGCATTCAGACCCCATCTTCCTAGAAATCCTGCAACTCCTTGAAGACCCGCAACTGAAAAATCTACTATCAACTAGGATCAAGATATCTGGAACAGAGATTAGGGAATGGGTCTATACTTCTTCAACTGCAGACGAGAACACCATGGCTGGAACCATTACGGGTAATGCTGTTTCCCTCACCCCTCCCGTTTTGACAGAAATATTTGGATTAAGTAATGGAGAAGAAGATTTAGAAATGGATACTGAAAAGTATGATCAAATGCTGAGTCTCATGGGTTATTTTGGAGAAAACCCTAACAAGTTACTGAAGAAGTAATTGTCTGCTGAGTTCAAGTTCCTTGTAGGCATTGTAGGAAAGGTCTTACTTGGCAAGCATACTGCCCATGACTACATAATCAGGCGCCAATTCCTGGTTGTGTGCTGTAGTTAACAAAAAGCAGGTGAACTGGGCACAGATCATGTTTGATCTAATAAAGAAAAAGAATACTAAGAAGGAAGTCTGTTTTGGAAGGATCTTAGGTATCTTCCTGAAAGAGAATGCTGTTGAATCCCTGGTCTCCCAGACCATATTCATCAATGTCACTAAGAGACTCACTTGTGCTCTTTTTGGCAGGTGGGAGAGGACCATCACAAAGCCCTCTAAGGCTTCCTCCTCTGCCACCAGAGCTTCTGAAAGTACCAGGGCTGATCCAACCACTCTCCACCCTTCTGAAGAGATCCCTCCTACACCTCCATCACTCCCAGAAATTCAAACTCAACTCCCCTCCACAGTCCACACAATAGTTCAAACTCCCACATCTCCCTCATCCCCAATACATCTATCTCCAACTCACATTCATCTTCCTACCCCACCTCAATCTCCACGTGGAACACGAGCTCCTTCTCCCCATGATACACCAGCTCCATCACCACCTACATCTCCTCTTCCACCACACTTGTCCTCCATACCCTCTTTCAACTTGCTTTCCCCCCTCCATACTCCCTCTCCTACAAGATGAGCAAATACATGATGCTCCACCTCCAACTCCACCAACTATTACCACCCCCACTTTTATCTCCATACCAACACCCTCTACCACTCCACCACTGGATCCCTCCATCACTACCTCTCTTATTGCATTGCTCACTCCACTCCTTAAAAATCTTATAGCAGAGGCTATCTCACCTCTTGTTGTTTCTATTTCCTCCGTTGTTGCACAAATGACTGCCCTCTCTACTGCTTCCTCTTCAGATAGGGGTCTGGCTTCAGTTTCCACTGAAAATAGGAAGGGGGAGATACTTGATGAAGAAGCAGCAGCAGTAGAAGCTCCAGCAGCAGTAATAGCAGAATTAGCAGCAGCAGCAGCAGAACCAGAATTAGACGCAGCAACAGATTCTAATGAATTTTTTGATTTCATTTAATTTATTGAGTATGATATGGAAATAGATACTATAGATAATGATAAAATAACAGAGGAAGTAACCACTATTGGCGATTATATTATTAATCCCACAGTAGATCTGTTAAGTTTGTTAAGAATTTTTGATACAACTTATTTGAGCCTTCCTCCAGAAGACAGTACTAAGCCATCCATGGCTATAATTCCAAACACATCACCAATAATCCCTGAAAGTTAGGTGATAGATCTTAATTTATTCTAAATTAGAATTAAGAGATAAAAAGTCACAGCACAAATAAGAAGAAAGTAAGAAAGAAAGCAAGCAACCAGAAGACACAAGGATATATAGTGGTTCCCCAAATCTGGGAAGTCCACTATTCTACCACCCTGGTAGGAATCCACTCAGGTTTTTGATCAGGTGCCCTGCCACTAATGAGCTTTTGATCAGGTGCTCAAAAACCAACCCAAGTCTTTTGATCAGGAGACTTGCAACCAGGAATCATTTTTGAAGGGAGATGACAACCCTTTATACAGGAGGGGTGAGAGAGTGATTTTGTCTTCTCTGTCAACAATCAGAGAGAAGACTTAAGTGGATTTGATGTTAGCAAAATCTCCCCCTGAGATATTGAATGGTTCAGGAGAGATCTAGAGCTTTGCTTCAGGGTGATAGGTCTTCAAGGTGATGATGTCTCCAGTAAGCTTCTTAGACTGATATTGAATGGTTGTCTCTTGATGCCTGGAGCTAGTGAAGAACTCTGATGATTGTTCTGATTGATGCCTAGTTATTCCTTCCTTCTGTCAAGGTAGAAAGCTGTACTGTATGTATGCGACTATCTGTTGCATCTCTGTACCCTAGAAGACCTTCACGACGATTGTTCTCTGTATATTATCTTCCTAAATTCAAAACCTTTTGAATTCATTTGTCTTGATAACGGATGATGCATTCCCGAGAGTAGAAGATGCATTGGGATTTGATCCATAATTAATCTTCTGTAAGTGCCCACTTTGAATGACTATTTCTATTGGGAATGTTAACTGCTTTGACTGTAATTAATTCTGTCAATTGTAACTGATTGCACAGAATTCGTGTACCTGAGCTTGCAGATCATCGAGCTCAGCTTCAAGTTCGTCGACCTGGAAATCTGTCTTGAGTTGATCGTCGACCTGAGCTCAGGGTTCGTCGAGCTCAGAAAGATTTCGTTGAGCTGGGAATCTGTCTTGAGTCGATTGTCGACCTGAGCTCGGGGTTCGTCGAGCTCAGCAAGATTTTGTCTAGCTGGGAATCTGTCTTGAGTCGATCGTCGACCTGAGTTCGACGTTCGTCGAACTCAGCTGGATTTCATCGAGATAAACTTCTTGCTTGAGATCAGAGTTCGTCGACCTGAGTTCAGGGAAGGAACTCAGAGTTCGTTGAACGGAGTTCGACGTTCGTCGACCTGATTTTCTGCCTTTGTCTTAACTGCATTTCTTGGACTTCTTTTCTGCAATTCTGGAGAGTCCTTTTAAGGCATATCTAGAAATGAACCTATGACACATGACTATACATTTTGGGTCAATATAAGCAAACCTAATAGTGAACCTTGCCCAAATCAGAACTAGGGTTCCAACAATCTCCCCCTATTTGGGTAAGGACACTATTTACAGCAAAAGCAAATAAATGCAAAGCAAAAATGATCTGCTTGATTTATAAGGTATCAGCAGATGTACAATGGTGCTTTGAAATAAAGTAAACAAAACAAAAACTACTGTTGTAACTAAACAAAACTCCCCCTATATACATATCCTTGCTCAAATTGTTCAACCACTGATATCCTCTGTATTGGTTGGACTGAATTCTTTTCCTGCAAGGAGATGTTAGGAGTTCTGGACCCAGATAACCTTGGGTCCTGGTTCTCTTTTATGGTAATTAGAAATAAAAGAACATTTTGGTTGATCCTTGTAGCCAACTGGATGATATTTCCTAAGAGGGATGATCCACTCTGTGAAAGGATTTATAAAATGTTGATTTTGATTATGATCTTGAAATGAGTTAAAATTCCTGCTCTGAAATTTTGAGTTCGACGAATTAAAGAAATTTCGTCAAGCGGAGTTCGACGAATGGTATTGAGATCGTCGATCTCTGTTCACAGAATAACTATCTGTATACCATTTTCGTCGATCTCTGTTCGACGAATGATTTCTATTTCGCTGAGCATAGATTCCAGAACAGTTGAGATTAAAATCTCTGTTCATGGTTCGTCGAGCAGTGTTCGACGAATAATGTTGTTTTCGTCGTGCTCGGTTCGACGAATTATGTTGAACTAAAATTTTCTGAAGATTTTTATTTTCTGAAGTATTTTCATTTATCACTTCTAATTTTTCTTTTAGTTTACTTGATTCTAAAATGCTTATTTTTTCAAAAGAATTTTGTAAATCTTGTTTAAGCTTTAAATTTTCAGAAGATAAAGTAATTATTTTTTCTCTGGGAAATTTTATTTCCTTTTCAGATTTAATTAAATCTTTACACATATTTTTAAAATCAGTGTTAAAATGTTCTGATGAAAAATCAAGAGAATAGATTACCTGATCCTCTTCTGATTCTGATTTTGATTCTTCATTTGATTCTGATTCTTCATCATTGCTGCTGCAAGAAGAATTTATTGCCATTAGGCAAAACTCTCTTGCTCTTTCTTCTCCATCATCTTCAGTTGTGCAAGATGAAGCATCTGAGTCACTCCAAGATATAGCTTTAATTATTCCTTCTTTTGCTTATCCAGCAGCCATTGTTGTGAGGGTGTCCCACATCTCTTTTGCAGATGAACATCCAGCAATCTCCTCAAAAATGTCATCAGACATTGATTGTGCCAGGATGTTCATGGCTTGTGCATCAGCAACCTTTAGCCTTTTCTGGGCATCTGAGGCTGCAGATAGTGTAATGGGACCTGACAAAATGGAATTAAAAATGTCTTCATCAACAGAGTTCATATAAAATCTAATCCTTGTCTTCCATAGTGCAAACTTATCCAGATTGCACTCTGGAGGTCCAGTGCTTGAACATTCTTTATTTTGTTACATGAGAAACTCTTAAGAAATCTCAAATCTATCAAATCGTTTTGGTTCACGTGTTAGCCTGTACAACCAAGACAACCTGCTCTGATACCAATTGAAAGTTAGGTGATAGATCTTAATTTATTCTAAATTAGAATTAAGAGATAAAATGTCACAGCACAAATAAGAAGAAAGTAAGAAAGAAAGCAAGCAACCAGAGACACAAGGATATATAGTGGTTCCCCAAATCTGGGTAGTCCACTCTTCTACCACCCTGATAGGAATCCACTCAGTTTTTGATCAGGTGCCCTACCACCAATGAGCTTTTGATCAGGTGCTCAAAAACCAACCCAAGTCTTTTGATCAGGAGACTTGCAACCAGGAATCACTTTTGAAGGGAGATGACAACCCTTTATATAGGAGGGGGTGAGAGAGTGATTTTGTCTTCTCTGTTAACAATTAGAGAGAAGACTTAAGTGGATTTGATGTTAGCAAAAGCTCCCCCTGAGATATTGAATGGTTTAGGAGAGATCTGGAGCTTTGCTTCTTGGTGATAGGTCTTCAAGGTGATGATGTCTCCAACAAGCTTCTTAGACTGATATTGAATGGTTGTCTCTTGAAGCCTGGAGCCAATGAAGAACTCTGATGATTGTTCTGATTGATGCCGAGTTCTTCCTTCCTTCTATCAAGGGAGAAAGTTGTACTGTATGTATACGACTATCTGTTGCATCTCTGTACCCTAGAAGACCTTCACGATGACTGTTCTCTGTATATTATCTTCCTGAATTCAAAACCTTTTGAATTCATTTGTCTTGATAACGGATGATGCATTCCCGAGAGTAGAAGATGCATTGGGAGTTGATCCAAAATTAATCTCCTGTAATTGCCCACTTTGAACGGCTATTTCCATTGAGAATGTTAACTGTTTTGACTGTAATTAATTTTGTCAACTGTAACTGATTGCACAAAATTCGTCGACCTGAGCTTGCAGATCATCGAGCTCAGCTTCTAGTTCGTCGACCCTGAAATCTGTCTTGAGTTGATCGTCGACCTGAGCTCGGGGTTCGTCGAGCTCAGCAAGATTTTGTCGAGCTGGGAATCTGTCTTGAGTCGATCGTCGACCTGAGCTCGGGGTTCATCGAGCTTAGCAAGATTTGGTCGAGCTGGGAATCTGTCTTGAGTCGATCGTCGACCTGAGTTCGACGTTCGTCAAACTCAGCTAGATTTCGTCGAGCTAAACTTCTTGCTTGAGATCAGAGTTCGTCGACCTGAGTTCAGGGAAGGAACTCAGAGTTTGTCGAACGGAGTTCGACATTCATCGACCTGATTTTCTGCCTTTGTCTTAACTGCATTTCTTGGACTTCTTTTCTGCAATTCTGGAGAGTCCTTTTAAGACATATCTGGAAATGAACATATGATCAATGACTATACATTTTGGGTCAATCTAAGCAAACCTAATAGTGATCCTTGCCCAAATCAGAACTAGGGTTCCAACAAGCCCCACAGTTGCCAAGCAACTAAAGGCAAGTTTTGCTACTCCAGAGGTTCCTGCCCTACCATCTCCATCAAGAGATGATTCCCCAATCATCTTATCACCTCTTGCTCCAATTTTTGTTATGGATGATTCACCTATGCCTGATCTTGATGCTCTGATCATGGCTGATATAGAAGAGGAAAATAAGACAGCTGCTGAAAGCACTGTTATGTATATCTCTCCAGTTGTAGCTTCTCCTCCAGCTCCCTCCCAAGTAGAAACACCACTGATATCTGCTGAAACTTTGAAAAAAATTAATGCATTATATGATAATCCTCAGGAATCTACTAATGATGATGATGAAGATGATGAAGATTCAGATGAGGACTCTAAGAAAAAGAAAGTATCTAAGAAGAGAAAAGCTCCTCCACCCCTGCTCCAAAACCCAGTTCCACCAATGACACTCCATACTATATACTGCAGAAAATTACTCCTTACAAGGGCATGCCAGCATGGATGTGGATGTCCAAAAACCAACAAAAGGAAAGGAGGAAAAGCATAAGATATTCACCTCCTCCAGCTCACAGATACAAGAAAGATCCTCCTCCTCCTCCTCCAGCTGCTGGTTCTTCAGGCACAACTTCCCAGAGGTCTACCCAATTCCAAACCTATCAAAGACATCAAGGTGGTAGATCTTCATCCTCTGGAAGCAGCCAGCAGAGATCCTATTCTTCAGACAAACATCACCAACCACAACAGTAGCAACATCAACACCATCAACAGCAAATCACTGATTATCAAACAACTGAAAGCCCAAGAAGACCTGCTTCCCCACCTGTACCATTTGAGGATCCAGAATCAGCAACAACTGCTAGGATGGCCAGGTTCCAAGAACTGGTTAGCCTTTCAATGACTAACAAAGTCAAAGCTGAAAGCAAGGATCCATCAGAGTATACTACAATGTTCAAATACAGAAGGGAGGAGCTTAAAAGGTTTGAAAAAGATAACAAATTTTTCAATGTTGATGACTACATGAAACTGCATCCAGAAGCAGTAGTGCCCAGGACTACATCTTTAAATATCATAGGGGCTGCTGACATGACTATGACAAAGGTGCAAACTATAAATCCTAACAGGGAAATCCAATTCACTAAGACTGGAGACAAAGGAAAAGATGAGAAGCACAAGGATAAAAATAGAAGAAATGAACTATTTGAACTGACTAGTTTATGTGATTTTTTTAAATTGCTTTCTTATTGTTTGATACAAAGCTTATTCTATATATATTTGCTGTATATGTTGATTTTTCCTGCCAGATATATGTTTTTTTTGCTTTATAAATATTTGATTTTATTTTGAGTCTGTAATTAGTGACCTCACCCAAATAGGGGGAGATTGTTGGATCCCTAGTTGGATAAGGGATATATTCACCAAATTAGGATGATTGACCCAACATTTATAGCCAGGGTCAAGGTTATGTCCTAGAGTCTAGGCCAAGTCCTTTGAGTCACCACTAGTTGGATAAGCCATCAACAGACTGGAGAAGAGTCAAAGACTTAGAGATTTTAAAGACTCAGAAAATGAGCTCGACATTCGTCGAACTCAGGTCGACGAAAGTCGTGCTCAGCTCGACGAACTCAGAGAAAATTCTCTAAGCTGAGCTCGACGAACCTGATTCTCTGCTCGACGATCTTTGGACACTATACTTCAACACTTATTCCAGAAACATCTCAATATTCTTAAGTGCAGAATCAGACACCAGTCGATGAACTTAGTTCTCAGCTCTACAAACTTGGACCACAGTCTAGGCAAGATTTATCCAGCAGTTAGAAGATCTCAGCTTGACGAATCCAGTTCTCAGGTCGACAATTTCTTGACACTCCACTTCAGCATTTCATTCCAGAAATATCTAAATTATTCTAAGTCCAGAAACACTCTACTGAACTTTGCTCGATGAAGTCAAATCCTCAGCTCGACAAACTTGATGCACAGAATAGGCAAGGTTCTTGAGAATGCAGTTGTCTGTTCTTAGGTCGACGATCTTGGATCTCAGCTCGACGAACAGCTGCTATCAAATCGACGAACACAACTTCTCAGCTCGACGAACTGTGGACTCAGCTCGATCAATTCTGTTATCTGTTCGACGATTCCAGACTTGGTTATTTTTCTTCCTTCTGTCCTTACTCTATGACAATAATTCCTGAGTAATTAATGCTAAAATATTCTATGAATATTACCGTTAGACGGTGCATTGATTACGGCCTTCATCAAGATTATTGCTTGCCGATTTTCAATGAGATTGTTAGGGAAATCAATCAATGCAAAATATTCTCAAGGTCATCAGCATTGATTGCAGGAAGAAATTCAAATTTCAAAAGGAAATTAATATGGAAAATATAAAAGGGATTTCCATCCTTTTCCTGAAGAGTTAGTCATTCAGTGCATAAGGATCTTCATTTTCTCCCTCTCTCGACAGTAAGACAGACAGCATACTGAAAATAGAAAACTGATACAGAGAAACAAGCCCTAACCAGAGAAAGAACATCAAGCTGAAGAAGAAGAACATCCAATCCAAATCAAGAGTCTTCTTCTGTCTTCTGCCAGGATTCTTCAAAGAACAACAAATCTTCTATTTGTCAAGAAGTTCCTGAACATCTGCTGGTCAAAGCTGAAAGTCTGAAGACCTATCACCCTGAAGCAAAGCTCCTTCTTCCCTGAACCATTCAATATCTCAGGGGGAGCCCTTTGCCAACATCAAATCCATAAGAGTCTTCTCAGTTGTATCTTGAGAAAGAGAAGACAAAATCAATCTATCACCCCCACTGTATAAAGAGTTCTTTAACTCCCTTTAAAAGTTATTCTTGGTTGCAAGTCACCTGATCAAAAGACTTGGGAATTGGTTTTTGAACACCTGATCAAAAGCTCATTGGTGTCAGGCACCTGATCAAAATTCTGAGTGGATTCCTACCAGGGTGGTAGAAGAGTGGATGTACCCAGGTTGGGGAACCACTATAAATTTTTGTGTTGTCTGGTTGCTCTTTTCTTTTTATTCTTGCTGTGGCTGTGTAGCTTAGGTTTGTTGTGTTTATATTTAGTTAGGTTATAGTTTGCTGAGCCTGTGTTAGAATAACTTAATCCAGGACTGCTTTTACCCTGGAGTTTTTATTTACAACAAAAGTTGTAAGAATTATTTAAAGGATACTTTATTCACCCCCCCCCCCCTCTAGAGTATTACAGATCTAACACCTCACTTTCAGATATGTTGACTCGGCAAGTGTGGTTCTCACTTAGCCAAGGAAAAAACTGGTGGAGTTGACAGCATTAGTACGTGGTGACTCTGGTGTGTCCTCCAAAGGCATACATAAGGGCTAGACCTGGTTGTGCGGATACCCGCCTAGGAGTGGGGTGGCCCAACCCACTGTCTCCGTTGGCCACTACAGAGGCTCCTGGGAGTGAAGCTAGCTTCCAAAATCGGTGAACTAAAGGTCTGTGATCACAGAGTCATGTGTGTGAGTTGCACTTGCATGAATCATAACCTACATATATAACATACATACATATTTAGGTCATACGCACCATAGATCCTTATCATATAAATTAGTATGAGCTCTTTTATATGATAAGTTACATTTGAAAACCTTAACTTGTAAGTTTGTATGGGCATTCATATAAGTTAAGGTACTTGTGTGATGGTAGTTTAGTAGTAGTGTAGTTTACTTATTCTTTACCTTACTATACTTGCAGTACTGTTCTTTACCTTACTTTACATGTTGTATTATTCTTTACCTTAATTTACTTGAAGTACTATTCTTTCTTACTTTACCTGTACTATATAGTGAAAGTGCAGCTAGATCTGAAATACTCTAGAGGGGGGTGAATAGAGTATGCTGCTTAAAAACTTTTTACAACAGTTGTTGTAATCTGAGTGAACAGAAAAGCAAATATTAAGTCTAATCACAAAGTAACCTACAAAAGAAATTAATCACAAATCCTAACTAATCACATATCAATCACAGCCAGAAAAAAAATAAAGACAAGCAAGCCAAAATACACAAGGAGCTATAGTGGTTCCCCTAAACTTGGGTACATCCACTCTTCTACCACCCTAGGTAGGAATCCACTGCAGGATGAGTTGATCAGGTGTCCTGGGCACCAATGAGCTTTTGATAAGGTGCTCAAAAACCAAGTAAGATTTTTTGATCAGGTGTCTTGCCACCAATGAGCTTTTGATAATGTGCTCAAAAACCAAGCACAAACTTTTGAAGGGAGTTTGAAAACCCTTTACAGAGATGAGGATGAAAGAGTTATGAAAGTCTTCTCTTTCTCAAAGCAGCTGAGAAGACTATGTGGATTTTGATGTTGTCAAAGCTCCCCCTGAGTTCTTGAGATGTTCAGGAAATGAAGCTTTGCTGTAGGGTGATAGACCTTCAGAAATTGATCTCCAGCAATTGATGATTTCAAAAACAGCTGAAATGTTAGGTGTCTGGAGTCTTTGAATGATGTTGGCCTTGAACACTTGAATCAAAGGGGATCTGAAGATTTCAGATTTGTTGATCTCCTTTGGTGTGTGTTCTTGTATGATTTTTGAGACGGAGGATGTGTACAGCTCTTTCTCTTGTGAATAGTTGGTGTTCAGAAAGATGTTGTCCAGAGAATGTTGTAGCAGAGAATATTTGTTCTTCTTCTTCTTGTTCTGCTTATCTGTGCTGTGTGTTTTTTGAGAGATTCAAAAAACTTGTATTTTATTCTCTGGTTCTAAATAGAAAATGATCCTCTGTCAAGAATAGCAGTTGGCCTGTCATTAATTGACTTCCTTAATTGCAAATGTCTTCTGGGGGAAAGTCCAAAGAAATATTTCTTGATAATCCCTTGAAACTTGGTCCAGAATAAATGAAAACGGCTAGAAAATCTTCTGAATTAATTGCTGAATAACTCCTTAACAGTTCTGAATTTGAATCTTGAAAAACATTGAACTCTTCAGAAAATCGTCGAACTGAGCTCCACTATCGTCGAACTGAGCTCAGCGATTTGGACTTAGACAGCAACAGAGATCGTCGATCTGAGCTCAACTATCGTCGAACTGAGCTCAGAGATAGAGAATCAAAACTGGAGTCAAAATCGTCGAACTGAGCTCGCAGATCGTCGAATGGAGTTCGACGATTTGTTGAAGTTGAACTCAGCGATCATCGAATGGAGTTCGACGATCCGTCGAAGTTGAGCTAGACGATCGTCGATTGGAGCTCGACGATTCGTCATACTGAGCTTGACGATATGACTTAGTCTCCAAACTGAAAATCCTTGGTCTTGAGGGAAGCTTCCAAACCTAACTACTAACCCTTAGACTCAATTCTAGTTGACCTTTAGATCTATATAGGAGGTCAAAAACAGGTTTCCTAAAGACATAGTGATCCTGACCCAAATTAGTAATAGGGTGTTCCAACAATCTCCCCCTATTTGGGTTAGGATTACTATTTACAGAAATTGGAAAACTTAAATAACAACATACAAAGCAACAATTCAGAAATGCAATAAGCAGGACATTGCAGAAGCACAGATATATATTATCCCAGACAGAAATCAGAAATCGGAATAATTGTCACATTACATAATTATTCTTTCTCCTTGCTCTTTATAAGTTTGATTTCTCTATTAGGATTGAGAGCTTCTTTCTTTGACCTTCTGTCATCTGCTGCACCTAGAGAAGTTTGCTGTTTGGGCCTTGGTACCACAGCTTCAGGATGCAGCTCCATATATCTATCAGAATCAAAGAATTTGCTTGAGGCATATCTTTCCAATTCTTTCTTTCTTTATTCATACAATGTAGTAATGTTGGAGGAATCTCTGCCTTGCTCTTTAGCTTTCTTAATTTGATCCAGGGCAGCTAGCTCTTTCATCCTGGCAGTCCATGCAGTAGGGTTATTTTCTGGATCTTCAAAGGGCACTGGAGGCTCATATCTGTTGGATGGATTGTCTTGAGGAGCTCTGGATGAGACAACTTCTTTTAACTTATAGGGAAAAGGACCTGAAGTTGTATCTGATGAAGCTTGTCCTTCCCTAGAGTATGGATGTTGTCTAGAATAGCCCTTTGAGTAGACTTGGAATTCCCTTTGGCTTCCTCTGTATTTTCCTCTTCTAGATTGAGAACCTCTGGACTGGCTTCCCCTATAATAAGATCTTGCATGAGGCTGATAGGGGGTCTGGCTTTTAGCAGAAGGTTGAGGAGCTGAGCTTCCACCTGCACCTACATCAGGAGGAGGTGGTGGAGGAGGATGAGGGTGATGAAACTGAGAAGATCCTTTCTCATACTTCCTCTTCTTCTTCATGGCTTTAAGTTGGTTCTTGGAATACTGCATCCAATGCTCAGTTATGGGGCAGTCATGAAGAATGTAATAAGGAATATCATTAGTGTCCTTGACTTTGGCTGGAGGCACTCTTTTCATAGCTTTGCTCTATGCCTTCATTTTCCTGGCTATGGTGGCAGAAGAATCATCAGAATCAGTCTTGAATTCATCACTTTCAGAACTCTGCTCATCATATAGAGCATCAATATTTTTCAAAGATTCTTTTTGAAGTTGAGTTGGAGCAAATGAAGCAGCAGTGGTGACAGCAACAGATACAACACTAGAAGCAACAGAAGTTGTAGCAGCAATAACAACAGACACAGAAATTTCTGGAGCAGCACTCTTAGAAGATATAGCAGCAGTAATATCAGCAGTAACTGGAGCAGCAACAGATTCAGAGAAAACATTTTAAGATACAGGAATATCAGCAACAGCAGTTTCAGATATAATAGGTTCAGTAGCATCAATATCATCAGCAATAGCAGCAGGCTCAAATTCATATGCCTCTGTCTGCATATGTATATCATCAGAAACTGGAACATCAATAGCATCATTACTGACAGCAGCAGCAACAGGAATAGCAACAATATTTGCAGCATAAACTGAAATGACAAAAGAATGAATAATGCTGGTGTCACAACATGAGAAGGGCACAATGACCTTGGAAAGATCCTCTGATGGCTGGACAGCAACTTTCTCTGGAAGACAACTGAAATAGACTGAATCAAACACTGAGAGCAGAGATATGAGGTCTATTGAAAAACAGCAACTTGAGAAGTTGAAACTAGAGCTTGAGTTGGGGAAACAGCAGCAGCAGCAGGAGCTGAAGAAACAGCAGCAGCAGGCAATCTCACCACTTCATTAGGCATCTCCCCCTGCCTGGATTCAGAGAAAGTTGGATCAAGGCACACTGATGAAGGGATTGCCTGAGGAAATAGAGAGGATAGCCTGATAGAAAGGGCCGCCACTAACTGAAGTAATGGAGCCAAGGAGGTCTCCAATAGAAGTGATAGCCTGAGGGCTAGCAGTTCATACAGCTGGTCAGCTAGGGCTGGAATATCTACTTGCTCAGCAGACAATTGAGCAGAGGTAAAGGATGGAGCTACTGGTGATGGTGGTGGAGAGCTGGTGTATGGGGGAAGTGATGGTTGAGGTGAGGGGATTGTGGAAATGGAAGACAATGGTATGAAGATAGAGGTTGTGAAGGTGGGTTGATCAATAATGTCTTGCAGAAGTTGTTTGTAAGATGTTGATGAGGAGGGTAGCTCAGGAGGAGATGAGGGTGAGTCATCCATGAAGGAATCATCAAGAAGACTGAAAGATGGAATGGTGGATGATGTGTTCATGTCTGGGTGAGGGTAGTGATGAATGAAATACTTCTTCTGTTATAGGAAGAGTGAGGATTGGAGATGGAATAGATGATGGAGAAGGGCTGGAGATGATGATTGTGGATGACATTTGAATGGTGGATGGAACTAGAGGAGATGAAATTGGAGTTGGAGGAGGAGAAGCAGTAGCAGGCAAGTCATCTGCAGGGGCAGAGACTTGAGGGGAAGTGACTGTTACAGTCCTGGTGCCTGAAGTTGTGCTTGTAGAAGGCCTGCTGGGCTTGGTTATCTGCCTGTCCCATTTGACAAATAGGGCACAGGACAATCTCTTTGATGCATTAATATGCATCCCAGAAGATACTAGCAGGGTAGGGCATCTGTTCTGAAGAAAGAGCCCTATGATCCTCCCAAAATTCACAAAGTTCTTATTGATTTTCTTTTTAATCAGGTCAAAGAAGACCTCTTCCCAGTTCAATTGCTTCTTGTCCACAATGGCTCCCATAAAGCACAGCTGATACCTAGAGATAGTATCATGTGCTGAATGCTTGGCCAGCAAAACCTTTCCTACTACATCAGCCAAGAACCTGTATTCCACAGCTAGGTTCTTCTTCAGCAGCTTGCTAGGGTTAGCATCAGAGTGACCCATTCTTGCAAGCAAATCAGCAAATTCCTCTCCAAACAAATCAACAGAATCTCTTCCAGAACTTAACTCAAAAACTTCTGTCAGAATGGCTGGAGTCAAGGGTACCTGGGTTCCAGAAATTGAACCAACTATTGTGTTTTGATCCTGGTTGTGGGCAGTGTAGACTCACTCTTTAATCTCATCAACAGCCAGTTTGATTCTGGTGGTCATGATGGTAGCAAGTTTCTGCTCCTTGAACAGTTCCAGAATATCTTGAAAAAGTTGATCAGTGGTGCTGAAAGACTCCATGTCTATGTCAAATCTAGCATCGAATTTCATTGCGGCAAGAACAGCAACAGAGACGACCATGGTTACCTGTAAAAATCAACAAACAAAACGACCAAGTGTAGAGATGTTTGGAGGGAAAGAGAATTTTTGCAGAGAAATCGAAAGCGCAAAAGGAGAACGACGACAAAAAATGAATTTTATATTAGGGTTCGACGCAGAAAAGGAAAGATCGTTGAACTCAGTTCGACGATCGGGGCTTCTAAATGAATCTGAAGAGTCTTCAATATCGTCGATCTCCGTTCGACGATATTGGAGAGCGTCGAGCTCCGTTCGACGATCGTTCAGAGAACAAAATCGTCAAGCGTCGTTCGACGATCGTTGACCGGAAGAGATAGTTGAACACTATCTGAGAAGCGCTGAACTCAGGTCGACGATTTCGGAAATCGTCGATCTCCGTTCGACTATCTGGGGGAAAATCGTCGAGCGCAGTTCAGAGACCAGAAATACACTCTAGACACTAAGAAAAATCAAGATGTTTGCCTAGTTTTGGTCAATTTTTAGAGTTTTAAAATCTTGGATATTATTTTAGACTTGCTCCATCTAACATTCCTAACTGATTTAGGAAGAAGGTGTGTTTCTTTTCATCCAAGGATTTGGTGAAAATATCTCCCCTTTGCAAATCTGTTGGGATATATTGAAGTTCAATTTTATTCTTCTAAACATTATCCCTTAAAAAGTGATGCCTAATTTCTATGTGTTTTGTCCTACTATGGAGGACTGGATTTTGAGCTATAGAAATAGCACTGGTGTTGTCACAAAATATTTTTGACTTCTCTAAGTTGTAGCCATAGTCTAGGAGTTAGTTTTGAATCCACAAGATTTGTGAACAACAACTGCCTGCAGCCATATATTCAGCTTCAGCAGTTGAGGTTGACACAGATGTTTGTTTCTTACAAAACCAGGAGACAAGTCTGTCACCAAGGAACTGACAAGTTCCACTGGTGCTTTTCCTATCAATTCTGCATCCAACATAATCAGCATCAGAAAATCTAGTTAATTCAAATGCTGAATCTTTTGGATACCAGAGATCTAGATTTGGACAACTTTTAACATACCTGAGAACCCTTTTAACTAATGTTAGGTGTGACTCTCTAGGGCTTACTTGGAATCTAGCACATATGCATGTAGCAAACATTATATCTGGTCTACTAGATGTAAGGTACAGTAAAGAGCCAATCATTGCTCTATATGTTGTCTGATCAACATGTTTCCCATGTTCATCAGCATCCAATACAGCATTAGTAGGCATAGGTGTTTTCATACAAGTTGCTTCAAACATGCCAAATTTCTTAACCAATTCATTTGCATACTTGGTTTGAGAAATAAAGATGCCTTCAGCATGTTGTTTGACTTGCAATCCTAGAAAGAAGGATAGCTCACCCATGCTACTCATTTTAAATTTAGAATGCATTAGGTTGGAGAACCTTCTACACAAATGTGAATCAGTAGAACCAAAAATAATATCATCTACATAAATCTATACTAGTAGGGTATGAGACTTATGAGTTCTAATGAAAAGAGTTTGGTCTACTATGCCCCTTATAAATCCATTTTCCAGAAGGAAGCATGCTAGGGTCTCATACCATGCTCTAGGAGCTTGCTTGAGACCATATAATGCTTTGTTCAACTTAAAAACATAATCAGGATAAGTTGGAGAGATAAAACCTGGAGGTTGTCTAACATAGACTTCTTCTTTAATGTCTTCATTGAGAAATGCACTTTTCACATCCATCTGATATACCTTGAAGCCTTTGTGAGCTGCATAAGCTAAGAAAATTCTGATGGCTTCCAATCTTGCAACTGGTGCAAAAGTCTGGTCATAGTCTATGCCTTCTTCTTGAGAATATTCTTGAGCAACTAGCCTTGTCTTGTTCCTTACAATTACTTCTTGATCATCCAATTTGTTTCTGAACACTCACTTTATTCTAACAATGGAGTTATCCTTAGGCTTTGGCACTAGTTCCCAAACTTTGTTCCTTTCAAATTGATGCAACTCTTCTTGCATTGCAATGATCCAGTGTGAATCTTGCTCTGCATCTTGAATGGATTGAGGTTCAATTTGAGATAGGAAGCAGGTGTGCAACAGGTTTTGGTTGACCTGATTTCTAGTTTGCACACCAGCTGAGATGTCTCCAATTACTTGGGAAATTGGATGGTCTCTTGATGTTACTAAATCAACAGGGGGTGTTGATTGTTCACCAAACTGTGTTTTTGTTTCCTCTTGTGGTACAACAACTGGCTCTTCAAGTTACTTTTCTTCAATATGTTGAATGCTTTCTTCATCTTCACAGCTTTCCTCTTTTTGAGTAACCTATAACTTGTTCAAATCTTCAACAAGAGAGTGTACCTGCAAGGGTCCTATGGTAGAAGTGTTGTTCTCCTTGAAAGACATGTTAGATTCATCAAATGATATGTGAACAGATTCTTCAATTTTAAGAGATGATTTATTATAAACCCTATAAGCCTTACTGATCATGGAGTATCCCAGAAACACTCTTTCATCAGCTTTAGCTTGAAATTTTGCTAAATATGTCTTGTTATTATTATGTATATAACAAATATAGCCAAAACTTCTAAAATAATCAACTTTAGGTTTCTTCCCTTTGCGTAATTCATAGAGAGTCTTGCCCTTTAGTTTATGTATCAAACTTCTATTCAGCACATAGTTGGAGGTGTTCACTGCCTCTGCCCAAAAGGATAGAGGAAGGTGAGCATCTGACAACAATGTAGTGGCAGATTCAATAAGGGTTCTATTTTTCCTTTCAGCTACCCCATTTTGTTGAGGAGTTCTAGGAGCTGAGAAAGTATGTCTGATCCCTTCACTCTGACAGAACTCTTGCATAAGAAGAGAATCAAACTCTGTCTCATGATCACTTCTGATCAGGGAAATGTGAGTATTGAACTCAATCTGTATGCATTTGAGAAACTCTGTCAAACACTTAAAGTTATCAGACTTCTTCCTCAGAAAGAACACCCATGTGAATCTAGAGAAGTCATCTACAACTACTAAAGTGTAAGATTTCCCTCCTAGGCTTTGTACTGTAATGGGTCCAAAAAGATCCATGTGTAATAGATATAATATCCTAGGTGAATCACTCTTATTAAGTGACTTAAAACTATTTTTAGTTTGCTTGCCTAATTGACAAGCCCTGCAGAGTCCTTCCTTCTTGTATGGGCCAGAAGGTAGTCCTCTGACAAGGTTGTCCTTGGATAGCCTAGCAATAGTTCTAAGGTTCAAATGTCCTAGTCTCTTATGCCATAAAATATTAGGTCTACAGACAGAATTGAACAGGCAAATATCTATATCTGTTGAAAGAAAATCTACTAGATAGATGTTACCTTTCCTTTTACCTGTCAACACAGTTGTGTTGTCCTCTGACTTGATATTGCATAATGCTTTGCTGAAAGTCACCTGGTAGCCTTCATCACATAGCTGATTGATGCTTATGAAATTGTGCTTCAGTCCTTCCACATAGGCTACCTTTTTGAATGTCACTGTCCCAATCTGGACTGCACCATATCCTTTAGTTTGTCCAAAGTTTGAATCACCAAAAATAACTTTGGGTCCAAGCTTGGCTTTAAAGGATGTGAGGTTGTCCTTGTTTCCTGTCATGTGCTTTGAGCACCCACTATCCAAGTACCATTGCTGGTTTGATGTTGGATAGGTCTTCACCTGCATATAAAATAATTCATTTGTTTTTGACACAGTTTACCTTGGGCCTAGGTTGATAACCTTTAAACTCAGAAATGAAAGACATCCCAGGTTGACTCTTATAACCTTCAGGATGATATCTCCTTGCAGGTATTATCTATTCAGTATAAGGGTCAAAGATTTGGGATGAAGGACCCCTAGGATTGGATTTTGATTTGCCCTTGAAGGAATTTCCAGAGCTCTGATCTCTGTTCGACGATCGTGGAGCTGCGTTCGACGATATTGGGTCAGATCGTCGAGCTCCGTTCGACGGTCGACTGTGGTAGAGTTTAGGAATTAGAGATCGTCGACCTGAGTTCGACGATTTTGCCTGAGATCGTCGATCTACATTCGGCGATCGTCGAGCTCCGTTCGAGGATTTCTGCTGAAACTTAGTTTTCTTAGGCAGATCAGAATTTTTCCTAGCTACCTCTACAACTCCCTTCCCTTTATCAGAAATGAACTTGATTGAGGTTGTTAGAACTATAGGTTGGCTGGATGAAGCACCCAAGCCTAGTGTACTATTAAATCTGGAGTTCACTGTGCTTGTGATGTCCATCATCTTGATACTTCTCCCATTAAGGGATTCTTCAAGCTTCTTGGCCTCTGATAGCTCACCTTTCAGTGAAGCTATCTGCTCCCTACAGGACTCCAACTTCTTAGAGAGTTTGAGGTTTTCTGACTTTAAGATATTATGTTCAGATAAATGATTTCTGAGAGAGATAATTTCTTTCTCAGATTTTAGTAAGTCTAAAAATAATGCTTTAAACTCAGATTTATAGTCCTCTGAATTGAAATCAAAAGAACTGATTACCTGGTCTTCTTCAAGTTGAGTCTCTGAGTCTGACTCTGACTCTTCTTCATCTGAATTATGTTAAGAGGCATTGATTGCCATCATGCAGAACTCCTTCTCTTCTGCATCATCTTCATCATCACTGGAGCTGGATGAGGCTTCTGATTCCTCTTCAGTTTCACTCCAGGATTCAGCAACAAATCCCTTCCTTGTGTGTTTGTTCTTGCTTGAGTAGGGTTTGCCATTGCCATTCTTCTTGATGTCTTTCTCCTTTCTTCTTTCTTTCTTGTCCCTTCTGTCCTTGTTTTTGTTCTCTGGACAGTCAGGTACAATGTGCCTTGGTTTCCTGCAACCAAAGCAAACAATTTCTTTATTGTTTGACTTATCATATCTTGGCTTATCATGCTCTTTGTGTGATCTCCTTCTGAATTCCTTTCTGGCCATCTTGTAAAATCTTTTATCCAATAGACTGAGCAGTTCATCATTGCATGTGACTTTGTCTTCAGGCTGATCTTCAGTTGCTTTGAAGGCTATTGTCTTTTCTTTTCTTGTGGCTAGTGAGCCAGCCTTCTGCTCTTCTTCTCTGTTCTTAATGAGCAGCTCATAAGATTTGAGCTTGCCCAAAAGAGCTTCTGTGGTGATCTCATTCAAACTTCTGGCACCCTTGATTGGCCAGATCCTTGAGTCCCAAGTGCTTGGGAAGCACATTAGGATTTTGTCATTAAGTTCAGTCAGTGAGATCTCCTTATCCAAAGTCTTTAGTTCATTGACTATCAGACTGAGTCTATTATACATATCTCCAACTGACTCAGTTTCTCCCTTCTTGAAATTCTCATATTGAGATATGAGGTGGGATCTCCTGTCCTTTCTTTCATTAGTTGATCCTGACACTATTTCAGTGAGCTTATCCCAGATTTCCTTTGCTGAATTACATTCAGCCACCTTTTGGAAGATGTCATCAGACATGGTCTGGGCTAAGATGTTCATAGCCTTTGCATCAGCTACCTTCCACTTCTTGATATCAGCATCTGTTCCTGATGGAGGTGAAACAACATTTGTACTTGTGTTCTCTGGAGGTCTTGGACAAACTGTCAAAACAGAATTAAAAATATCCTCGTCAATAAAATTTATGTATAATCTAATCCTTGCTTTCCAAAGTGCAAACTTGGATAGATTGCACACTGGAGGTCTGGTGCTAGCATAATCTTTGTTTAGGGCCATGATTTGTGAAGAAATAATCTAATAATAAAATCTACAACAAGCAGATCTAACTAGGGATCTTTGGGTTCAGGTGTTAGCCTGTGCAACCACCAAGGTGTGGTATGTTTAACCAACCTGGCTCTGATACTAATTGAAAGTGCGGCTAGATCTGAAATACTTTAGAGGGGGGGGGGGGTGAATAGAGTATGATGCTTAAAAACTTTTTACAACAGTTGTTGTAATCTGAGTGAACAGGGAAGCAAATATTAAGTCTAATCACAAAGTAACCTACAAAAGAAATTAATCACAGATCCTAACTAATCACAGATCAATCACAGTCAGAAACAAAAATAAAGACAAGCAAGCCAGAAGACACAAGGAGCTATAGTGGTTCCCCTAAACTTGGGTACATCCACTCTTCTACCACCTGAGGTAGGAATCCAATACAGGATGAGTTGATCAGGTGTCCTGGGCACCAATGAGCTTTTGATAAGGTGCTCAAAAACCAAGTCAGATATTTTGATCAGGTATCTTGCCACCAATGAGCTTTTGATAAGGTGCTCAAAAAACAAGCACAAACTTTTGAAGGGAGTTTGAAAAACCCTTTATAGAGATGGGGATGAGAGAGTTATGGAAGTCTTCTCTTTCTCAAAGCAGCTGAGAAGACTATGTGGATTTTGATGTTGTCAATGCTCCCCCTGAGTTTTTGAGATGTTCAGGAAATGAAGCTTTGCTATAGGGTGATAGGCCTTCAGAAATTGATCTCCAGCAATTGATGATTTCAGCAATAGCTGAAATGTTAGGTGCCGTGAGTCTTTGAATGATGTTGGCCTTGAACACTTGAATCAAATGGGATCTGAAGATTTCAGATTTGTTGATCTCCTTTGGTGTGTGTTCTTGTATGATTTTTGAGACAGAGGATGTCTACAGCTCTTTCTCTTGTGAGCAGTTGGTGTTTAGAAAGATATTGTCCAGAGAATGTTGTAGCAGAGAATATTTTGTTCTTCTTCTTCTTGTTCTGCTTATCTGTGCTGTGTGTTTTTGAGAGATTCAAAAAAACTTGTATTTTATTCTCTGGTTCTGAATAGAAAATGATCCTCTGTCAAGAATAGTCATTGGCTTGTCATTAATTGACTTCCTTAATTGCAAATGTCTTCTGGGGGAAAGTCCAAAGAAACATTCCCTGATAATCCCTTGAAACTTGGTCCATAATAAATGAAAACGGCTGGAAAATCTTCTGAATTAATTGCTGAATAACTCCTTAACTGTTCTGAATTTGAATCTTGAAAAACATTGAACTCTTCAGAAAATCGTCGAACTGAGCTCCACTATCGTCGAACTGAGCTCAGTAATTTGGACTTAGACAGCAACATAGATCGTCGATCTGAGCTCAACTATCGTCGAACTGAGCTCAGAGATAGAGAATCAAAACTGGAGTCAAAATCGTCGAACTGAGCTCGCAGATCATCGAATGGAGTTCGACGATTTGTTGAAGTTGAACTCAGCGATCGTCGAATGGAGTTCGACGATCCGTCGAAGTTGAGCTAGACGATCGTCGATTGGAGCTCGACGATTCGTCGTACTGAGCTCGACGATATGACTTAGTCTCCAAACTGAAAATCCTTAGTCTTGAGGGCAGCTTCCAAACCTAACTACTAACCCTTAGACTCAATTTTAGTTGACCTTTAGATCTATTCAGGAGGTCAAAAACAGGTTTCCTAAAGACATAGTGATCCTGACCCAAATTAGTAATAGGGTGTTCCAACATATAGAACTGCTAGAATAGAGATATACTTGCTACTGCATAATCTTGATAGATTATTTCCACTGTCACCTGCTTTCTATTTTATACACCTTGTTGTCCTCCACTTCGTGCTCCCGCACGGTGCCTAGGAGCTGCAGGGGCGAGGTGTGGGGGAAATGACTTAGTCTTTATGAATAACGGTCGGTTGTGACCGTATTATTTTAGGTGCTCGAGAATATGGAGCACCAGCTCGACCAGCAGGACGAGGTGGCGGGACTTGAGGAGCTGATACCACCTACTACTACTACTGCAGCCCGACGTCAAATGATGGCGCGTGTACCATTGATAGATTAGCTTCTGCTTGTTGTATTTGTGTGTGTGAGAGAGAGAGAGAGATTGGGCATCCGTGTACAGGGCATAAGCCCTTTTCTCTTTCTGTTATACTCATTGTGGACTATATTATTTTCATTATATAAATATGATGTTAGTTCTGTGATGGTGGACTTGTTGTAATCTTTTGCACATTGCTTATATTCTCAAATTGGCCTACAGGTTGAATGATCGTACTAGCTGGCAGGATCAGCGTCTTGCGGAGTCAACTAGACCCTGTGTTAGTGTCACCGTAAGACGGAGGTTCTGGGCAAAAGACCGGGTTACCTCCTTGGTAAGTGGAGAGGGGTCTTACACACACTCTCCAAATTGGTGGTGGTGTCAGAAGCCAAGGCGGCGACCACCACGAACATAACTCCCGACTCTAAGCTCTCACGCAAAAAATTACCTTTCTTCGGGATGTTCAGAGGCCTGGTTGACCCGACACTAATGGATGACTTGACTAGACCCTTGGGGGGATCCCGGGGTTGGGTTGGGGTGAGGGTGACCTTCCATCCCTTGTCAAAGAAGATATACGTGCTGGAACGACCATAACACGTGGCTTCGCAATCGTAAAGTCAGGGGCGCCCCGGAAGAACATGTGCAATGTCCATCGGGATGACGTCGCGCAAAACCTTGTCCTCAACATACACTAGGCGGATCGTCATAAGACAACTCTGCTTAACTTTAATGGCTGACTTGCCCACCCAGAGGATGCAATAAGGATGCGTATGAGGCTCGACAGACAGCTGCATCCTCTCTAAACCTCGCTTCGCTACGATATTCACGCAACTGCCACTATCGATGGCGAGTTTGCAGGGGCCGCCTGCACTACGAAAATACGTGTAAAAAATCGAGGTGCGGCGCCAATCCTTCTCGACATGCGGGGTGTGCAGGAGGAGACGAATGACTCCCAACTCTAAAGATCTCTCAACGTCGCTCTCCCAACCATCCTCAACCTCAGCATTAATCTCCACCACCGCATCGTCTAACTCAGTACTTGCCTCGCCCTCGTCCCCAATCTGCAGGTTCCTCGTAGGACATTGAGCAGCAATGTGTCATCTACCTGAGCATCGAAAGCACTGGCATGGATCGGGTCTGGGGACTCCTGGGACAATAGATTTGCCCTTAGCATCTGATGGAATGCGGGGATGGGCGTCAGATCAATGCGTAGTCTGCCTTGGTCCTGCAAGGCGCGGGTAGTTCTTATACTCTAGTGCTAGTTGGAACACCTGTTCGACCGTCTCCTTGTGGTGTGGAATAAGCTCTCGTCGTATCTCAGCCTTCAGTCCGGCTCTAAATCTAGACGCGGTCGCAATCGGTTCCTCCAGGATGGCACTCCTCACTACCAACTCGTCGAATCAGGTCTTGTACTCGACAAAGAAAAGTCATCCCTGCCGCAACACATAGAGTTGGTGGAGAAGCTGATCTAGACAGGACGCGGGGAGGTATTTATCCCTCAGTCGCTGTTTCATTTTATCCCAACGAGTGACAAGCTAGTACTCATCTCTCTCCAACAATCTCTCCATGCTAATCTAGGACATCTTCGCCTGGCCTAATAGCTCCATCTTGGCGAACCAAACTCATCGCTCATCATTCATTTTGTACCAGTTGAAAAAGTAATCCATATCTAGGAGCTCGTCACTAAAATTCTTCGGGTCCAGGTGACCGTAGAAGGAGGGCGCGTCAATTTGAAGGCACCGAATGAGGTTGTCCTCGGCCGAGGTATTCTCTCGGCGAGGCACCACGTAATCATCTTATGGCTCATCAGAACCGTACCCGTGTCGTGCAGGTGGGGCACGAACTCGTCGGGCCGGTGGCAGGCGTGGCTTGTAAGGTGGTTTTGGTTACCCCTCGGGGGGCGTGGCTCGGGGGTCCGTCTCCGTGGAGCGGGGTCCCGACGTGGTGGCTCTCTAGCTCGCTGATCAGGTGGAGGTAGGGCGTCCCGAGGATCTTCCAGGGGCTCCTCATAACGTGGTGTTGGGCTGGTCCTTTGAGGGCTTCTATCTGGTCGACTCTAGTGTTGACCCAAGCTATGTCGTTCTTAATGGTGGGTAATTGTTTGAGCACTAAGCGCTGAAACTCTGCGGGCGTCATGTCCAAAATCGATCTGGCGGCCCGATCGTCGGAGACGTTCTGGTCAGACATTGGGGTTCAAAACAACCTACCACTACGTAGCACGCAATGCGACTCCAACCTCGTTCTGATACCAAATAATGCAGCGGTAGGCGGGCAAAGATTTACTCTAAATGGAAATGCAGTCTAAATGCAGTGCACATGTGGACATGAGACAACCGTCACAAATTAAGATCATCCAACGAGTAATTAAAAATTTATAAGACATCAAATACCAATTGCACAATTGTTTAACAAGCAATGATGAATAAGAACAATTATAATCAAATAACAAATTGAGGCGCAATTCCGTTCAAGTGAGTCGAACGCGCTCCACAAATTACACCACAAATAATGATAACAAATATGTATGACAATTAAATACCCAGAGCAAAATTCTAAACCAAAGCAATCAATGAAAGAGATGAAACATTCTTACCTAGATTTGCTTGTGCACGCAACTGCTTGGCTTCGGGATGGAGGTCTGATGGTGGGAGTGCTCTTAGCCTGATGGTGATTCCACAGAGGGGATGTTGATATTAAGTTAGACCGGATCTGGGATGTTATGGGGGCGGGAGATGAGATCTACTGATAATGAGCAAGGGGTACGGTTCTGGTGGTATGGGGCTAAGGTTGGCCTGTTGGTAATGTGGGGGTGTGGATCTGATGGACTGGGGGGAGGAGGAGGCCGGGGGTTCAGGTGAGGCGGAGGCTGGGGGTTCAAGTGAGGCGGAGGAAGGTCCTATGAGGGAAGGAGGGGCTAGGATCAGACAGTGGGCGGGCCGGGTTCAGTAGACGAAGGAGGAGGGTCGGCGGACAACAAGGGAGGTCGGGGTGGGAAAAACACTGGACAGAAGGCTGGGAAAGGGAGGAGGTTGCGGGCTGGAGCAGTGCGGAAGGGGAGCGAGCTCTCGGAGTCCACCGAGAGGAAGGACAGACAAGTTGCAGTGCAAGCAAATCTCGATCCTTAGGGCTGTCCACTAGCGTGCATATTTATAAGAAGGAAATGCATAAATAAAAGTAGGGCTCCCGATCGGACAACTCTAATTGTTCGGGCCGATCAGGGGCTAAATACATCAAAATAATAAAATCTATTATATGAAACTGGCTCAGAACGACCCACCAAATCCATGGTGGGAGGCTGATGTTGTATCCATGCCTTAACAAGAGTTTTAGCCCGAGCAACAAATGAAGTGAAGTCACCAGTAGTCCCGGGGTCAAGTGATTGAAGATCGGTAATTATGTCAAACCAGTGTTGAAGACTGTCCTTGCCAGAATAGAGAGAGTGAAGTTCCTCCCACATTGCATCAGCGTCTCGTGATACATGGTCATCCTATACGGCTTAGTGTCCAAAGAATTGATAATTCATGATTGGACACGACCATCATCACGTATCCACTCCTCGGTGGGTGCAGTGGGAGGAGACCTTGTCAGGTGATGAAGAAGGCCTTTAGTTTGCAGAACACAGTGAACTGAGTGAACCTACTCAACAAAGTTCTTTTTCTCATGAGGAGAGATGGTAGTGATCCGAAGTTCATCACGAAGGTCAAGGGGAGCAGCAGCAGCACGTCCAGGAAGTGAGGAATAAGCTGTCGAATCCATGAAAGCAAAACACCAGGAACCGGTTAGATAGTGACAGGCGGACTGACGAACCGGCGAATAGGCGAACTGCGAGTGCGGCTAACAAGGCAGAATAACAAGTCGCGTGACTTGAAGAGCTTGAGCAGCGATCTGGAAGGCATATAGAGACGCGGTTACCCAAAGAGCAACCTGATGGAATAGGCAGGGCAACTAGGAGCAGCGACCTGACAAAGAGACAAGCCACAACTTGAAGAAGGAGACAACAAGAAGTCACAAGGAGAGACAAGCATCGGTCTTCAGCAGCAGCAGAGGCACAACAAACTACACCCAGGAGCAGCGGACAAGCAACATCAGGTAGGCGACCAAACAACATCAGACAGGCAGACTAGCGATCATTCCCCGACAAGCGGCAAGAGAGGCCGTAGCGGACTAGGAGCAGTGGACAAGCAGTCATGTAACAGAGGGTAGACGGCAAGGGCAAATAGCAGGCAGGCGACTAAAGCAGGCAGGCGACTAAAGCAGACAGCCAAATAAGTCCAGTGGTAAGAGCAAAGGAAACTTGGAAAAAGCATGTCGCGCTAGGAAAACAACAGTAGTAAACAGTAAGTTGGGCGAGCTGAGAAGGTTGGCGACCAGGGAAAGAACAAAAACTGCGGCAAGACCGCATGACAACCAAACCGCGCAGCAAGAAGAGCACTAGCCGCAACGGCCTGCGCGACAAAGCAGAGATGCGGAATGGACAGACCGCAGCGAGCATCAAAGATGAGCAGACCGCAGGACAAGGCAACAAGGAAGCTGACAACAAGGAACTGCCGCAGAGGGACAGAACGGTGGGACCCAGCTGAGAAGCCTATATGGGCAACTGGAGACACAAAAAAAGGACGAGACCAACTCGTCGAGTCTCCTGCGGGTATAAAAGGAGGCAACCCGCCAGATAGAAGCGGGGTGTGGTTAGAGAAACTCTAACCACCCAAAGGGGAGGAGAACCGAGAAGAGGAGGTGGTTAGGAAAAAACTAGCCTCCCTGAGGGATCGATGGATCCTATATCATTTAGAAATCTGTGGAAATTTTATTAATGTCAAACATTATCTTTTACAACTTGAGAGAATACACACACACAGACACACAGATATATATATATATATACATATATATATATACATACATATATATATATATACATATATATATATAGAGGGAGAGAGAGGAGAAAAATCTCAATCTAAGATGTGAGATTAATCTAAGAGAGCAATGTGGGCCACAACATGGGCCAAAGTAATGGGACTAATTACATGACTTCTTCTAACACTTCTAACAATCCTATATGGTCTTTAATTATCACATTTGAAACCCGGTGATTGCAATTAGAAGCATGTGGAGAGTGTTGTCTGGCATTGAAGCCCAGAAAAGAGCGGCTGGCTCTTAAGAGACTTCTAGAATGATAGACTTGGGATAAACTGGGTGTCGAGATGAACTAAATCCTATATATATCCATGAGCCGCCTTTTGAGACCATATATTTCAGCATCCTTTTAAAATATTTTTTTAGAAATCAGCGTGGGAGACTATCCACACTTGCCCTTTGTGGTTCCTCTCATAATTGTGAGGTTCAGTCTAGTATGATATGAGTTGGCCAAAACAAACAATACCTTATATATCATTAGTTGTGTGGTTACAATTAAAATCTTTGCTTAATCATTAGCCTAAGTAGAGCAACGCATAATAATTTCTCCTCAAACCGAAATTTAAATTTGACTTACATTTCAAAAATTTATTCTACTGTGCAGGCGACGAAGGCAGCGAATTGCCGAAAATTGGAGGGAAATACTGTTCGGTGGACTTATGGACCCAATGGCACAGTTGTTACCTTCCCAGAAAATGTAGACCTTACAAGCATACTTCATTCCAAGCCATGCTGGTCAGAATTTATTCTATTTCCTAGAACCTTATTATGTAAACAACAGTCAGTATCATGATACACAAACCTTATGTGCCTCTCCTGAGGGCTAAATTTCTAATTTTCTGTTTAGCTATCCTCCACCGAGGGAGAAATGTGCCGGCCCTTCGTGCAGAAGCCCATATAAATACCGTGATTCCAAGTCCAACCTGCCATTGTGCAGTCTACAATGTTATAGAGCCATGCAGGGAAGCGCGTGTCCGGTTCAGTCATGTTGAGGACCGTCGCCGATGGAGGAGGAGAGCGAGGTACATTTTCTTTACAGTCGGTGTTAACCTCTCACACTACAGAAATTAAGGCAATAATTTTTCCTCACACTAGATGCAATGATATAATAGCATGCAGCTTTTGGTATATGTGGAACAAGCATGCAGCTTGGATGAATGGTTCAGTTTTGATGATTATATTGAATTTGTAGCATATTAAGATTTTATTTATGAAATTATTTTTCAAATAAATCTAAGAAATCAGGGATAATAGATGGATGTGATTGTAGGCACCCCGAATTGAGATTCCCACTGCCCCACACATCAACGAGGATATCCCACCACCCACCTGAAACTTGAATAGACAGATCACATGCACCAATCTTGCCCATCTAAATCTCCTGCCCTTTGGAATTTTCTCATGCATTCACATGGCACACGCCACACAACAATTTCACGAACATCTCTGGTGAGGCAGAACTCGCCTCTAGTGAGGCATAACTCAAGTTCAGCTTGGATGAATGAATTGATGTTTGATCTTCTGAGCCCATATCTTTCGAGCTTTCATATTGTTAGACAACTAGTCTAGAAATTGTAGAGTCTTGAACTTCAAAGATGAACAGCTCTAGGCTTTTGTTTATTATGGTCTTGTTTGGTGTTGCGGATTTTTTGTGACGTGAATCTGATGGAATGCTCACAGGACTTAGCAGCCTTTTATTTGTGGCGCGGCCATGCGTAAAATGATGTAGAGATTTTAGGTTTCATAAATAAGAATGAATGCACACAATGTATGTGGACGCAGAGATGCACTAATCATGTTAAATAATCTAGAACTTTTACATACAATATAAGGAAGTTTTCAATAATAATTATGGTTCAATTCTTATGTTGAAAGTGTTACTAGAAACAATCAAGTGTACTTAAGTGAAAAATATAAATATTGATACGTCATGTAATAAGCAATAATATATATCATTGTATAATGATTTGTACACTAAGATAGTAATCATGTTAGGTAAAATCGTTTCCACAGCATCAAAACACATGTAAAGTATCACTATCAAGATGCTTCGCATACATAATTTTTATTAATACTTATCTGAAATAGGAAGTACTACTTAGTGGATCACAGTATATAAGAATAAATTTCATCATAGAGAAGGTGATCAAGGATATCAAAGAGAAGTAAAATGTGGTATTATGTTTGAACAAGATCGATTAGATTCCAACTAATGTGCATTCATTCATGGTGGCAATTTTTTTATTTTGATTAGATGTGCAAGGGCCCCAAATTAATTGAAATTTGCCAACATAAACATATACACATTCACTTGTATGAAAACATGTATGAAATAAGCCATATTTCTCTTAAATTTTGTTGTGGAATAATCATGGATCGCATGAAAGCAATCCGATAGAGTGGTCATGATTTAGACAAGCATAAAAAAATGTTGCAACATAACCATGATTTTGTCATGTAAACAAATCTATTATCATGACGAACTACCAATGATTAGTGATGTATTTGTTTTAAACATTGTGTCAAATAAATTCTCGCACATAAGACATGCATAATCATCGTGTCATAATTTTCTACAATACATTTGTAAGTTTCCTGAAAGATGAACTCACATAATATGTCACTATAATGACAATCAAAATTTAGCAATACAAATCACACATTAGGTTGAATCCTAAGAATTAATATACATCATGATATTCATATTCATTAAAGTGTAGCATTTTTATGAATTTTTTAAATTCTTATAAAATGAAATATGAAAATGCAAAAAGTACAAAGCAAATCATATTTTGGTGTTTATAAGCTATATGATTTTAATAACGACTAAATAAAAATGTGAGAAATTGAAAATAACGGATTATTTTATTTCCAACAAATCCGAATATTACATGAAAACACCTCTCTTTATATAGAACAGAAGAGAAGATAAATATACAATTAGCGATGTGAGACTAAATATAGCTGATCAATTATAGATAGCACCAGCGGTTACACCCCGAGTAAGCTCCCGCACTATAGTACAAACTGGTATGGGCGGTTACACCCAGAGCAACTGTTGAAATTTGTGAAGTGGAAGTGGTTGACGGGACAGGCCGGGCGGCCTTAGCGGACAGCATTGGCGGACTAGGCGGACTGGGCGGACTGTGATGTGCGGCCTAGTGGAAAGTCTAGTGGAAGCCGGCTGTCTTCTGAGCGGGTTGTTTGCATGGAGTCCGCGGACTGTGCGGCCTGGTATCTGCGGATAGAGAGGCTTGCGGACTGGTGCATTGCTCAATGGCCGTGGTGCAAGCTTGTGCTGATAGGCGGATTAGCTCGTGTCCGCGGGAAGCTTGCGGACTGATGTGTCCGCGGTATGGGCTGTTGCGGACTGAGCTTAGAGCTTGGCTGAGGCCTTGTCGAGCTCTGGAGGTACAGCAGGTGCTTTGCTGTAGAGGTCTTTGGCGGACTGGTATTGGAGTCCGGGAGGTGGCTGCTGCGATGGGGCAGGAGTGCGAGGAGCCTGCGGACTGCTGGCGGTCTGTGCTTCAGTGTTTGGTGGACGGGGGTTTGCGTCCTCCATGCTCGCATTGGCCTTTGATGGTTTTGGACTTGGTCACACTTTGTGCCAAGACCATGGTGTCTGCGGTATCCGCCAAGTCCGCTGTGACCAGGCGGATTGTTGCTATCTGCCTTTGGTCGTGGAGTTGTGGCGGATTGAGGTGTAAGTCTTGCGGACTGCCTCGGGTTAGTGCAGACAGCCATTGAAGGGGGTTGCTGTCCTGCAGTGGTTTGGAGCTTTGCGGGCTGATGCCTTGTCCGCATAGCTTGGGCGGACTGGAGAGGGTTCACCAATGTTTGCCTTGCTCCTGACGGTTTTCCTTGGTATCCGGCTAAGTCCTTGCAGACTCGGCGGATGGTGTTTTGCTATCGCGCGGGCTGGGGCGGTGTCTCTATCTCTAGGGCGGTGATCACACTCCTCACCTCGCCTATAAATAGGACCACCCTGGCAGGTCTACAGTAACTTGAGGGAACAGTAAGTTGGGTTGGGCGAAGTGCTGCGGTATCAGTTTGTCAGTCCGTGCGGATTGTTTCAGTGCTGACGTTTGCTGTGTGCAGGTCGCGCGGGTAGCTTCAAGGAGCCAGGAGTTTGGTTGTGACTGCGGTCAAGTACTTGGAAGTGTGCGGTCTCTACGGACTCAGCAGGAGGTCGCTCTGCGGCTTGTCAGTTCTGTTTCATCTTTGCTAGCTTCAATAACCTGTCCGTCGGCTTCAGGCGGGTAGGGGTGTTCCTCAGTTCAGCTTCAGCAGGAGACGAATAACGGTGTGTCCGCGCGGCCTTGCGGCTTCGGCGGACTCCGTGGTTATTCGACGAATTGCAGTAAGTTCGGGCGATCTCAGCGGACTCGGCGACCTCGGCGACCTCGGCGGACTCCGGTGCTGTCCGCCCGGCTTGGTTTTTGGTGCTTTCTGTTTTCAGCTGTTATACTAGCGAAATCATGTCTCGCTATGTATGCCTCGTGTTGTAAAGAAGTGAATGCATAAAAGACCTGCATGTGCTTCCATTGTTTATTGGGATTAACCTTTGTTCCTCGGTTTTTCGCTGGTTCAACGTGCAAACTGGGCAGTTCCGAAGATATTAATTTGGCGTTTGGGCTATCTTGCTGACCACGTTGAGAAAATTTAACAGCAACCACCCAGACTAAAGTATCTCTCCAAGTAGGGGCGGTTATGCCATGAGTAATCGTACTCCCAAGATATCCCAAGGCAGCAACACTGAGCAGTTGCACTTGGAGTAACCTCCCGTCCTTTGCAAATTTCCAACTTGTGTTTTAATACTTCCTGTCTAGCTGGAGCATACATATCGATCATGTCCATCTTGTCACATGTCCCAAAAAAATGTTGACGTAACAGGTTTTGTGAAGATATTCCCCAACTCTTTTTTGGAAGTGACAAAACAAAGTACATATTCTCTTCTTCAAAACTTCTTTAGTAAAGTGACAATCAACTTCAATATGCTTTATTATTTCATAAAAAATAGGATTCTTTGATATATATATATATATATATATATATATATATATATATCGAGTGACAGGCACGAGCCTCTGGCCGAGGGCCACGCGCCACAGTACCCGAACGGCGACGGCGGGCCTCGCCCGCCGCCCGCCCCCCGGCCCACAGTAGCCGACCGGAGACGGTTACGCCCGTTCTCGATGCTCTCGGGCAACCTTCGACTGCATCCAGGTGGGCTTCTCCCGGGCTTCGACTGTGCTTGATGTTCTCAGGCGGCCTTCTGTTGCTTCACAAATATTTTTCACCTTGCCCCTCTCAGCTGCCCCTCTCTCTCTCTCTCTCTCTCTCTCTCTCTCTCTCTCTTTCTCTTTCCCCGCTTATACATATAATATAATATAGATTAAGATATATAATTTATATGTACATAATTATATATTACATGTTATATATAAACTCATCTGCCGGACCGCTGCCCCCTCTCAGCCGCCCTCTCTCTCTCCTCTCTCTCTAATATAATATATAAGATATAATATAATATATTATATTATATATAATAACCATCCGCAGCCCACCTCTCACCTGCACCCTCTCTCTTTCTCTCTCCCCCCACCTATATATATAATATAATATAAATTAAGATATAATATATTATATTTATAATTATATCCCATCTGCCCCCTCTCAGCCACTCTCTCCCCCTCTCTCTCCCTCTTCCTATCCCTCTCTCTAGCTTTAGGAGGCCTATAATTTTTAGTTTTATAATGTTAAAATGATCTGACGGCTGATAAATTATCAAACCATGATCAGACGGCTATTAGAATTTCGAACTCATGAGTTTATATTTCTTTTATAGTGGTAAAGATATATATATACATGTATATATATACATATATATATACATGTATATATATACATATATATATACATGTATATATATACATATATATATACATGTATATATACATATATATATATATATATATACATGTATGTATGTATGTACGTATATATATATATATATATATATATATATATATATATATATATATATATATATATATATATATATATATATATATATATATATATATATATATATATATATATACAAGCAGTTGTGCACAGGGGACACCGTGCGGGCAACATTCGTCGTGGGTGCGAAATTTGTCGAGGGGGTGACATTGGTCGTGGGCGACGACATTGGTCGGGGGAAGCGACATTGGTCGGGGGCGGGGACATTGGTCGAAGGCGGCGACAATGGTTGGGGGCAGGGACACTGGTCGGGGGCGGCGACCCTGGTGGGAGGCGGCGACCCTGGTGGGAGGCGGCGACATTGGTCGGGGGCGGCAACATTGGTCGGGGGAGGCAACACTGGTCGGGGGAGGGGACACTGGTCGGGGGTGGGGACACTGGTCGGGGGCGGGGACACTGGTCGGCGGCGGGGATACTGGTCGGCGGTGGAGACACTGGTCGGGGGGGACATTGGTCGGGGGAGGGGACATTGTTCGGGGAGGAGACATTGGTCGGGGGATGAGACATTGGTCGGGGGCGATGACATTGGTCAGAGCGGGGAATTGGTCGAGGCAGGGAATTGGTCGGGGGCGGTGACATTGCTCGCGGGCGGGGACATTGTTCGGGAGCGGGGACATTAGTTGGGGGCGGTGACATTGATCGGGGCGGGGAATTAGTCGGGGCAGGGAATTGGTCGGGGGCGGCGACATTGGTCTGGGGCGGGGACATTGTTCAGAGGCGAGGACATTGGTCGGGTGCGGGAACATTGGTCGGGGGCGGGAACATTGGCCGGGGGCGGGGACATTGGTCGGGGGCGGGGACATTGGTCGGGGGCGGGGATATTGGTCGGGGGTGGGGACTTTGGTCGGGGGCGGCGACATTGGTCGGGGGCGGCGACATTGGTTGCGGGCAGTGACATTGGTCGGGGGTGGGGAATTTGTCCCACATGAATTTAAATGTAAGCATGGGTGTGAACAAATACAACATTTAGGAACCGCAAACAGAGCATATCAAATATCAAAATAAATGATTATAAGAACAAAGGAAATAAAATTGGAGAACAGTAGAGTCGCTTATTAAAAAATATTATTGCAAATCTTCAACAACCTCTCTACAATTAAGGATTGTGTTTTTTAATCGAACTTAGGTGTTTCATAAAAAACAAAAGGAATACACACCTAAAATATGTCACCCAAAACTTGTAAGTTATATGGTAGGTGTCCTCACCTCCTTAACCTGCAATGCATTATGAAGAAATGTGATGAGAGTCTAGCTCAAAATAATTTCACAGTTAGTTTCCTCAATCAAGATATGAGCATAGATGTTCATTGAGGAGAAATAAAAGCTAAACAATAAAATCAATTCATGTATGAGCATATAACATTTCAAAAACTAAAGTAGAAGAGGAGCAGTACAAAACAATAGTTTGAATATAATCTAAATTTGTATGAACCTCAAGTTGACCCTGGTCATAGCCTTTAGTAAAATTAAGCGCTAAACAATTTGTTTAGCATTACAACATTGCATAGGGGGACAGATGGCGAATTTTTGTCCAAACTCGGCTCGGTTATGGCGCTTATAACATTGTAAGAACATCAAGTTGTCATTACGTCTATGTCAAACCCCTTTATCATGCATTGGGGAAGCAGATTAAACTCGGCTCTGTTTGGCACTCTGCAGGGGCGGGGACACTCTGCAGGGGCGGGAACACTCGACTGGGGAGGGAGCACTCGTCGGGGTCGCGGACACTCATAGGGGGCAGGGAAATGTAAAGCTACAGAATAAAAGCAGAATCACACTCCTAAGCCACAAAAACTCAGAGATCCTTTTCAACCTCAAGTGTATAATAGGAAATGTGCTATGAAAGTGCACAAACCCTGGTTGAAAGCTGGAAGTGTTTCGTCAAGTGTAACGCCCATGAATGTGAAAGAGAATACGTGGTTGTATGCATGTATATTTTGTCTGAAATGGCGTCCTTTTGTGATCTGATCGGTGTAAAGTGCCAACAACGGTGGGGGGACAGGAATGGCAGGTAACATTACTTTGCCAAGTTTTCAATATAAATTTTTTGTTTCTGTACGGAATAATCGAGTTGCACAATGAGGGAAAATGGTTGGTTGTGGGAGCTGCAAGACGCGGACGTTGTTGGAGAAACGGTAATTTCTTGCAATGTTATGACGTCCTGTCCGCGAAGTGGGCGCAGAACTTCCATCTTCAATTTCATTCGGTTGATTTGAAGGTTCTGGATGTGTTGGTTGGACTTCCACTGTCGATGGTAAAGTCAACGTTGAGCGCGACTGTGTTAGTCTTGCATTCAGTGCACTCCATTGTTCTGCAGTCAATGACCATCTCCAATTACAAACACGCACTTGGGTTGACTCTCAGTTGGTGCTGTCGAAGTTGAAGGCCTCCCTCTTTTATGTTGGAGTGGTCCACCCTGGTTTGGCAACAACGACTCACCTTCAGTTTGATGTTGGTCTGCCTCAGACTGATTTTGATCTTCTATATGCGAAGTTCCGGCAGAAGGATTATCTTCAATTTCATTCGGTTGATTTGGAGTTTTTAGCTTGTTGGGTTGGACTTCCACGACCGATGGTAAAGTCAATGATGAGCGTAATTGTGCTCGCCTTGCATTCAGTGCACTCTGCTGTTCTGCAGTCAATGACTGTCTCCAATTACTAACGCGTACTCGGGTTGACTCTCGAGTTTGCTCAGCGGTTGTCGCCGAAGTTGAAGGTCTCCTGCTTTTATGTTGGACTGGCCCGCCCAGATTTGGCAATTATGACGACACCTCAGCATGATTTTGGTTGGCCATCTCAAAGTGTCTGCGATGTGATGTAATAAACTCATGAATTATATGTTTTCTTCCAGACATGTAATCGTTTTTTGTGTTTAATGAAGTACCACTTGGTTAAAAGTAAACTAATTTATTTACATAGAAGGGTACACGGGGCAATGCCCCTAAGGCCAAGCACGCCCATACCAGCCCCGCGAGGGAAATTACTAACCTATATTTGTCTTATTTTATGCTTACCTCTAACTTAAAAGCCTCAAAGATACTAATCAACTCGTGCATGACGAACCCGTGTGTGATGACATTTCTATGAATGATGCAAGATCATGAGACAATTAAACCCTACAGTCACATTACTGAGGAAGACATAATCAGCAATCAATACTAACATAGCACAAAATAAAAAAAATTCACATTCATAGATTCACATTCTCTTAATATATTGTATGAATTAGAAAATTGTCATTCTTTTAACAATAATTCTCTTAATTTTTGAAAGTGCAATAATTCAAACATATGTTGAACTGAATAAACCCGTGCGTGATGACATTTCTATGAATTATGCAAGATCATGAGACAATTAAACACTACAATCATATTATTGAAGAAGACATAATCAGCAATCAATACTAACATAGAACAAAATAAAAACAGATTCACATTCTCTTAATATATTGTATGAATTAGAAAATTGTCATTCTTTTAACAATAATTCTCTTAATTTTTGAAAGCGCAATAATTCAAACATATGTTTAACTGAAGAAATACGTCAAGACATGGGAACTTGCTTACAACATTTATACAGCATTTACATAGCATTTGGCAAGCCAATAAAGATACCAAATATTAAGTTTAGGGCAAAAAATAATGTAATAAACTCATGAATTATTTGTTTTCTTCCAGACATGTAATCGTTTTTTGTGTTTGATGAAGTACCACTTGGTTAAAAGTAAACTAATTTATTTACATAGACGGGTACACAGGGCAATGCCCCTACAATCAAGCGCGACTGTACTAGGCCCGCAAGGGAAATTATTAACCCTACATTTCTATGAACCCTACAACATTTACATTTCTATGAATGATGCAAGATCATGAGACAATTAAACACTACAATCACATTATTGAAGAAGACATAATCATCAATCAATACTAACATAGCACAAAATAAAAACAGATTCACATTCTCTTAATATATTGTATGAATTTGAAAATTGTCATTCTTTTAACAATAATTCTCTTAATTTTTGAAAGTGCAATAATTCAGACATATGTTTAACTGAAGAAATACGTCGAGACGTGGGAACTTGCTTACAACATTTACACAGCATTTACATAGCATTTGACAAGCCAATAAAGATACCAAATATTAAGTTTAGGGCAAAAAATAATGTAGGACATTTAAGGGTATAATGCTTTTAAAGGAAAAAATTTGGAGAACTCAAGCTTTAGAAAAGGAGAGGCAAAACTCTGAGGCTCGATGTTGGACGACAGGTGAGATAAAGCTTTAGCCACTATAAAAGAAAAAAGACTAATTGCGGGGGATTCACCCCTATACTAAATTTGTAGACATCTCAAGCTTTGAAACAATCAGAGAAAATAAAAATGATATTATTTTGTAATAAGTCAAAGCAGAGAAACTAAAACAAACAAAAATTGGAGATGAAAGCCATCTCCATTCAGTGCTAATCGCTCCCACGGCAGATAATTATCGACTCAAATAAAGGTATGTTGGGAATGATCTCGTATTTAAAGAGGCTATTGATTTATCCTTGTTTACTTTATTGCTTCGCAAAGACTTTTGTTAATTAGGAAATAATAAGACTAAGTATAATAAGAAAATAACCATAAGCTATTTATGTACTTGGAGAAATCTATGCAAGTTTTGAAAAAAAAACATAATCCATGGTCTTTTCAAAGAGCTGATTTGAAGGCTTTCAATAAAGAAATTAATCATGAATACCAACTAATAAATGTAGATTTAGAAGGTCCTAAAAGCTCTAAAAATTCTTATTTTTCTACAACAAAAGCAAGAAATCAAAACAAATGGAAATTGGAGATGAAAGCCATATCCATTCAGTGTTAATCACTCCCAAGGCAGATAACTATCGACTCAAATAACGGTATGCTGGGAATGATGTAGTCTTTAACAACACCAATGTTTCACAAAAATTAGCTAGAACAAAAAATTCCAAAAATCTATTGAAATATCAAAAATCGGAAGAAATTTCTCATGAGTAAAGAAGGGGAACATTTTAAATACAATGGGGGATGGATCATAGAAGAGTTGCTTCTTCATCCCCCCCCCGAACTACCACAAAACACAGATCAATGATAGAGGAAGACAACCGACAAGAAAATTCCATTACAGAGAAGCATGCCCCACATAAAAAAACACTCACATAAAGCAGCCCTTATTTTGATCTATTTATTGAATGCACATCTATTTATTGGTCAAACACTCACACTGAAAGTGGGATAGTTTTATTGAATGCACATGTACCTGCAGATAGGGCGTGGGATATGTGATTATGTTCCGTTCAAGCACATTTGCATTTGAATGGCTTTTGAATTAGGTGTGACTATTAAACATAGTTTTGAATTAAGCACTCCTTTTATAATGATTTAGGGTTAGTTTTTCCAAAACTAAAGCTGAGATATTTTTTCAAGTACCATTTTCAGCTTGACATGTGATTATTAGCTTGAAAAGTATTCGACTGTTATGCCTAAAAATCAAAATGAGAATGAAAATTGTAAAATACATATCCTGCGCTAAAAATGGTAAAACACATAACTTGCACTGGTGGTGAAGATGTCATAAAACACATTGCTGAACATTGCTGAACATTGTTAAACAGGGAATCAATGGAACTTGAAAAAGTTCTTGAAGAAAGCGAGAATTGAGAAAGGGAAGATGTCAAGCTCATACCTTTGCTGCGAAAAAGTGAGCAAGCCAGATAACAATGGCAGAAATGACTGTGAAGGGCGAGTTGGTGGGCGATGTTGGAAGGGGGGGCAAGTAGGAGTTCTGTAAAATCAAAAAAAACATAGATCCTGAAATAACGGGGCAGCATAAATGAGGTTCAGGAATGCGTTTACCTATGGAGTGTTTTGGCGTTTAGGAGAGAAGTGGACGGTGGCGAAGCAGCCGAGGATGAGCTGTGGAGCAACCATGGAGGACGCCGCTTAAGCTTGCCGGAAGGAGAAAGATACACCTAAAGAGGAGGAGGTCAAGTTGCGGCAACGGTGGAGGAGGACCGGCACAGAAGATAGATCTAAAGTAGCGTCCAAGAATGTTTCTGGATGAGGGACGGCGTAGATGAGGGATTTAGCGAAGCATCTCCACCTTCGGCTCTTCTCGCGGGAGCTCCACAGCTACTGTCGAGGGATTGGGAAGGGTCGAAATGGCGAGAGCTGAAAAATATAAAGGTAAAAAGCTATCGAAAAATAGACGATCTGTGGCTCTCGCGTATATTGATATATCGTCTTTGATTGTTATTATCGTGTGGTGGGAATAGTTTGATCCGTGGCTCTGGTTATAAACGATTGGTGGCCTTTGATTGTTTTAGATGAGTGGTGGGTATTGTTGGCAGGAAGCATCAAATTGGGGAGGGCATTTTGGAAATATTAATGTTACACCACAACTAAGGGTATTTTGGGCAACATAAATGTTACACCAAACTCCAAACCTCCCTTATAGTATAAATATATATATATATATATATATATATATATATATATATATATATATATATATATATATATATATATATATATATATATATATATATATATATATATATATATATATATTAGCTTTATTGTCACAAAATATGAGCAACGATGATCATAGACTTCTCTTAGGTCTAGTAAAAGTGCACGTAACCACTTTAATTTACATGTGTGTTGGGTCATACTTTTATATTCTGCTTCAGTACTCGTTCTGGCCCCAACAGCTTGCCTCTTACATTTTCAAGTAACTAGATTGCCCCAAACGAACGTGTAAAATCCTGAGATGGGCTTTCGATCTGTTGAAAATTGTGAAGTGTAAGTGGGGGTTGATCGGGCAGATCGCGCGGCCCGGGCGGACAGATGGCGCGGCCTGGGAAGACTGATGGTGCAGCCTGTTTGTTGCGACCCGGTGGTGGTGTTCAGTCAGTTCAGCTTGTGATTCTGCAGTTGGCTGTTCCTTGAAGTAAACAGGCGGATAGGTGGTATATCCGCAGGGATATGGCGTTTCCTTTTGTGTTCGTATAGTCCACTTGTTGCGGACTGCTTATGGAGATTGCGAGATCGAAATTTTCCCATGCCCTTGATCTCTGGTAGAGCGGTTGGAGATAACCACGTTTGTGGTTGGCGGGCTGTCTTGGGAGCTGGCGGTCTGACTTATTGTCCGCCGCGCTGGCGCCAGGTTTTGGTTGGTTGTTGTACTAGGTCAAAATCTGTGACAAGTCCAGGGTATTCGTAGAGTCCGCAATGTCCGCTGGTTGACCGGGTGGTTTGTGCTTGTTGGTCATGGACTTGTGTGGCGTGCTAGTGCAGTGTTCGCGGGCTGTTGTTGTGTTAGTCTATAACATATGGACTGGTGCAGTGTGTTGGTTGTTGATGTGTCCGCGTGCTGTACAACGTGCAGACTGGTTTGGTGTCCACCTGATAGCGGACTTGCTTCTTACCTTGGTGCTTGACGGTTTGGCTGATGTTTGGCCTTGTCCTTGCGGACTAGGCAGACTGCATATTGCTAGCTGCGAGCTGGGGTGGTGATTCTATCCACTAGGGCGGTGACCACACTCCTCACCGCGCTATAAATAGGACCCCCGTTACATCAACAGTAAATGAATGAACAGTATGTTGAGCGTGGGTTAATTGCTGCGTCCTCGATTTTCTTATCCGTGCGGATTGAGAAGGTTCAACTGATTGTTGTTTGCAGGTTGTGCGTCTAGCACTGAGAAGCCAAGAGTCTGGTTCTGACTGCAGTCAGGGATCAGTGAAGCTTACGGTTACAATCTGCGGGTTTGTGGTAGGTCGTATTTGTGGCCATCCAGTCTTCTCTCCTTCAAAAATTTCCAGTTCAATAACCTGTCTGCCAGTCTCGGTGGGCTAAGAGGTTTGTTCTTTCTGTTCAACAGCAGCTTGTTCGCGGACATTGGCAGCTAGGCGACTTCTAGTCAGGCGGCTTACAGAGTGCGAACAAGGTGGTCAACAGAATAACGGGTTGTCCGCGGACTTTGAGGGCTCAGTAGATCAGTTGGTGCAGCAGCGGCTTAGCGGTCTCAGCAGACTCGGCGGTCTCTGAGGCAGTCCACCCAGCCTGATTTTCTTGCTTGCTTGTATGCTTCTTTATTGTACTTGGTGAAATCATGTCTCACCATGTATACATAGCCTTGTAAAGAAGATAGTTGATAATACAAGACTTGTTGTTGCCTTCTATTGTTTCTGACTTACTTAGCTCAGTTTATGGTTGGAGTGTTCCTACGCCTGGTTCCCGCTTTCCGCTTGATCAAGTTGTCAGTTTAATAGCTCTGAAAGTCTTTACTTAGTATTAGAGTTATCCCCTGATCAGCTTGTGAGATTTTCAACATGTTATCAGAGGGAGGTTTGTCTTGAGCATTGATCAACCTCAGTTGTGCTCGACGCCTCTGGAAGCTATTGGATCAGTGATTGTTGCAATTGAAGGAACTTAAGCAAGGGGTCTTATTATTGAACTTCTTACAGCGACTAACTTTAAGAAGTGAAAGTCATGTATGAAGAGCTATCTTCTGGGTAAGGAGTTGTGAGAAGTCGTCGGTGGTGATGACAAGCAAGAAGTGACTGCTGCAACTGGTTCTATTGAGCAGGTGAGAGTTTGGAGGAAGACTAATGCAAAGGCAGAGTTTGCTCTCAAGTGGGTTGTCTCACCTGAGCTCTTTGATCGCATCTTAGGATGTGAGTCTGCTGCTGAGATTTGTAAAACCATTGATGGTCTGTTCAACAGGAAGAATGTAGCACGACTATAGTTCTTAAAGAATGAGTTGGCTAAAGCAACTCAAGGAGATCTGCCCATCTTAAAGTTCTTCCTTAAGATGAAGAACCTGTGTGCTGAAATATCAGCATTGGATCCTGATGAGCCCATTTCTAAAACTAAGTTGAAGAGACACATAGTCTGTGGTTTGCGGAAGGAATATGTGGCCTTTGTGACTTCTGTTCAAGGATGGGTGACTCAGCCATCTTTACTGGAGCTAGAAAATCTGCTGGCATCACAGGAGAGCTTGGCTAGGCAGATGATCGGGGTGACTATCTCTGAAGGAGGTAGTGAGGCTCTCTTCACTGATAAGAAGAAGAAGAGATGAGAGAAGAAGAAGAAGTCTGCTGCTGAGGATGGGATTTCAAATTCCTATCAACAAGAGAGGAGCGTTGCACCTATGAAGAACTGGAAGAAGGAGTTGAAGTGTTACAGGTGCAATCAGCTAGGTCACTTCAAGTGTGACTGCAAGGTCAAGCTGTAGTCTGAGCATGTTGCAGACAAGGAGGGAGCTGGTTCCATTGTTGAGGAAGCCGGGTGGGGAGGAGCCTTCATGGCGAGCATGTGTGTTGGTGCTCTTTCCATCGTCGACTACCAAGATGACTGGATAGTCGTCTCGGGGTGTGGTCATCACCTCACTGGAGACAAGTCAATGTTCTCATCGCTGCAAACATTATCAGGTAATGAAGCTATTATTACAGCTGATGATTCTGTTTATGATGTAGAGAAAGAGGGTGTTGTTTCTTTGGATAGTGCTCAGGGTCCTCTTACGTTAAGGAGTTTGTATCTCGTACCTGGCATGAAGAAGAAACTCTTCTCGGTGACCAACGCAGATGACGCGGGTTATCACGTTCTATTTGGGCCAACAGAAGTGAAGTTTCTCCGCAATGTATCAGCGGTAAAGGCTGATGTTGCTCATATAGGGAGAGGAGTAAGAGACTTGTTTTTTTTATCAACAAGCTCTTATGTTGATCGGATGAGAGCCAACGATAGAGCTATTATTTGGCATGAAAGGCTAGGGCACATTGGGATGGACAAGCTGAAAGCTATGACGATGAGGAGCCTTGTGAAAGGCTTGCCGAAGTTATCATCCTACGGAGATGGTCATGTTTGTGCGGGGTGTCAGTATGGAAAGGCTCGTCTCCTTCCATTTGACAAGTCACAAACAAGGAGCAAGACACCATTGGAGTGTATCCATGGTAATCTGATTGGGCCAACTGTTACTGCTAGTCTTGGAGGGAGCAGGTATATGCTCGTGTTGACTGATAACCACTCAAGATACACTTGGGTGTATTTCATGAAGGAGAATTCAGCTGCTTTCCAATTGTTTGTGGAGTTCAAGGACCTGTTGGAGGGCCGGCTTGGCCTGCAGATCAAGAAGTTCAGATCAGACAACGAAGGTGAGTTTGTTTCATCCGAGTTCTCTTCTGCAGGAAGCACGGGATCCAGAGAGAGCTTACTTGTGCTCTTACTCCACAAAAAATGGAGTAACGGAGAGTAAGATCTGTCACTTGATGGAAACCAGCAAGTGTTGTCTTCATGCAAAGGACATTCCCAGGTCTTTTTGGGCGGAAGGAATGGCCTGCGCAAGTTAAGTCATCAATCGGATGCCTCTGAGTCCGATAAACATGAAGTCTCTCATTGAAATGATGTTCAAGAAGAAGCCGAGCGTGTAAAACCTTAGGGTATTTGGATCAACCTGCTATGTTCACGTCCCGGATGCTCAGAGGACCAAGTTTGATGCAAAGGATAGGAAGCTTGTCTTTGTGGGATATGATGAGCGGAAGAAGGGATGAAAGTGCATGGATCCTGCGACAAGGAAGTTTTTTGTATCAAGAGACGCTGTCTTTGATGAACTCACATCGTATGGAGGTGCCTCTATTGAGATGCAGGAGAGCAGGGTTGATGAAGGACAGAAGGAGGCTGATGAAGATCTTCAGGTGGAGCTGCCTATATCACCAGTAGCTCCAGGTGTTTGAAGCTCTGGGACAGAAGCTTCTGGTTCAGGAAGCAGGGGGGAGTGACTCTCCAAATATGCCAGGGAATGGAGCCGGTTCTAAAGAAGCTGTGGAGGTGGTGAGCAAGGAGCAGACTCTTCGGAGATCGAAGAGGACCATCAAGCCACTAGCTTGTTATTGCGATGGAAACACGATGAGCTTTGTATCTTGTGTTGGGTATTGTATACACATTAACCCAGATTTGATGAAGTCACCCTTGAACTAAGATGAATTAAGTTGTATTTGATGTTTTGTTTAAGTTATGTATGTGCAGGACTATATTGCCAAGTGTAGACCAATGTCAGTCTACAATGGGTCACCAAACACAGGACCATACAATGTAATCCCTCAATGTGTGATCCATGGTGTTGACTCATGTGTAGCCTCTCTATTGAGATACACTTCATATTCAAACACTAGGACTAATTGAAGAAAGTCTTGTTGCTGAATTCACCAAAGAAGAAGAAAATTTTGTTGAAAGAATTTTGCTAAGTACTTTACTCGAGTAAATACCTACATACTCGAGTGAAATACTTAGTCAATACTCGAGTAAGACTCTTTGTACTCGAGTAAGGAAGTTAGCTCTCGAGTAGTCAAATTATAACTCTCGAGTAGCTAAGTCAACTACTAGAGTAGATCCTTTCTCATTCTCGAGTTAACAGAATTTCTTCTCCAGAAAATTTTCTAACTAAATTACTCGAGTAGTCATATAAGTTCTCGAGTAGTTTAGTCTTTTGTCTCGAGTTACAGAAGACTGGATTTCGTGTAATTTTTCCTCACTCGAGTAGTCAAATTCATGTACTCACGTAGTCCATCTACTACTCGAGTACTCCAGAGTAAATACTCGAGTAACAAGGTTTTCTTCCTTCAGAATTTTTCTAAGTCCATTACTAGAGTAGCTATATCTATATACTCGAGTAGTTTATACCCTCTCAAGTAGTCTAATTTTACTACTCGAGTAACCTAGATTTTTCTTCCAGAATTTATTCTAAGTCCTTGACTCAAGTATGCCCTCTTCATCTCAAGTAGTTAACTTATCTTCACTCGAGTAGTCCTTCTTGTACTCGAGTAGTTCAACTCCACGTCTCGAGTAACTATTTTAGCACTCTAGTATGTCTTTGTGTACTCGAGTAGTTGCTCTCTGTTTCTGGATTTTCTCTAAGTCATCTACTCGAGTAATCTCATTAAGTACTCGAGTAGGAATACATTCGCTCGAGTATGTCAATCATTATTTTCAGAAAATTCATTTAGTCCAGATTTGACAGAAATTTCAAACAGCCTTGACGTGATTGGTCCACGTGTACGTCATTAAGACTAATTATGACCATTATTGAAGATCTTATATAAATTCTTGTCAGAAACCGACAAACCCTAACAAAGGCAGTCAAATATTATTCTAAGAAAATCTGAATCTCATTCTCTCTCTCTAAAATCGGAAGTCGCCGCCACCGACCTTCATCGTGCACATCCAGCTAGGGTTTTTGATCCAGAAGATTCAGAGATCAAGAAGATTCACAGATCGAGATTGTTGTTCCATTCTTCATCATCTATCTGATCGTGTGAAGCCAAGAAATTTTAGATCTAGCCTTTGCCGAGATTCATCTTCAACTTCTCTGATAGAACCGCAAAGATTAAATAAGAAGATCCAGACTGACTGCTTGAAGATCTGAGAAAGTTTTACTGTTTGTATTTCTACATACTTTCAATTTCATTCTTGTAGGAGAATTCTCTCCGAGTGTAGGAGCTTTTGTCTCCGAGTTGTAGGAAGATTTATCTTCCGAGTGTAGATCCGTTTTGTGGATCGAGATTGTTCCGAGGTATATGATTAGTTGTCAATCCGAGATAGTGGAGTAGCCGAGTCTAGTGTATTGCTAGATCAGTGAGGGAAAGTGGATGTACCCAAGGTTGTGGAACCACTATAAATCTTTTGTCATCTGTGATTGCTTGGTAGATAATTGTGTGCATTGATCTTAAATTTTTATTCTGCAAAAAGACGCACAACTCACCTATTCACCCCCTCTAGGTGATTTAGGTAGACAACTGAACACTTTAAATTAGTATCAGAGGGAGGTTGATCATTAAAAGGATAACACCATGATCAGATCCTTCTCTAGTTTTCTTTTGAGATCTACCAAGCATGGACAAGGCTAAAGATTTTTCCAAGCTTCCTTTGTGCTCCAAGAATAACTTTCCGATGTGGAAAGAGAGAATCAAATTCTTCATGGAAGCTGTGGATCCAAGGATCTTCATGATAGTTGAAGAAGGTCCTTACATCCCCGTGACCATCTCCACAATAGATCCAACAAAGAAAGTTCCAAAGAAACTAATGGATCTAGATAAATACGAGATTGCAATTGTGTCTTCAGACAAGAAGGCTAAGAACATAATAGTAAGTGCAGTCGATGACTCCATGCTGCAAAACTTGATCCACTGCCAGTCTGCAAAGGAGATGTAGCAGTCCCTGGTCACTTTGATGGAAGGTACATAAGAAGTTAGGGATAATAGAAGATCCCTTTTGAATCAAAAGTATGAAGCCTTCCGACAAGGACACATGGACACCATTGCTGACACCTGAGAATTTCTTCAAGATAGTCAATGGCCTAAGTGTCTATGGCCGAGTCTTCAAAAACGGAGAACTAAATGATAAGTTCTTGAGATCCCTAACCAAGGAATGGGATAACAAGGTCTATGCCATCAGGGAATTTGGAAAGCTAGCTGAAACAGATCCGCAGAATCTCTTCAGGAAGCATATGTCATATGAGCTTCAACTCAACACCAAAAAAGTTGAAGAAGAGAAGAGCAGGTCTGCATCCAAGGAGAAGTATGTTGCTCTAAAGGCAGACACCTCAAGGAAGTCAAAGGTTGCCACTCCTGCCCCAGCACAAGAAGTTAGTAAAGAATAAACCTCGGAGCCAAGCACCTCAGGCTCAGAGCTATCTGAAGGGGAGTTCTCTCTACTCTCACGTCAATTCAAGAAACTCTTAAACAAAAAGTAGCAGTGGAAAGACAATTCTGCCTCCTATAGAAGATCACGACATGAGGGTGATCGACAAAGAAAAGGCTCAAGCAGCCATGACAGGTATACTCCTAAACAGAACAAATATCTTTCTACATACATCGTTTGTTACTGTTGTAATAAGCCAGGTCACGTCATTGCTGACTGCCCCCATAAGAAGAAGGAGGGTGGAAGAATAGAGGAAAAAAGTCCTCATAAAATAAGAAGAGGACAGAGAAGAGCCTGATAGCCAAGAAGGGCAAGAATCTCAGTGACTCCGACTCATCTGAGTCGAGTGAAGAAGAAGAAGCCTACTTTGGGCTTATGGCTCAGGCAGATGATGAACAAGAGCCCCAGTTCACTGGGAAGGTAAACTCTCACACTCCTCTTTCAGAATATGAAGCTTCTGAGCATGATAATGAGGACAGCTCTTCTGACGATGAGTTTGAACTCATGGACCAGTACAAGGAGTTGATCATGGCTTACGATAAATGTCGTCGAGTCGTGAAAACTCAAGCTAAAGAGATAAAGTCTCTAAAAGCTGAAGAGAGCATCTTGAGAGAGGAAGTCGCTAAGACTGACTCACTCAAATAGAACTTCAATAATGTCATTGAAGAATACAACAAAGCTCTCGAGCACCTAGTCCTAAAGGAGAAAATCATCAAAGAGTTGGAAGCACAACTTGCTGCTGAAAAGAAACTTGTTGAAAGTTTCTCGAAGCCCAAGACCATCCTTCCATTCGTTGTTGAATTCTCAGCCAAGGCCAAGGGTGCTAGGCTAGGCCATGTAGAAGCCCCTAGTAAATCTTCTGGGAGAAATAAGGCCCAACAGAAGAATAAGGCTGCCAAGAAGGCTCTGTGTTGGATCCCTAGTTGATTTGGGCTAGTTTCACTAACTTAGGATGATGTGACCCAACATGTATAGCCAGGGTCATAATTGTGTCCTAGAGTCTAGGCCAAGTCCTTAGAGTCAACATCAGATGGACCAGCTATCAACAAGACTGTCAGAGACTCAAGACTTAGAAGATTTCAAGACCAAGTAAAATGAGTTCGATGTTCGTCGAACTCAGGTCGACGATAGACGTTCTCAGCTCGACGATCTTGAGATATTTCTCTGAACCGAGCTCGATGATCTTCGTTCTCTAGTCGACGAAATCTGGGATATTTCTTCAACAATATAAAGTCAGGATAACTCCAAATTATTCTAAGTCCAAACTTCAGACTTTGGTCGACGAACTAGATCCTGAGCTCGACGAACTTGGACCTCAACTTCACAAGAACTTTCAGTTAGAAGTTCTCAGGTCGACAAAACCAGTTCTTAGCTCGACGAATCCTAGATTATCTCTTCAACATATTCATTCAGAATTATTAAGTCCAGATTGAACTCCAGTCGACAAAGTCAACTTCTCAGGTCGATGAACTCTGTTCTCTGCTCGATGAATTCTGGAACCAGAGCACTTGTGTCGACACACAGAATATCAGTCAACACAAAATATTTGACTAGTCTAGAATAGTTGTTGAACTCCAGTCGACGAACATAGTTTCCAGCTCGACGAACTCTAGACAGAGTATAGGCAAATGAGAGCAGTTCAATTTCTAGCTCTACGATCATGAAACTCAGCTCGACGAACAGAAGCTGTCTGGTCGACGAATATAACATCTCAGCTCAACGAACTGGTAACTCAGTTCGACGAATTCTGTTATTCGTTCGACGATTCTAGACTTGGTTATTTCCGGCCTTCTGTCCCCATTCTAATGCGGTAATTCCTGAGTAATTAATGCTCTAACATTCTCTGAATGTATCCGTTAGAAGGAGCATTAATTACGGTCTTCTTCAGGATTATTACTTGTCGATTTTCCACGTGACAGTTGGGGAAATACATCAATGTCGATTATTATAAGGCCGTCAGCATTAATTACAGAGGATTCAAATTTTTAAATAGACAGAGAAGAATACAAGATCGATACTCAGTCATTCAGATAGTGAGACACACTCAGACAGATAGAATGCAGGAAAGTAGAACAACAGTAGAATTATTCACAGAGAAAAGCTTCACACAGAACAACTTGCTGAAGCATACAAGTGACAGGCGGTGATCATCATCCAGAAGAAGAAGAATAATCATACAATATCAAGAGTCTTCTTCTTCTTCCATATACTCTCCAGGACTTCCAAGGACAACAACTATCAAATAAGTCAAGAAGTTCCTGCATCACTGCTAGTCAAGAACTCGGCTTGAAGGCCTATCACCCTGAAGCAAAGCTCTAGATCTTCCCTGATCTCAGGGGGAGCTCTTTGATAATATCAATCCACATAAGTCTTCTCTCTGATTGTTGACAGAGAAGACAAAATCACTCTCTTCCCCCCTCCTGTATAAAGGGTTGTCATCTCCCTTCACAAGTGATTCTTGGTTGCAAGTCTCCTGATCAAAAGACTAGGGTTAGTTTTTGAACACCTGATCAAAAGCTCATTGGTGGAAGAGCACCTGATGAAAAACCTGAGTGGATTCCTACCAAGGTGGTAGAAGAGTGGATGTACCCAACTCTCATCTAGCTGGCAGGTCCGAAGGCTCACCTGTGGGGGAGAGGTCTTGTTTGGGAAAACTTCATCGGCACCTCGAGCTCGGCTCGGGCCCAGGTAGACCCGCTGCGCAGACTCTCATTAGCTGGCATGTCCGAAGGCTCGCCTGTGGGGGAGAGGTCTGGTTCTTGTTCCTTGGTTTTTCACTACCCCGAGCTCGGCTCGGCCCCAGGTAGACCCGCTGCGCAGGCTCTCATTAGCTGGCAGGTCCGAAGACTTGCTTGTGGGGGAGCGGTCTGGTTCTTGTTCCTTGGTTCTGCACTACCCCGAGCTCGGCTCGACCCCAGGTAAACCCGCTGCGCAGGTTCTCATTAGCTGGCAGGTCCGAAGGCTTGCCTGTGGGGGAGAGGTCCTGTTTCTTAGTTCTGCACTACCTCGAGCACGGCTCGGCCCCAGGTAGACCCGCTGCCTGGCTCCTACCAGCTGGCAGGTCCGAAGGCTTGGCTGTGGGGGAGAGGTCATGGTTCTTGGTTCTGCACTACCCCGAGCGCAGCTCGGCCCCAGGTAGACCCGCTATCTGGCTCCTACTAGCTGGCAGGTCTGAAGGCTCGCCTGTGTGGGAGAGGTCCTGGTTCTTTGTTCTGCACTACCCCGAGCGCGGCTCGGCCCCAGGTAGACCTACTGCGCAGGCTCTCATCTAGCTGCCAGGTCCGAAGGCTCGCCTGTGGGGGAGAGGTCTTGTTTGTGAAAACTTCATCGGCACCCCGAGCTCAGCTCGGCCCCAGGTAGACCCGCTGCGCATGCTCTCATTAGCTGGCAGGTCCGAAGGCTCGCCTGTGGGGGAGAGGTCTGGTTCTTGTTCCTTGGTTCTGCACTACCCCGAGCGCGGCTCGGCCCTAGGTAGACTCGCTGCCTGGCTCCTATTAGCTGGCAGGTCCGAAGGTGAAAGAAATTGTACCTAATCACCTAGAGGGGGGCGGGTGAATAGGTGACCTTATCTTTCTAAACTTTTAGGCAGATTATATCACAGATTTATAACTACCTAACTACTTCTTCACAGCAATCAATCAGCAATCACAGAATAAAGCATGCACACAGTGAACACACAGATTTATAGTGGTTCCCCAAGGTTGGGGTACATCCACTTTACCCCTTCGCCTATCTAGTAGTGTACTAGATTCGGCCAAACTCCTCCACTATTCCTCAGATCCTCAGATCTTACACTCAGAACCCCAACCAGGTTCCTACAGCTCAGGCCCAAGGCCCTACAACTCAGTCTTCACCAAGACCTACACTCAGCCTTCCACAAGGCCTACACTCCGCCACAAGGCCTACACTCAGAGATATGAATCTCCTACACTCAGGCACACAGGCCCTACCACTCAGCCTTTATAATTGCAGGCTTACAACTCAGATCCCTAAGGATCCTACAAGTAATTAAGAATACAATGTATATACCTACAACTCAGAATAAGAGAGAAGAGTTGATAGGTTCTTGATGAGTTCTTGAAAGAACTCTACTGAGATCAACCTCACTTGGCTTTCTTCAAAGCTTCTTGAATGTAGAACACAATAGGGTTGATACTCTCTACAGCTGATCTTCAATCACTGCAACTTAAGAATCAGAACTAGGTCTGAAACTTTCTTCACAGCCTGGTTCCAACGGCTGTCTTCTTGGAAGGAGCTCTCTCTCTCTCTAACTACTTGGATCTTCACTTGAAGGTCTTCAATGAATTGCTTTTCAACAACAACTTTGATCATCTCCTTCTGTTGACAGAATAAGCCTATATATAGACTTTCTTCATGGTGACCGGCTGATTCGGTTCCTAACAGCTTTCTGACAACTCTGACAGTTGTAGTAGACCAGCTGGAATGGCAGCTGTCATGTCATCCAGTCACTTCTTGAAATATCTGTAACTGTCTAAAAGTGTCGAGACAGTCCGTCTTTAAGTGTCGACACTTATAGACTAAGTGTCGACACAAGTAGACTAAGTGTCGACACTAGCTTTCAAGGTGTCGACACAACTCCTTGTGTTGTAGATTTTTCTTCTCGACACTGCTTCTTCAACATGTGTCGACACTGATATTGTGTGTCGACACAAGTCCTTGTTCTTCAGTACTTAGTTGAATTCTTGTAAGTGTCTACACAATTCCTTTGTGTCGACACACGTTCTTGTGTTGAACTTGTTCAGTGTCGACACTTCTTCTTGGTGTCGACACATGCCTTCTGTGTTGATATCTTTGCTGAGTGTCGACACTTATTCCTGGTGTTGAGACTTTAGCTGAGTGTCGACACTTCTCCTTTGTGTCGACACTTGTACTTAGAATTTTGTTGAACTTTGTTGAGTGTCGACACAGCCTCCTAGTGTCGACACTTTCTCCATGTGTTGAGTCTTCTGCTGTGTGTCGACACATTCTTTATTATGTCGACACTTTCTTCATGTGTTGAGTCTTCTGATGTGTGTCAACACATTCTTCATTATGTCGACACTTATACTTAGGCTCTGTTGAAATTTGCTGAGTGTCGACACAGCCTCCAAGTGTCGACACTTTCTGATGTAGACAAAGTTCCTCTTGGTGTCGACACTGCTTCTAAGTGTCGACACAGCTTCTCTGGACTTTTCTTCATTGAGTGTCGACACAACCTGTATGTGTCGACACTTTCCTTCTGGTGTCGACTCTGCATCCCTGGTGTCGACACAATTACTCCAAGTGTCGACACTGCTTGTCTGGCTATCGACACAAGTCTTCTTAAGTGTCGACACTTTCCTTCTGGGTGTCGACACATGGACTTATAAACTTTTTCAGCTTTCCCTGCAAATACTTAACCTGCATAACTAAACTCAAAACACATCAAATACATTTTGATGTATATCATTGAGTAGGGTGAGGCTTCTTCAAATCAGGTACATTTATTCCAATGTACCCAACAATCTCCCCCTATTTGGAGAAGTCATAACCCTTAGTAAATGATATACACCATACATAACAAAATCACAGTATGATGTAAAACAGGATTATATAAACAGGGAAATTTCATAAACATGTATTAAACAAAACATGTATACATCAATATCTCAGAACAATTATGTAATAGAATTAACACACATCACATAGTTCTAAGAACTTTATCATATTCATTATACAAAAGTTTACAGAGTGTTTAAAATAAAAAGATTACAACTGTAAACTAAAGATAAATTCTATTCTATTTCTGCTCAGCCTCCTTGATAACTATGCCCTTTCCAGATTGTATCTTTGCTTGTACAGGGGCTTCAGCATCTTCAGCATCAGCAGGCTTCTTGCCTTTAAGATCTTTCTTCTTTAACTCTTCATCTTTATTCTTCTGCCTCTCAAAATAATGATAAGGCTTGGGAAAGTACTTGCTAGGCTCCTGGGCAGTAGGAGGTAGCTTTCCCATCTTAGCCTTTCTCCTATATTGCATAATGGCTTCTTATCTATTCTCATGCTTCCTCCACTCAAGTTCAGAATACCACTTGTTTCTATCTTGGATATTATCCTTGGCAGCCTTCCATGCAGTTAAGATAATATTCCTTGAAGTGGGACTCCATTGTTCAAAGTCAGGCCTCAGTTCAGCTTGCTCTCTGAATCTCTTCTTAGACAATTGAGTCTCTTGTTCTTTGAGCAAAGCATCTTGTTCTTTCAGTATAGCCTCTGGTACAGGCTGAACCACTTTTTCTATGATGACCTTCTGATTTCCCTCAGGAGGGCTATACATTGATTGTATGTCTGCTTGTATCATATCAAAGTCTGGTGGAGGATAGATCGCCTGAGCTACTTCAGCTTGCTCACCTCCAAGATAGGCAGGATTAATCCCAGACTCTGCAACATTATCATCATCACATAAAGGAGGATAACCAAGAGTGGCTCTGATGGAATTGGAAATCCATTTTGCATGATCAGAGCCTGCTTTGACTAACACCCTCTCCCCCTTTATGACTTCTCTTACTATGTGATCTCTTAGATCATCTTTCTGGAATCTTATTTGGGCATTCAGATAATTTACTCCATCTTTGTAGAAAGGTTTTAAACTTTGGAGCTTTTCAGTTATTAACTTCTGAGAGTTTTTAATAGCAGAAGTAATAGCAGTGATTCCCTCTTGTAATGTTTTATCAAATTCTGCCTTAGCTGTAGCATTAGCTGTAGTCTGCCCAGTAGCTATATTCTTCATTTCTGTGACTATTGCATTGTGTGAAGCAGTTAAATTATCATTCATCCTGAGCTGGTTCTCCAGAACATATCCTTGCTTCAGTGCAATATCATCCACTTGAGCTTTTATCTTCTCTTGATGAGTAGCTAGATAGACTACTGCATTCCCTCCCTTATGGAAGCAGTCAGTCATCTCCTTCTTATTTAGATTCATCTCAAATCTAATGGACTTAATATCTTGTGCTAGATCAAATTGTAGAGATTTATTGCTTTCATCTATATATTTTTCAATTGCTAGCCTTTGCTCATCCATGTTTATTTGCATTGCAACCATCAGAGAACTGTAATCTGCAAATGGTGATGGCTGTAGTGCAGGCTGTGGTGTTATGGTTTGCAGAGCTTTCTTATAATTTTGCCTCCTCCTCTTGAAGACTGGAAACTTTCTCTTTTTAGCTCTGGCAGCCTCCTCATCCTCAGAAGCAGATGTGCTTGCAATATCAACCCTGTCCTTAGGGCTTGGAGGTAACTCCATCTGCACTTCAGGTTCCTTCCTTATAGTTTCCTCAACAATAACTACTTGCTCCCCCTCAACATGAGCATTCTCCCCCTCAGTAGCTGCACTTTCTTTCTCATAGTCTGTTTGTAGAAGGTCTGTGAATAGCTCTTCTAGGGTAAATTCTTGTTGAGGATGGGGTGAAGAATCCCTAATTTCATCAGCCACTTGATTAGGTTCCACTTGATCTGCAACAGATGTGTCCTCCATGACAACATCTTGGGGTTGGCTATGTGTTTGTGTTTGCTCAAGAATGGTGTGGGTAGCTTGTTCACTTTCTAGTGGAGTTGGCTCTTCCACTACTAGAGGCTCCCCCTGGATGGAATCCTGGTGTATTGGGCTTGCTTGTGGTAGCTCCCCCTGCCTGTCTGCATCTTCTTGTCTATCTGGAGACTTGCCAGCAGTTCCAGTGTCTTGTTCATCATCTGGAGTAAACACAACTTGCTCTTCATAGCTACTAGAGGATTCTTGAGCCACTGGGGCTATCTTCTTCTTCTTATTTTGGGGTGTTACCTTCTCAGGAGTGGGCATCTCCTTGGTCAAGACCCTATCCCATCTAGAGAAGATTCTCATGTCCATCTTCCTCATGTGATTGATCTTTGATCATGCAACTTGGCTCATTACTTCTGGTATACTACCAGCCAAGTAAAGACTTAGAATTCTACCCAAATTGGGCTTCTTCAAGCTTTCCTTTATCTTCTCAAACACCACTGCAGACCAATCAGTTTGTAGTCTGAAGATTATCCTTGTCATGAGACTGAACATATGAGCTGAAACTCTGTCATGCCCTCCAGGCTTACTCAAGATCACCTTGCCAACAATTTCAGAGAGAAATTTGCCTTGGCTGTTCATCCCCTTTCTCTTGAACACTAAACCAATTTTCATGTTGGAATCCAGTCCACACCATGTTAATGCTTCCCTAGTTTTAGAAGCAGAAACATTCTCTTCTTCCTTAGTCCTTGGTAACTGAAGTATCTTTCTCAGACTTTTAGGTGAGACCTTCACCTTTGCCCCATGAGCTCTAGACTTTATCTTGAGTCCAAATTCGTCTAGGGTTGCTCCATTCAGAAATTCCAGAACTTATTTCTTCCATATCTTGGTCGGCTCTGAAACAAGAAAATCTAACCCTGTCTCTTCTATTAGGGTTATCACGCCCTTGATCTCTGGTTCTGCGTCGTCAAATGCGTGCCGCACCAGTTCATATCCTTCATTCACGTTCTCTTCGAGCTTGGGCGTCATTAGGGTTTGAAGAATTTTGAATCTAGAGAAGAGAGGTGTCGACACACAAGTTTGGTCTCGAAACTTTGGTGAGCGTATCGACAGACAATGGCGAAATCCTATTTATACCTTTCTAGGATTAAAGATGAAAGGGCGCGTCAACAAACTTAAATTGTGTCGACACTGTTGAAAAGTGTCGACACAGACTTATAATGTCTCGACAACTATGTGTCGACACAAGTATAGTCGACAGAATATATGTGTCGACACTTGTTTATGTGTCGACACCACTTAGCTCGACACTTAGTCGAGACTTTACTTGTCTAACTCTGTGTAAATCCTAAGTGTCGACACCACCTTGGTTGTGTCGACACCGACTCTGTATGTGTCGACACAAATTTTCTGAAGTGTCGACACCAACTTCCTAGATGTGTCGACACCTTTTCTCTGAAGTGTCGACACCAATTCTCTGTCTCGACACAGACAACTCTGTGTGTCGACACTATTTTACTTAGCCATTTTTGTAAACTTATTCTAAGTTTATCATACCTAATTCAATTTTAAACATATTGAACTTATTTTCTTCTAAGGGCTTAGTATACATGTCAGCTAGTTGATAATCTGTATTAACATACTCTAGTGAAATATCTTCTTTTTCCACATGTTCTCTAAGAAAATGGTATTTTATCTCTATGTGCTTAGTCCTACTATGGGAAATAGGATTGTTTGCAATATATATAGCACTAGTAGAATCACAAAGTAGAGGTGTTCTACTTACTTGAATACCATAGTCTTCTAGCTGATGTTGTATCCATAGAAGTTGAGCACAGCAACTTCCTGCAGCCACATACTCTGATTCTGCTGTGGAGATAGCCACACTTGTTTGTTTTTTGCTACTCCATGATATCAGTCTTCCACCTAGGAATTGACAGGTACCAGTTGTACTTTTCTTATCTTCCTTGCAGCCTGCAAAATCTGCATCTGAATAACCTATCAGTTCAAAGTCTCCATTCCTAGGGTACCAAAGGCCTAGATAAGGAGTGCCCTTTAGATATCTCAGAATTCTCTTGACTGCTGTCAAATGAGATTCTTTAGGGCATGCTTGGTACCTAGCACAGACACATATAGCAAACATGATATCTGGTCTACTTGCAGTCAAATACATTAGGGAGCCAACTATCCCTCAATACAAAGTCTCATCTACAGGTTTCCTTGTATCATCTTTGCTAAGAGACATACTTGACCCCATAGGAGTCTTCATGGTACTGGATGTTTCCATACCATACTTCCTTATTAATTCTAGGGTGAACTTAGACTGGCATATGGATAAACCATTCTCAGTCTGTCTAACTTGGAGACCCAAGAAGAACTTAAGTTCCCCTATGCTGCTCATCTTAAATTGTCCTTGCATTAGTTTTACAAACTTTCTGCAATGATTATTTTCAGTAGACCCAAATATGATGTCATCTACATTTATTTGGACTAGAATGATCTTGCATCTGGATTCCCTAAGGAATAGAGTCTTGTCTATTTTCCCCCTTGTGAATTTATTCTCAATGAGGAAACTAGATAGAGTTTCATACCAAGCCCTGGGGGCTTGTTTTAACTCATACAAAGCCTTCCTAAGTCTATAGACATAATTAGGTTGAGTTGAATCAACAAAACCTGATGGTTGTTCCACATTGACCTCTTCCTTCAGATTTCCATTCAGAAAAGCTGACTTAACATCCATTTGGTATACTTTAAATCCTTGATAGGTTGCATAGGCCAGGAACATCCTTATGGCTTCCAGTCTGGCTACTGGAGTAAAGATTTGATCAAAGTCAATTCCTTCTTCCTGTCTATATCCCTTAGCAACCAGTCTTGCTTTGTTCTTAATAATTACTCCATGTTTATCCATCTTATTCCTAAAGATCCACTTGGTTCCAATTATATTGTGGTCTTTTGGTTTAGGAACAAGCTCCTAGACTTTGCATCTCTTGAACTGATTCAGCTCCTCTTGCATTGCCTCAATCCAACGAGGGACTAGGATGGCTTCTTCAAATTTCTTTGGCTCTACTTGGGATAGAAAACTAGAGTAGAGCACTGCACTCAGATTTCTGCTCCTTGTTTGTACCCCTTGACTTAGATCACCAATAATTTGAATTGCTGGATGATCTTTCAAATGTCTATTTGCTGGAGGCAGCCTGGCTTCAGGTTGTGCTCCTTCAGCTTCTTCAACTTGCTGCACTCCTTGGTCTTCTTCTGCATCAGGTGCTTCTAGTACTCCCCCTGGACAACAGCCACTTTCATCTACATGCTGACTTGCAGTAGATCCTTCTTCAATAGTGAGCTTGTCCATCTTCTTAGTCACACCTGTGGAGCTTCAACTACTTCTAGACAACTCATTGTTAATAAGTCTAGCTTCATCAAATAGTACATGTACTGACTCTTCTACAACTTGAGTAGTCAAGTTGTAGACTCTATGAGCCTTACTATTGTTGTACCCAACAAAGATCCCCTCTTGGGATTTGGCAGCAAACTTTGTCATGTAAGACTTTTCATTGTTAAGTATAAAGCATTTACAATCAAAGATTCTGAAATAAGATAAATTTGGTTTTCTGCCTTTCACAATCTCATAGGGGGTCTTATTATGGCCCTTGGTGATAGAAGCCCTATTAATTACATGACATGCAGTGTTTACTGCCTCAGCCTAGAAATATTCTGGGAGAGATGTGTCACTTAATAGGGTTCTACTAGCCTCAATCAAAGTTCTATTTTTTCTTTCAGCAATGCCATTTTGCTGAGGTGTTCTTGGTGAAGAAAATTCCTGAAATATCTCAAATTCTTCACATAGTTTTGTTATACTATCAGACTGGAACTCAGTACCATGGTCACTTCTTATTTTGACCATTGTACTGTCTAACTCATTCTGAATTTGTTTGACAAAACCATAGAAGATAGTAGGTGTTTCAGATTTCTGTCTAAGGAAGAACACCTAGGAAAACCTTGAGTAGTCATCTACAACCATAAATGTGTAGACCTTCCTACCTAGGCTGTGAACTGGCATAGGACTAAAGAGATCCATATGCAAGAGGTATAAACACCTCACAACATCTTTGTTTTCAATGTTATTAAAGGTGGATCTACTCTGCTTGCCCTTTTGACAAGCTGAACATATCCCATCTTTAATACACTTAACTTGAGGACCATTCCTCACTAACTCTTTGCTATAGAGTTGGCCAATTGTCTTGTAGTTCAGATGGGCTAGCCTCTTGTGCCATTTGACACAAGAGAGACTTTCTCATCAGCTACAAGACACACTAGAGAACCATTGTTATCACACATAATGTCTAGGCAATAGACATTTCTCTTTCTATAACCAGTCAAAATGATCTCTTGATCATTTTATCTCCTGATATGACAACCATCTTTGACAAATGAGATGTCATATCCTAAATCACTCAACTGACTTATACTAATAAGGTTATGTTTCAAACCTTTAACATAAGCCACTTGAGTAATAGTTATAAGATTGCTAGAAATGTTACCAAAACCCTTGATGATTTATTTTTCAGAACCACCAAAGGTGACTTTAGGACCATCCTTGATTGGTGTGTAGTCCTTTAGCAATCCCCTAGTTCCAGTCATATGCCTGGAACATCCACTGTCCAAGTACCATATTGGGGCATGGCCACTTGGACTCACCTGCAAAACAGATTAGTTAACCTTAGAACCCAAAGAATTCTTGGGTCCTTGGTGCTGGTTAGTATGCCTCTTAACAAAGCTACCTACAGATCTTCTAACAAGCAGTTTGCTACTCATCTTGGCACTAGAATTGTGCCAACAGTCTATGGCAAAGTGGCCTACCTTGCCACAGCACCAGCACTCAAACCTGTTGTACCTTTGCTTAGGTACATCCCTAGCTGTTTTATCTACATCTGGCTTGTTGAGAGCTGGGGCTTTGCCCTTAGACTTGGACTGAACAGTCCTAGCAGGTTTAGTAAACCACAGTCCAGTTTTACCCTTGTGAGGTATAAACTCATCTATCAAAGGTAGAACTGATTTTGTTTTAGAGAACCTTGCTACTATATCTCTCTCCTTCTGAAGACTAATCTCCAGATTTCTGATTTGATCATTCTTAAATGCTATAGTCTCCATCTGAATAACAGTGATGTTCTTCAGCCTGGCTATCTTATTTAATTTTTGATCAACTAACTTATCAAAATCAGTTGCAGCCTCTTTGAGACTAGCAATCTCCTTTACCTCACTCTTGGCCAAGGATTTGCTTTTCTTAAAAGCTTGCAACAGAACTCTATATTCATCAATCAACTGATGAATATCCCCTTCAGATTCAGATCCACTGGCATCACTTGATGCTGATGTAACTGAATCTGAACTAGCACTAGAAATTGAACTTAAAGAACAATTTTGTACCTTACTGGGTCCAGGCTGATCCTGGATTTTGTCACCTTCTGTTAAGGCCATCAGTCCTTGGCACTGATTGTCCTCTTGCTCATATATAGAGTTCATTAGCTGGATGAACTCCTCTTCCTCTTCTTCAGCAAACAGTCCTATGTAAGCTTCAGCTTCTGAATCAGTTTCTGAAGATGATATGTCTGACAGGCTTTTGTCCTTCTTGGCAACAAAGGACCTTTCCTTTTTGCCCTTGAATTGAGTCTTTTTCTTATCAGTTGACTCTTTCCTTTTCTCTGGACAGTCAGCAATAACATGTCCTTGTCTGTTACAGCAATAACATACAATTTTTGATAAAGTTGCTTTGCTTGACTTGGGCTTTCTCCTGTCTTTCTTTGATGACTTATTGTTCTGATAATAGTCATCTTTTCCCTGTGAAGTGGATGGCTTTGACCTCCAATGTTTCTTCTTTAGAAACTTCTGAAAGTGTCTTGTGAAAGCTGCAAAGTCCTCATCACTCTCACTGCTTTCAGAATTTCTGCTTGCTGACTCATCTGACTTAGTCTCAGCTACCTTTGGAGGTGGCGATGGAGACCTACTTTTGTATTTCCTGGTGGCTTCTGTCTTGAATGCCACAGCTTTTTCTTTATGTTCAACTCTGGTAGTCTTCTCCTCTTCTTTTCTTACCATTAGCTGCATCTCATAGAATAACAGCTTTCCAAATAATGTTGGAGGAGGAATATCTGCTAACTTGGCCATTTCCCTTATGACACAGATCTTGGTGTCCCAATCCTTTGTTAGGGACCTCAAGAACTTATCATTCAGCTCATAATTGCTGAAATCTCTTCCATAGGACATTAACTCATTAACTATCCTATAGAATTTCTTATAGCATTATGTTATCCTATCAGACCTTCCTTGTCTGAAGCTCTCATATTCTTGGTTTAACAAAGACTTCCTGTCTTGTCTAACTTCTTCTGAACCCTCCATGTATACTATCAGAGTATCCCACATCTCCTTTGATGTCTTACAGTGTATCAAGTTCTGAAATGTAGCATCATCTATGGCACTTACAATGATATTCTGAGCCCTTTTGTCCATTGTGGCTAGAATAATCTCATCTTTTGTCATTTCAGAAAAGTCTTTAGGTGTTCTCTGATTTGCATCTAACACAGATACCTTCATAGGCACATATGGCCCTTCTTTAACTGTGATGTAGATTCTAGGTTCAGAGGCTTCCATAAACAGTCTCACCCTTTCTTTCCAGATGCCAAAAATCTCCTTTCTACATATTGGCAATTTCATGGATCCAAGTTCTTTATGATTCTCTGTTGAACTCATTTTCTTGATTTTCTTGATTCTGTACTTGGTTAATCTGAATCTGCCAATAGGATCTACTCAGACAGTTATGTCCTTTTTGACTAACCTCGCTTTGATACCACTTGAAAGAAATTGTACCTAAACACCTAGAGGGGGGTGAATAAGTGACCTTATCTTTTTAACCTTTTAGGCAGATTATATCACAGATTTATAACTACTTCTTCACAGTAATCAATCAGCAATCACAGAATAAAACATGCACACAGTGAACACACAGATTTATACTGGTTCCCCAAGGTTTGGGTACATCCACTTTCCCCCTTCGCCTATCTAGTAGTATACTAGATTCGGCCAAACTCCTCCACTATTCCTCAGATCCTCAGATCTTACACTCAGAACCCCAACCAGGTTCCTACAGCTCAGGCCCAAGGCCCTACAACTCAATCTTCACCAAGACCTACACTCAGCCTTCCACAAGGCCTACACTCAACCACAAGGCCTACACTCAGAGATATGAATCTCCTACACGCAGGCACACAGACCCTACCACTCAGCCTTTATAATTGCAGGCTTACAACTCAGATCCCTAAGGATCCTACAAGTAATTAAGAATACAATGTATATACCTACAACTCAGAATAAGAGAGAAGAGTTGATAGGTTCTTGATGAGTTCTTGAAAGAACTCTGCTGAGATCAACCTCACTTGGCTTTCTTCAAAGCTTCTTGAATGTAGAACACAATAGGGTTGATACTCTCTGCAGCTGATCTTTAATCACTGCAACTTAAGAATCAGAATTAGGTCTGAAACTTTCTTCACAGCCTGGTTCCGACGGCCGTCTTCTTGGAAGGAGCTCTCTCTCTCCAACTACTTGGATCTTCACTTGAAGGTCTTCAATGAATTGCTTTTCAACAACAACTTTGATCATCTCCTTATGTTGACATAATAAGCCTATATATAGACTTTCTTCATGGTGACCGGCTGATCCGGTTCCTAACAGCTTTTTGACAACTCTGATAGTTGTAGTAGACCGGCTGGAATGGTAGCTGTCATGTCATCCAGTCACTTCTTGAAATATTTGTAACTGTCTGAAAGTGTCGAGACAGTCTGTCTTTAAGTGTCGACACTTATAGACTAAGTGTCAACACAAGTAGACTAAGTGTCGACACTAGCTTTCAAGGTGTCGACACAACTCCTTGTGTTGTAGATTTTTCTTCTCGACACTGCTTCTTCAACATGTGTCGACACTGATATTGTGTGTCGACACAAGTCCTTGTTCTTCAGTACTTAGTTGAATTCTTATAAGTGTCGACACAATTCCTTTGTGTCGACACAATTCCTTTGTGTCGACACATCTTCTTGTGTTGAACTTGTTCAGTGTCGACACTTCTTCTTGGTGTCGACACATGCCTTCTGTGTTGATACCTTTGCTGAGTGTCGACACTTCTCCTTTGTGTCGACACTTCTTCTTGGTGTTGAGACTTTAGCTGAGTGTCGACACTTCTCCTTTGTGTCGACACTTGTACTTAGAATTTTGTTGAACTTTGCTGAGTGTCGACACAGCCTCCTAGTGTCGACACCTTATCCATCTGTTGAGTCTTCTGCTGTGTGTCGACACATTCTTTATTATGTCGACACTTTCTTCATGTGTTGAGTCTTCTGATGTGTGTCAACACATTCTTCATTATGTCGACACTTATACCTAGGCTCTGTTGAAATTTGCTGAGTGTCGACACAGCCTCCAAGTGTCGACACTTTCTGATGTAGACAAAGTTCCTCTTGGTGTCGACATTGCTTCGAAGTGTCGACACAGCTTCTCTGGACTTTTCTTCATTGAGTGTCGACACAACCTGTATGCGTCGACACTTTCCTTCTGGTGTCGACTCTGCATCCCTGGTGTCGACACAATTACTCCAAGTGTCGACACTGCTTGTCTGGCTGTCGACACAAGTCTTCTTAAGTGTCGACACTTTCCTTCTGGTGTCGACACATGGACTTAGAAACTTTTTCAGCTTTCCCTGCAAATACTTAACCTGCACAACTAAACTCAAAACACATCAAATACATTTTGATGTATATCATTGAGTAGGGTGAGGCTTCTTCAAATCAGGTACATTTATTCCAATGTACCCAACAGAAGGCTCGCCTGTGGGTGAGAGGTCCTGGTTCTTGGTTCCTCCCTGCTGCGTCTTTGGGCCAGTTTCTAGTCCTTCACGACCAGTCGCAGGTCGGAGCTTGGGTCAAGTAGGTGTCGGCTACGCCCCTATTTTGCGAACGTTTGTCGAAGTCAAATTTTTGCTTCAACACTATGGTGCGGTGAGCGTGGAGAGTGACCAGTATAGAAAACCTGAGTCCAACGTCATGGCTATAGAAGAGGAAGCAAGTGACGACCAGGGTTATGTGATGAAAGAAGTCCCCTCCCACCCCTCATGGTCACTCCTAACAGTCTTGATATTTCATCAAGAATGTTTCTCTGTTTGTGCTTTAAAGAGCCAGAAGTGGATAAATACTTCTAATTCTTGGATACGATGAAAAATCCACATAAATCGACTAAAATCATCGACTATAAGGGGATAACATCATTTTCCTAGTTCTTGGTTCTGCACTACCCCGAGCGCGGCTCGGCCCTAGGTAGACCCGCTGCCTGACTCCTACTAGCTGGTAGGTCAAAAGGCTCGACTGTGGGGGAGAGGTCCTGGTTCTTGGTTTTGTACTACCCCGAGCGCGGCTCGGCCCCAGGTAGACCCGCTTCCTGTCTCCTACTAGCTGGCAGGTCTGAAGGCTCGCCTGTGGGGGAGAGGTCTTGGTTCTTGGTTCTGCACTACCCCGAGCGCGGCTCGGCCCTATGTAGACCCGCTACCTGGCTCCTACTAGCTGGCAGGTCCGAAGGCTCGCTTGTGTGGGAGAGGTCCTAGTTCTTGGTTCTGCACTACCCCGAGCGCGGCTCGGCCCCAGGTAGACCAGCTGCCTGGCTCTCATTAGCTGGCAGGTCCGAAGGCTTGCCTGTGGGGGAGAGGTCTGGTTCTTGTTCCTTGGTACTACACTACCCCGAGATCGGCACGGCCCCAGGTAGACCCGCTGCGCAGGCTCTCATCTAGCTGGCAGGTCTGAAGGCTCGCCTGTGGGGGAGAGGTCTTGTTTGTGAAAACTTCATCGACACCCCGATCTCGGCTCGGCCCCAGGTAGACCCGCAGCGTAGGTTCTCATCTAGCTGGCAGGTCCGAAGGCTCGCCTATGGGGGAGAGGTCTTGTTTGTGAAAACTTCATCGGCACCCCGAGCTCGGCTCGGCCCTAGGTAGACCCGCTGCGCAGGCTCTCATTAGCTGGCAGGTCCGAAGGCTCGCCTATGGGGGAGAGGTCTGGTTCTTGTTCCTTGGTTTTGCACTACCCCGAGCTCGGCTCGGCCCCAGGTAGACCCGCTGCGCAGGCTCTCATTAGCTGGTTGGTCTAAAGGCTCGCCTGTGGGGGTGAGGTCTGGTTCTTGTTCCTTGGTTCTGCACTACCCCGAGCTCGGCTCGGCCCCAGGTACACCCGCTGCGCAGGCTCTCATTAGCTGGCAGGTCCGAAGGATCGCCTGTGGGGGAGAGGTCCTGGTTCTTGGTTTTGCACTACCCCGAGCGTGGCTCGTCCCCAGGTAGACCCGCTGCTTGGATCCTACTAGCAGGCAGGTCCGAAGGCTCGCCTGTGGGTGAGAGGTCCTAGTTCTTGGTTCTGCACTACCCCGAGCGCGGGTTGGCCCCAGGTAGACCCGCTGCCTGGCTCCTACTAGCTGACATGTCCGAAGGCTCGCCTATGGGGGAGAGGTCCTGGTTCTTGGTTTTGTACTACCCCGAGCGCGGCTCGGCCCCAGGTAGACCCGCTGCCTGGCTGGAGCGAGAGGGGGCTGTGTCGCCTGTGGGCCTCTTCGGTGGGATGGGCGCCAAGGACTCTCTCGCCGCCTCAGCCGCCGCGCTGGCGAGATCAAGGCCCTTGGATGTATGGATGTTGCTCTTGTAGGGGGGTGGAATGGAATGACTCGCTCCCCTAAAGACAAACAAAAGTTATATTATGGCGAGACGGTGAGTAGCGAAGCGCGAGACAAAAGAGCGAGAATACCTTCATCGGGGAGCACTGGAGGAAGCGAGTTGAGGTCTCACCGCAGGAAGTTGACCTCAAAGTTCCTGCCGATGAAATATTCATACAGCAGCTTTTCTGGGCCACTGACCTGTGGGGTGGCATAGAAACTTCCTGGGGGAGACACCGGCGCGAGCGGGATGCCACCAAAGTCAGCACGGTCGCCACGGATAAAGACGAACCGCGTGAGACAGTGGTGATTTTTGTTGGGCGTCTCGCACACCTTGAGCCCTTGGCCGGTGAAGTACGAGACGCCGTCAGCTTTGGCATGATAGATAAAGAGCTTGCGGAAGACCTTCAAGCTAAACTCAATGCGCTCCCGGCGCATATAACAGGCAAAGGTGATCAACACCGAAACAACATTCGAGTTGAACTACACCGGGACGACGCCGAAGTACTTAAACACCTATTTTACCTCAGGCTATAAAGGCAGCCTCAACCCCGCCTCAAAGTGCGAGACGGGGAAAGCGAGCTCCTCCGGGTAGTAAGTGTTGATGGACTTGCCAACTTTGGGGGGACGCGACTCGATCTCTTCCCACAGGTACTCGCGGACGAATCCGCGATAATCCTCTTGAGGGAGTCGGCCGAGTGGGAAGTCATGGTCTATGAACCTCTTCCTGCAGTAGCTGCGTCCCTCGCCCTCCTCAACCTTTTTCTTTCCCATCTTTGGCGAGACGATTTTCGGCGAGACGGCGAGAGAAAGGAGAAGGTGGAGAAAGAGATGGGTGAGATGACCGGGAGAGAGAAATGGGCGAGAACGGTCGGCGAGACGAAAGAGTTGAAGGGGCAACAGTTCAGGAGCGGCAGGAGTGAAGAGTGCGGTATCCTTTTGATCCCAGGCCAGGGGTATTTATAGCAAATGTGGTGAAACTACTGGTAGGCGGGAAAAAAGTACAGGGGAAGGGGAAGAGTCGGCGATAGGCCCTCTCTCTCTCTCTCTCTTGAACCTCGATCGGCGCGACCCGTCACAATCATAAAGTAATTAAATGGGGAGATTAAGAAAAATAAAGATAAAACAGCAGTTATGAGTAAATCAACAAGTTCCGACAAAAATCGACGAGACGGCAACGAACAGTATTATTTAATTATTACATCATTCAGGGAAAATAGAAGAGAAAAGGCGAGATGGACAGTCTTCAATAGGGGTGCCACTGCCAGCGCCAGCCGCATGCTCCCGCGCAGGGAGGCCTACTCCGCGAGTGGAAAGCGCAAACAGACTCCAGCCCGCGACGCGCAAGACGGAGCTGCATGTCGACCTCGTTGATAATGGCGTCAGGGTCAGTTTCGTCGACATCCAGCTCGGCCCCGTCTCGGCGGATAGGCGAGTGCACTCGTTCTCCAGCCATTCGATGCGCCTCTCTGCGGATTGCTTATCCTGCACAAAGGAATGGATGATACGTGCGTGCTTCTGAAACAGCTCGGCTGTCTTACGCCTCATTTCTGCCGGGTTCGAAGGGTCACCCAGATAATTTTCAATTCCATCAACAGGAGGAGGAGGTGAGACGGAGAATCGCCTTGGTTGCTCCTCAGTAGGCGAGTTGGCCCGAGAATCTGCGCAAGGAGTGCAAAGGCAGGGTGGAAGAGGCTCTCGCAGAAGGGTGTGAGAATAACGAAGAGGATTCAAAAGTGCGAGAGAAGGTCTTTTACCATGAAGGAAAGAGGTCCCGGCGACCTGGGAGGGGTCGTCCCTCCTCTTGCTAGGAGTAGTTGGGGGAGTGGAAGGTGGCTGCGAGTCGGATTCCTCGCGGTGGACAGCGGAGTCGTCTCGCGGGCTCTTCGGGTGCTGCAAAATCACGGGAACTCCCTGAAAAAGCAAATAATCAAGAAAGCAGAAACCCAAGGTTGCAAGAATGTTAGAGGCAAAAGCGAGTACCCACCTCTTTCTCTCTAAGAGATGCAGAAGGAGGGGTGGGGCCGGTTTTCGGAGCTTCGCGAGACAAATCCGCGGCGGCGGACAAGGGACCACCTGTCTTCATCTTTTTTAGGGGAGAGGATGGGGGTTGAGGACGAACTTATGTTGAAGTAAATGCGGCCACATTGGCCTTGTTCTGCTCTCGCACCAGTGCAAGACGCTCGCGGAAGCTCTGGTTGTGTGTCATGATGAATGATTCGAGCTGAGGAAGAAGGATATGCAAAGGGGGGCATCCGGTGTGCGGGGCAGGAGTCCTATATTTATAGGCCTCGGTGGGGGCCTCATAAAATATTCCCTCATAAATACATTTTTTTAATGCGCTTTAATGACGAGCCTCTGTTGAACATTCTTTCCGAGCTTAGAATAATCTCGAAAAGAGCGGGGATTGTGTACAACCTCAGGCTCGCGAGAGACCCTCAAGGAACGATCAGTCGGGGCAGGCGAGAATAGTGGATAGGCGAGTGGGACCAATGGGGTCCACTCGCAGGTGGCGAGACAAATCGTCTCGGCAATAAGCGAGATGCCCCACTTGGGGGGGGGGCGAGAAGGCCTCTAGTGGGGATAGGATCCCATAGCGAAGGATTTACGCGAGACGAAGGGGTCCGTCTTGCCGATAGGTTCTCTCCCTCTCGCCAGGTAGAAAAGAGGTCATTTTTATATTTCTATGTCAACATGGGATTTTACACTTCTACCCCGGCCTTTTTTACCCTTTTGCCCTTAGTGGTCTGCGTATAACACCTCAGAACAGCGGAGTTTGGCTGTTAGCAGACCCAGCCAGGGGTACCCTGGTAATTTCAAATCGGTTCAGTTTGGTTATTGGCAGTTCAGATTCAGAAATATATAAAGAGGCCCATAGGGGTTCTTCAGAAGCACACCTTTTTTTTTACTCCCATGGGATTTGTGGCATTATCTTCTGTGCTTTCTGAGGAGCTCCAAGCCCAGCTTTTGGCTTTGGAGGGGAAGCTCTCAGTGATCTTCCAGATAAGTAGTGGGACCTCCCTGCTGCGGCTTTGGGCCCGTTTCTAGTCCTTCACGACCAGTCGGAGGTCGGAGCTTGGGTCAAGTACGTGTCGGCTACGCCCCTATTTTGCGAACATTTGTCGAAGTCAAATTTTGGATTTAACAGTCATCTCCCTTCAAAAGTGATTTTTGGTTGCAAGTCTCCTGATCAAAAGACTTGGGTTGGTTTTTGAGCACTTGATCAAAAGCTCATTGGTGGCAGGGCACCTGATCAAAAACCTGAGTGGATTCCTACCAGGGTGGTAGAAGAGAGGATGTACCCAGTTAGGGGGAACCACTATAAAATTCTTGTGTCGTCTGGTTGCCTATCTTTTTCTTTTTGTTCTTGCTGTGCCTGTGATTAGGTTTTCTGTTTTCTAGCTTTTTGATTACTGCACTTTTTAGTTTACAGTAAAAGCTGTAACAACACTTAATAGGACCTAATAATTTTTTAAGTATACTCTATTCACCCCCCCCCCTCTAGTGTATTGCAGGTCTAACTCTCACTTTCAATTGAAATCAGAGGAGGTTCCTTTGGTTTACAAGTTAAATCTTGAACCAAACGATCCTTTGTTAGATCTACACTTTGCCTTATTCATATTTAAAGTAGAGACACAGCCATAGCACAGAACAAAGATTATGCAAGCATCAGACCTCCAGTTTGCAACTTGCAAAAGTTTGTCATCTGGAAGGCAAGAATCAAGCTATATATGAATTCTATTGATGAAGATATTTTTGCTTCTGAAAGATATGGTACCTAAACACCTAGAGGGGGGGTGAATAGGTGACCTAATCCTTTTTGACTTTTGTTTGGCAGCACAACAGCTATTTCACAGAATTCTACAGTTAACAGCAATTACAGCATATAAACAGTAATTCCACAGCACAGCACAGCACAGAAGACACACTAATTTATAGTGGTTCCCCAATCTTTGGGTACATCCACTTTCCCCCTTCGCCTATCTAGCAGTGTACTAGATTCGGCCAAACTTCTCCACTAACTCAGAACCCAACTAGGTTTCTACCTCCGGCCCAAAGCCTTACACTCAGCCAAAAGGCCTACACTCAGCCACCCAGTCCTACACTCAGCCAATCAAGGCTTACACTCAGCCAATTAAGGCCTACACTCAGAGTTCTTCAACTCCTACACTCAGGCAACCAAGCCCTACCCTCAGCCTTTATAAAATAGGCTTACAATTCTCTCAGATCCAATGGATCCTACAAGTTAAAATAGAAAGTACAATAGCTAACTCTACAACTCAGAAAATAAGAGAGGAGTTGAGAGATTCTTGAAGAGTTCTTGGAAGAACTCAGCTAGATCCAAACTGACTTAGCTTCCTTCAAAGCTTCTTGATTAGAACTGAATTAGTCTGAATCTTCTGCAGTTGTTCCTTGACCTCTGCTTCTTGAAATCCAGATGACTCTGAATTCTTCTTCTCAGCCTTAGTTCCAAAGACTGAATTCTTGGTTGGAGCTCTCTCTCTCCAACTTCTTAGATCTGCCGATGCACAGCAAGATCTTCTTGTGTTGATACTCAATATACCACTTTTACAAAGATCTGAACTCTCTCTATCAAAAACTTTTTCAACCACTTCTATATCACATGATCAATCTATGTATCAAAATCTGTAAACTATGGGTGCCTATTTATAGGCTTCATTCATGGTAACCGGCTGGTCCGGTTCATAACAGACTTCTGATTTCTCTGACAGTTGCAGTAGACCGGCTGGATCGGCAGCTGTCATGTCAACCAGTCACTTCTTGAAATTCTCTAACTGTCAGATAGTGTCGAGACTTTCTGTTCTTAAGTGTCGACACTTATAGACCAAGTGTCGACACATATTGTGTAAGTGTCGACACAAGTCTACAAGGTGTCGACACAATTCCTTGTATGTCTCGACACAGTTTCTTCTGCATGTGTCGATACTGAAATTGAGTGTCGACACAAGTACTTGTACTTCATTCTTTCACTGTATTCTTCTAAGTGTCGACACATCTCCTTTGTGTCGACACATCTTCATGTGTAGAAACTGTCAAGTGTCGACACTGCTTCTTGGTGTCGACACAAGTCTTCAATCTTGATTCTTCAGCTGAGTGTCGACACATTCCCTTAGTGTCGACACTTGCACTTAGAATATTTTGTAAACTTTTCTGTTCTTTGCTAAGTGTCGACACAGCTCCTTGTGTCGTCACTTTCTTCAAGTGTAGAGTCTTCAACTAAGTGTCGACACATTGTGCTGGGTGTCGACACTTCCTTCAAGTGTTGACTCTTCTAGTTGAGTGTCGACACATTGTGCTGAGTGTCGACACATTCTTCATATGTTGACTCTGCCGATTGAGTGTCGACACATTGTGTTGAGTGTCGACACTTGTACTTAGTCTCTGCAGAATTTTGCTGAGTGTCGACACAACTCCAAGTGTCGACACTTTCTGGTGTTGACTCAGCTCTTCTAGGTGTCGACACTTCTGCTAAGTGTTGACACAGCTTTTCTGCATTCTTCTACACTGAGTGTCGACACAGCTCCAAGTGTCGACACTTTCTGACTGGTGTCGACTCTTCTTCCCAGGTGTCGACACAATGACTCCAAGTGTCGACACTGCTTGTCTGGGTGTCGACACAAGCTTTCTCAAGTGTCGACACTTTCCCTCTGGGTGTCGACACATGGACTTAGAAATTTTTAGCTTCAGTCCAGTGTATTCCTAACCTGCACAAGTAACTCAAACAAACATCAAATACACTATGATGTATATCATTGAGTTAGGTGAGGCTTCTTCAAATCAGGTACATTTGACCAATGTACCCAACAATCTCCCCCTATTTGGAGAAGTCATAACCCTTAGTCAATGATATACACCACTCATAATTAACAATTATAAAATGATGTAAAACAGGTATATGTCAACAGAGTTAAACTTAAACATGTAATAAAGCACACATGTATACTCATACAACATTACAGAACAAACAAGAATTAGACACATTCTACTGAACAATCATGAAATATATATTTATCAAAAATTGTTCATACATTGTTTGCAATATATTTTCAAAGATTTACAATACTGTTTAGATGTAACAGATTACAACATTCTTCAGTCTAAGCTTAGTCTAATTCTGCTCTGGTTCTTTTATGACTATGCCTTTTCCAGCTTGCACTTTGGCCTTTACAGCAGCAGCAGCAGCAGGCTCAGCTTCAGCAGTCTTCTTCCCTTTGGAGTCCTTCTTCTTCTGTTCTTCAGCCTTGATTTTTTGCCTCTCAAAATAATGATAGGGCTTAGGAAAGTACTTGCTAGGCTCCACTGCTGTAGGAGGTAGCTTTCCTAACTTAGCCTTCCTTCTATATTGGATAATGGCTTCCTGCCTTATTTCATGCTTCCTCCATTCTGCTTCTGAGAACCATTTATTCCTCTCATGAGCATTGTCCTTGGCTGCTTTCCAGGCTGTGAGAATGATGTTTCTAGAAGTAGGGCTCCACTGTTCAAAATCTGGTTTTTGCTCGGCCAGTTCCCTGAACTTCTTCTTTGACAGCCTTGTCTCTTCTTCTTTGTCCAAAGCCTCTTGCATAGCTGTTGTAATAGGTTGAACAACCTTTTCCAGAACAATATTAGGCTTACCAGCAGTTGGACTATACATTGTGCTTACATCAGCATGAACCATGTCAAAGTCTGGAGGTGGATGGATCACCTGAGCTACTTCCTGTTGCTCACCTCCAAGATATGCACTTTGAATACCAGATTCAGCTACATTATCATCATCACACAGGGGAGGATAGTCCAGTGTAGCCCTGATGGAATTGGATATCCATTTTGCATGCTCAGAACTTGCCTTGACTAACACCCTCTCCCCCTTTATGACTTCTTGTTCAACATGGTCTCTTACATCATCTTTTTGGAATCGTATCTGACTGTCCAAGTACCTGATTCCTTCCTTAAAATAAGGTCTAAGCTTTGTAAGCTGTTCAGAAATGACCTTCTGTGAATCTTTGATTGCAGTTTTGACAGCAACAATTTCTGCTTGAAAAGCTTTGTCAAATTCAGCTTTGGCAGCAGCAGAGGATGTGGAAGGTTCATCAGACTTATTCTTTAGTTCAGTGACTATTGCATTGTGAGATGCAGTCAAATTATCATTCATCCTCAATTGATTCTCCAGCACATAGCCTTGCTTTAGTGCTATATCATCCACTTGAGTCTTTATTTTCTCTTGGTGGGTTGCCAGATAGACCACTGCATTAGCACCCTTTGTAAAACAATCAGTCATCTCCTTTTTATTAAGGTTCATTTCAAACCTTATCGACTTGATGTCCTGTGCCAGATCCGATTGAAGTGCCTTGTGCCCTTCATCAACATAAGTTTCTATAGTCTTCCTTTGTTCATCCATCTTGATTTGCATTGCAAGCAGTAGAGCACTGTAATCAGTTGATGGAGCTTGTTGGACTAAGGAGTGTTGAGCAACAGTTTGGAGAGCCTTCTTGTAGCTCTGACTCCTTCTTTTGAAAACAAAGAATTGCTTCTTTTTAGCTTGTGCAGCCTCATCTTCCTCAGATTCTGAAGTACTGACAATATCAACCCTGTCTTTAGGGCTTGATGGTTTTTCATCTTGCACATCAAGTGCTTTCTCAGTGTCTAGCCTTATAGGCTCTTCCTGAACATCCAAGTTCTCCCCCTCATCAGCAGCACCCTTCTCTTCATCAGCAGCAGGCTTGTCCATATCAAAATCTTCTTGATCTAAATTCAGAAATAGGTCTTCCATTGTGTATTCTGGGGGTGACTGAGCAGAAGATGTACTGGTTTCATCAACTACTTTATCAGGAACTTGTGGCACAACAGCAGATGTGTCCTGAAGAACAACATCTGGTTCTGTACTTGCTTGCTGAATGTGCTGATGGACATCAGACAAATCAGAATCCATTACAGAAAAATCTAATGTATTAAGGTCAGAAAGTACCTCTTGGATAATAAGTGTAGCTTGCTCACTCTCCAGTGTAGAGGGATGTTCTACAGCTGGTGGCTCCCCCTGGCTTGGATCCTTGGGGCTAGCTGGAGGCAACTCCCCCTGGATCTCAGCTGGCTCTTGTGGAGCAGGTGACTTCTCTGCAGCTACATCTATTGGACTATCAGGAGTGAAAACAACATGTTCTTCACTGCCTGAGCTGCTGGAAGACTCCTGAGTCACAGCAGCAGTCTTCCTCTTCTTCCTGGGAGGAGAGTCTTTCTTTGAAACTTGCTTTTCTGGGGTTGGAACTTCTTTGGACAGCACTCTTTCCCATCTAGAGAATATCCTTGAATCCATTCTCCTCATGTGATTGATTTTAGTTCCAGCAGCAGTGCTCATTACCTCTGGAATTGATCCAGCCAGGTAGAGACTTAGTATCCTGCCCAGATTGGGCTTCTTCAGACTTTCCTTCACTTTCTCAAATACAACCATAGACCAATCTGTTTTGAGGTTGAAGATGATTCTGGTCATAATACTGAACATAGAGGCTGACACCCTATCATGTCCTCCTGGTTTGCTTAGTATAACTTTGCCTACAACTTCAGACAGGAATTTGCCTTGATTATTCATTCCCTTCCTGTTGAAAACTGATCCTATTTTCATCTTAGGATCAAGACCACACCAGGTAAGTGCGTCTCTGGTCTTAGATGTGGTCACTTCCTCTTCTTCTTGAACTTTAGGTAGCTGAAGTACCTTTCTCAAAGATTTGGGTGAAATCTTGACCTTGGTGTCATGCACCCTTGACTTAATTCTGTAGCCTGAGTCATCTACAGACGCTCCAGTAAGGAATTCTATAACTTCCTTCTTCCATATCTTGGTTGGTTCTGAAACCAAGAACTCCAATCCGGAATCGGTGACTAGGGTTACCACCGACTTGATTTCTTGATCACCGTCGTCGAATGCGCCACGCACCAGTTCATAGCCTTCGTTAACGTTCTCTTCCAGTTTGGGAGCCATTAGGGTTTGGAGAATTAGTCTTTAGAGAAGAGAAATGTCGACAAAGAAGTTTGGTCTCGAAACTCTGAAAGCGTGTCGACAACCAAAAACAGAACCCTATTTATACCTTTCTTGTTTGAAGACGAACAGGCGGGATGAATTTCTAAAGATGTGTCGACACTGTCAATAAGTGTCGACACTGACTTATAATGTCTCGACACACATGTGTCGACACAAGTTTAGTCAACAGATTTTATGTGTCGACACTTGGCTAAGTGTCGACACCACTATACTCGACATGTAGTCGAGACTTTACTTAGAAAAATTCTGAGTAAAACTTAAGTGTCGACACTACATTGGATGTGTCGACACCTACTCGACATGTGTCGACACTAACATTCTGAAGTGTCGACACCAACTTCCTAGATGTGTCGACACCATTTTCCTGAAATGTCGACACTTACTATTCTGTGTCGACATAGACTTGTCTATGTGTCGACACCTTTTTACTTAGCCAATTTTTTGTTCTGTATACTTAGTCTAAGTTTATCATACCTAGTTCAATTTTGAACCTATTAAACTTAGCTTCTTCTAAGGGCTTAGTAAACATATCAGCTATCTGATTATCAGTTTTAACATATTCAAGTGCAATATCATTTCTTTCTACATGCTCCCTAAGAAAGTGATATTTTATCTCAATATGTTTAGTTCTACTATGTGATACAGGGTTATTAGCTATGGAAATAGCACTTGTAGAATCACAATAAAGTGGAGTTCTACTTACCTGACATCCATAGTCTTCTAGCTGATGTTGAATCCACAGAAGTTGAGCACAGCAACTTCCTGCAGCTACATATTCTGACTCAGCTGTGGAGATGGCCACACTGGTTTGCTTCTTACTACTCCATGAAATGAGTCTTCCACCTAGGAATTGACAGGATCCAGTTGTGCTCTTTCTATCTTCTTTGCATCCTGCAAAGTCTGCATCTGAATAGCCTGTTAGATCAAAATCTCCATTCCTAGGGTACCAGAGGCCTAGATAGGGTGTGCCCTTTAGATATCTCAAAATTCTTTTGACTGCAGTCATATGAGACTCTTTAGGGCAGGCTTGATACCTGGCACAAACACATGTAGCATACATAATGTCAGGCCTACTTGCAGTCAAATATAGTAGGGAGCCAACTATCCCTCTATACGAGGTTTCATCTACAGGTTTCCCTGCATCATCCTTGCTAAGAGACATACTTGACCCCATTGGAGTCTTCATGGTAGTGGAAGAATCCATACCATACTTCCTTATGAGTTCTAGGGTGAACTTAGACTGACATATGGATAGACCACTTTCAGTCTGTTTAACTTGGAGACCCAAGAAAAACTTCAGTTCTCCCATACTACTCATCTCAAATTGACTCTGCATAAGCTTTGCAAACTTTTTGCAAAGGCTACTTTCAGTAGACCCAAATATAATGTCATCTACATATATTTGGACAAGTATGACTTTGCCTCTAGATTCCCTAAGGAATAGAGTCTTGTCTATTTTCCCCCTTGTGAACTTGTTCTCAATGAGGAAACTAGATAGGGTTTCATACCAAGCTCTAGGAGCTTGCTTTAACCCATACAATGCTTTCCTAAGTCTATAGACATGATGTGGAAGAGTAGGATCAACAAAACCTGAAGGCTGCTCCACATATACTTCTTCTTTTAAATTACCATTAAGGAATGCTGACTTCACATCCATTTGGTATACTTTGAAACCTTGGTAGGTTGCATAGGCCAAGAACATCCTTATGGCTTCCAGTCTGGCTACTGGAGCAAAGGTTTGATCAAAATCAATACCTTCTTCTTGCCTATATCCTTTTGCAACCAGTCTTGCCTTATTCTTAATGATGACACCTTGTTCATCTAACTTGTTCCTGTAGATCCACTTTGTTCCTATCACATTGTGATCTTTAGGCTTAGGAACCAGATCCCAAACCTTGCACCTTTTGAACTGATTAAGCTCCTCCTGCATTGCTTCAGTCCACTGTGGATCTTGTATAGCTTCTTCAAATTTCTTTGGTTCTATTTGAGACAGAAAACTTGAATATACTACAGCATTCTGATTTCTGCTCCTAGTCTGAACACCTTGTCTTGGATCTCCAATGATCAGCTCTACTGGATGATCTCTTAGATGCCTGTTGGCTGGAGGCATCCTTACTTCTGGTTGAACTTCTTCAGCATCTTCATCAAGCTGAGTTCCTTGTACTTCTACAGCTCCTGGTACATGTAGTTCTCCCCCTGGACATAAGCCATCTTCTTCTACTTGCTGTCTTGCAGCAGGTACATCTTCTATGGTTAGCTTGTCCATCTTCTTAGTAAGACCTGTGGGGCTGCACACACTACTAGACAACTCATTGTTAATTAGTTGTGACTCATCAAAAACTACATGCACAGATTCCTCTACAACTTGTGTAGTCAAGTTGTAGACTCTATAAGCATTACTATTAGTGCTGTACCCAACAAACACTCCCTCTTGGGACTTGGCAGCAAACTTAATTAAGTAAGACTTCCCATTGTTAAGTATGAAGCATTTACAACCAAAGATCCTAAAATAGGACAGATTTGGTTTCCTGCCTTTCACTACTTCATAGGGGGTCTTGTTTAACCTTTTAGTGATGGTAGCCCTATTTATCACATGGCATGCAGTGTTAACTGCTTCAGCCCAGAAATATTCTGGCAGTGATGAATCACTTAATAGGGTTCTACCAGCCTCTATCAAGGTCCTATTTTTCCTTTCAGCAATGCCATTTTGCTGAGGTGTTCTAGGTGAAGAGAATTCTTGAAATATCCCATAATCTTCACACAGCTTTGTCATGCTTTCAGACTGAAACTCTGTACCATGGTCACTTCTAATTTTGACCACTGTATAGTTCAATTCATTCTGAATTTGCTTAACAAAACTATAGAAAACACTAGGTGTCTCAGATTTCTGCTTTAAGAAGAACACCCAGGAAAACCTTGAGTAGTCATCAACAACTACAAGGGTGTAGACCTTCCTACCTAAGCTGTGAACTGGCATTGGACCAAATAGATCCATATGCAAGAGGTATAGACACCTCACAGCATCTTTGTTGTCTAAGCTTCTAAAGGTGGATTTAGTCTGCTTGCCCTTTTGACAAGCTGAGCAAATGCCATCTTTGACACACTTAACTTGAGGACCATTCCTCACTAACTCTTTACTAAAGAGTTTGTCAATAGTCTTGTAATTAAGATGAGCAAGCCTCTTGTGCCACTTGACACATTGAGAAACTGTCTCATCAGCTACAAGACAAACTGGAGAACTATTGTTCTCAACCATAATGTCTAGACAGTAGACATTTCTCTTCCTATAACCTGTCAAAATGATCTCTTGATCACTTGACCTCTTGATATGACAACCATTTTTAACAATTGAGATGTCATACCCTACATCACTTAATTGACTTATACTAATGAGGTTGTGTTTCAACCCTTTAACATAAGCCACATGAGTAATGGTAACTAAGTTTGAGGAAATGTTACCAAACCCTTTGATGATTCCTTTTTCAGAACCACCAAAGGTCACCTTTGGACCATTTTTGATTGGAATGAAATCCTTCAGTAGTCCCCTAGTTCCAGTCATGTGTCTGGAACATCCACTATCCAAGTACCATGTAGGGGTATGGCCACTTGGATTACCTGCAAAACAAATTACTTAACCTTAGAACCCAATGGCTTCTTGGGTCCTTGGTAACTGTTAGCTTGCAACTTAACAAGGCTACCTACTGGCTTTCCACCAGGTAGCTTGTTACTACCTTTGGCACTTGCATTGTGCCAACAGTCCAAGGCAAAGTGGCCAACTTTGCCACAGCACCAACATTCAAATTTGTTGTACCTTTGCTTAGGTACAGACTTGGCTGTCTTAACTACAGCAGTTTTATTGAATGTTGGGGCTTTGCCCTTGGACTTAAGCTTTGACTGCATAGTCCCTGCAGGTCTAACAAAACCCAGTCCAGCTTTTCCTTTTTGATGAACAAATTCATCAATTAAAGGTAGTACTGATTTAGGTTTTGAAAACCTGGCAGCAAGCTCTTTTTCCTTTAGGAGATTTGTCTCCAGTCTCTTAATTTGATCATTCTTAAATGTAATAGTACCCATCTGAATCACAGTAATGTGTTTCAGCCTGGCTACTTCATTCAGTTTTTGATCATACTGCTTCTCAAAATCTGTTGCAATCTCCTTTGTCTGACTTTTGGCTAGGATCTTGCTTTTCTTATAGGCTTGCAACAGTACTTGATATTCATCTAAGAGCTGATGAATATCTCCCTCAGATTCAGAAACACTTCCATCACTTGATGAAGATGATTCTGACTCTGAACTAGAACTGGAATCTGAACTTAAGGTTAGACTTTGTACCTGACTAGGTCCTGACTGCTCCAGGATTTTGGTACTTTCAGTCAATGCCATCAGTCCTTGGCACTGAACCTCTTCTTGTTCATAGATTGATTCCATGATCTGCATAAACTCTTCTTCTTCTTCAGCAAATAGCCCTATGTAGGCTTCAGCATCTGTCTCAGTGTCTGAAGAAGAAATGTCTGAAAGAGTCTTCTCATTCTTTGCAACAAAGGACTTCTCCTTCTTTCCTTTGAAGTGAGTCTTCTTTTTGTCACTGGATTCTTTCCTTCTTTCAGGACAATCTGCAATAACATGACCCTGTCTATTGCAGCAGTAACACACAATCTTAGACCCAGTTGCCTTACTAGTCTTTGTCTTTTTCTTATCCTTCTTTGAAGGCTTCTTCTCCTGATACTGGACTTCTTTCCCTTTGGAATATGAAGGTCTGGACCTCCACTGTTTCTTCTTAAGGAATTTCTGAAAATGTCTGGTGAATGCAGCAAAATCTTCATCACTTTCACTGCTTGTAGATTTAGTGCTAACAGACTCATCAGATTCTGATTCAACTACCTCTGGAGGAGGAGTTGATGACTTAGTCCTGTTCTTTCTAGGTACTTCTGACTTAAAGGCAACAGTCCTTTCCCTGTGTTCAGTCCTTGTTGACTTTTCCTCCTCTTTTCTTACTGACAATTGCATCTCATAAGATAACAACTTGCCAAACAGTGTGGGAGGAGGAATTTCTCCCAATTTTGTCATTTCTCTGATGGCACAGATCTTGGTGTCCCAGTCTTTGGTTAGGGACCTTAAGAACTTATCATTCAATTCATAGTTAGTGAACTCTCTTCCATAGGACATGCGTTCATTAACAATTCTATAAAACTTCTTGTAGCATTCAGTGATGCTATCTCCTCTTCCTTGCCTAAAGCTCTCATATTCTTGATTAAGCAAGGACTTCCTATCTTGTCTTACTTCTTCAGAACCTTCCATGTAGACAATGAGGGTATCCCACATTTCTTTTGCTGTTTTACAGTGAATAAGGTTCTGGAAGGTGGCATCATCAATTGCACTAACTATGATGTTCTGTGCCCTTTTGTCCATTGTAGCTAGGACAATCTCATCCTTGGTCATCTCAGAAAAATCCTTTGGAGTTCTCTGTGTAGCATCCAAGACTGAAATCTTCATGGGCACATAAGGCCCTTCTTTGACTGTGATGTAGATCCTAGGGTCAGAGGCCTCCATGAACAGCCTTACCCTTTCTTTCCAGATTCCAAAAATCTCTTTTCTGCATATGGGCAGTTTCATTGAACCCAATTCCTTGTGATTCTCTGAAGAACCCATGTTTCTTGATTTTCTTGAAACTGTGTTCTAACTTATACTGAATCTGCCAAACTGAATCTCCTCAGACAGTTAGTCCTTTTTGAGGAACCTGACTCTGATACCACTTGAAAGATATGGTACCTAAACACCTAGAGGGGGGGGGGGTGAATAGGTGACCTAATCCTTTTTGACTTTTGTTTGGCAGCACAACAGCTATTTCACAGAATTCTACAGCTAACAGCAATTACAGCATATAAACAGTAATTCCACAGCACAGCACAGCACAGAAGACACACTAATTTATAGTGGTTCCCCAATCTTTGGGTACATCCACTTTCCCCCTTCGCCTATCTAGCAGTGTACTAGATTCGGCCAAACTTCTCCACTAACTCAGAACCCAACTAGGTTCCTACCTCAGGCCCAAAGCCTTACACTCAGCCAAAAGGCCTACACTCAGCCACCCAGGCCTACACTCAGCCAATCAAGGCTTACACTCAGCCAATTAATGCCTACACTCAGAGTTCTTCAACTCCTACACTCAGGCAACCAAGCCCTACCCTCAGCCTTTATAAAATAGGCTTACAATTCTCTCAGATCCAATGGATCCTACAAGTTAAAATAGAAAGTACAATAGCTAACTCTACAACTCAGAAAATAAGAGAGGAGTTGAGAGATTCTTGAAGAGTTCTTGGAAGAACTCAGCTAGATCCAAACTGACTTAGCTTCCTTCAAAGCTTCTTGATTAGAACTGAATTAGTCTGAATCTTCTGCAGTTGTTCCTTGACCTCTGCTTCTTGAAATCCAGATGACTCTGAATTCTTCTTCTCAGCCTTAGTTCCAAAGACTGAATTCTTGGTTGGAGCTCTCTCTCTCCAACTTCTTAGATCTGCCGATGCACAGCAAGATCTTCTTGTGTTGATACTCAATATACCACTTTTACAAAGATCTGAACTCTCTCTATCAAAAACTTTTTCAACCACTTCTATATCACTTGATCAATCTATGTATCAAAATCTATAAACTATGGGTGCCTATTTATAGGCTTCATTCATGGTAACCGGCTGGTCCAGTTCATAACAGACTTCTGATTTCTCTGACAGTTGCAGTAGACCGGCTGGATCGGCAGCTGTCATGTCAACCAGTCACTTCTTGAAATTCTCTAACTGTCAGATAGTGTCGAGACTTTCTGTTCTTAAGTGTCGACACTTATAGACCAAGTGTCGACACATATTGTGTAAGTGTCAACACAAGTCTACAAGGTGTCGACACAATTCCTTGTATGTCTCGACACAGTTTATTCTGCATGTGTCGATACTGAAATTGAGTGTCGACACAAGTACTTGTACTTCATTCTTTCACTGTATTCTTCTAAGTGTCGACACATCTCCTTTGTGTCGACACATCTTCATGTGTAGAAACTGTCAAGTGTCGACACTGTTTCTTGGTGTCGACACAAGTCTTCAATCTTGATTCTTCAGCTGAGTGTCGACACATTCCCTTAGTGTCGACACTTGTACTTAGAATATTTTGTAAACTTTTCTGTTCTTTGCTAAGTGTCGACACAGCTCCTTGTGTCGTCACTTTCTTCAAGTGTAGAGTCTTCAACTAAGTGTCGACACATTGTGCTGGGTGTCGACACTTCCTTCAAGTGTTGACTCTTCTGATTGTGTGTCGACACATTGTGCTGAGTGTCGACACATTCTTCATATGTTGACTCTGCTGATTGAGTGTCGACACATTGTGTTGAGTGTCGACACTTGTACTTAGTCTCTGCAGAATTTTGCTGAGTGTCGACACAACTCCAAGTGTCGACACTTTCTGGTGTTGACTCAGCTCTTCTAGGTGTCGACACTTCTGCTAAGTGTTGACACAGCTTTTCTGCATTCTTCTACACTGAGTGTCGACACAGCTCCAAGTGTCGACACTTTCTGACTGGTGTCGACTCTTCTTCCCAGGTGTCGACACAATGACTCCAAGTGTCGACACTGCTTGTCTGGGTGTCGACACAAGCTTTCTCAAGTGTCGACACTTTCCCTATGGGTGTCGATACATGGACTTAGAAATTTTTAGCTTCAGTCCAGTGTATTCCTAACCTGCACAAGTAACTCAAACAAACATCAAATACACTATGATGTATATCATTGAGTTAGGTGAGGCTTCTTCAAATCAGGTACATTTGACCAATGTACCCAACAACTTCTATCTTAACAGGAGTACCTCCACCACCTGCTGCTCCTCCAAGTACTTCTACAGACATGACTGCAGTACCTCCTCCAGACTACAATGATGCATACAAGAAAGCCAAGATGGCTGATGCTAAAGCCATGAACATACTGGCACAAACTATGTCTGATGATATATTTCAGAAGGTTGCTGAGTGCACCTCAACAAAAGCTATTTGGGATTCCCTAAACCAAATGGTGGATGGATCAGTAGATGAGAGAAAGGATAGGAGATCAAATCTCATATCCCAATATGAAAACTTTAAGAAGCAGGAAGCTGAGAAAGTTTCAGAGATGTACAATAGGTTAAGCTCAATTATCAATGAGCTAAAAACCTTAGATAAGAACATTACTCTAACTGAAGTAAATGACAAGATTCTGATGTGCTTCCCAAGCTCATGGGATACAAGAATCTGGCCCATCAAGGAGGCCAGATGCTTGAATGAGATTTCAACTGAATCTCTATTAGGCAAACTGAAGTCTTATGGGCAGCTAATAAAGACCAGGGAGGCTGCTGAACAAAGAACACCTCCTGCAGTCAGAAGAGAACAGAACATAGCCTTCAAAGCTTCAGAAGAATCAGAGACTTCTACATCAAATGAAGAGCTTATGAGTCTCTTTGCTAAGAGATTCTTCAAGATGGATAGAAAGGACTTCAGGAGAAAGTCAGCCAGAAAAGATGATAAACCAAAGTATGATAAGACACACCCTAAGGAAGTGGTGTGCTATGGATGCAAAAAAACTGGGCACTTCCTCTCTGAATGTCCAGAAAATCAGAAGAAGGACAAGAGAAAAGAAAAGGACTCTAGAAGACAGTACACCAGCAAACCCTCTTCCAGCAAACACAAGAGGAAGGAAAAGGGGTTTGTGGCTGAGACCTGGAGTGAGATAGAAGATGAGCCAACATCTTCAAGCTCCAATGAATATGAGGAAGAAGAAAGAGCTAAAGAGGTTTGCCTCATGGCAATTGATGCCTCAAGGAGTCATTCAGAAGAAGAAGATTCAGATAATGAGGAAGCTTCTGAATTTGAAGCTGATCAGGTATTATCAAGCTTTGATTATAACTCTGACTCTTTTAAATCTGATTTTAAAATTATGTGTTTAGACCTAATCAACTCTAAGAAAGAAATCAAACTTCTCAGAGATAAACAAGTTAACTATGATAGCCTAGTATCAGAAAATATTAAATTGAAAAATGAAATAAACATGTATAGTGAACAAATCACTTTTTTGAAAGATGAACTAAGGCTCTGTTTGGGAGAGCTTTTCGGAAAGGAAAAAGAGTGGTAGCAAAAGGAAGGTGGGAAAATGAGCTTTTGGAAAATGTATATTGCAAAAGAATATCCGTTTGGGTGAATTTCTTTTGCAGATATTTTCAGAAAGGAGCATTTTATAAACTGTTTGACAAATCTCTATTGCAGTGACTTTTTTATTAAAATTGCGCACATTTTCCGCTCGAGCGTGAATTTTCAGGACAGACTAGAATTTTCCGCCCGGGACCGAATATTTCGCTCGGACGCGCATTTTACGCCCAGGCGTGAATTATTCGATCGAGCGCGAACTTTTTGCCCGGGCCTGAATTTTCCGTCGGGGCGCGGAAAAATGAATCCGGATAAAAAAACGCTCCCGAGCAAAAAATGCGCGCGCGGGCGAAATATTTGCACCCAGGCGAAATATTCGCACCCGGGCGAAATATTCGCGCCCGGGCGAAATATTCGGAATCAGGGGAATATTTTGCGCCCAGACGAAAATTTCGCGCTTGGACGAAAAAATCGCGCCCGGGCCAAAATTTCACGCCGGGGCGAAAACACCGCGCACGTGTGAAAAAATTGCGATCGAGCACAAAAACTGTGCTCGGGTGAAAAAACTGCGCCCGGGCGAAAAATCGCTCCCGGGCGAAAAAACCGCTCCGGGGCGAAAAATAATTGCGGGGAAAAAATTGCTCCCTGGCGAAAAATGCACTATCAGACAAAAACCAGCGCCGCAGCGAAAAATTCGCGCCCAGGCGAAAAAATTCGCGACCGGCCAAAAAATTCGCGCCCGGGCGAAAATTTCGCGTCGGGCGAAAAAATTCGTGCTCAGGTGAAAAAATTTGCGTGCGGGCAGAACATTCCGCCCGCGTGCGGAAAATTCGAGCCCCGGTAAAAAATTCGCGCCCGGGCGAAAAGTTTGCTCCCGGGCGAAAAATTCGCGCCGGGTGAATAAAGTGCGCTCGGGCGAAACATTCGCGCCCGGGCGAAAAATTCCGCGCCCGAGAGAAAAATTCCGCTCCCGGGCGAAATAAGCGTGCCTGGACGAAAAAGCGTGCCCAGGCGAAAAAAGCGCTTCCGGGCAAAAATTCCGCCCCCGGGCGAAACATTTCGCGTCAGGGCGAAAAATTCCGCGCCCGGGCGAAAAATTCCGCGCCCGAACGAAAAATTCCGCGCCCGGGCGAAATATCTCGCGCCCGGACGAAACATTCCGTGCACGAGCGAAAAATACACGCCCGGGCGAAAAATTCGCTCCCGGGCGAAAAAATCACCGTAGACGAAAAAATCGCGCCCGAGCAAAATATTCGTCTAGAGAAAGGCTAGTGTTTTTGCAGTGTTGTCGAACTGGATCCATAGAATTAAAATGTTTTCGTAACATCAACTGTGTATCGGGATGAGAAAATACTTTTCGAAAAGTTGAAAAGTACGAGGCTCGTGACTTTTCAAATAGAGGAGAAAAAAGAGTTTTTGGTGGTAGCTTTCCCCACCGATAGACATTCCAAACGGTTTATTAGTTGCGGTAGCATTTTCTAAAAAATGGAAAGGAGCTAGAAAGCCCTCTCAAACAGGCCCTAATTAAAGCAAAACAGCTAGAGGAATCACTGATTGGAAGAAGAAAACAGCTAGTAGAAATTACCAGCACAATTAATGTTAGACTTAATAGTAGTAAGTTAGGATTAGGTGCAGCATCTAGTGAACCACCAATTGTTCAGAAAAACCACCTTTCCCAACATGTAAATTTTATTTCTGATAAGCAATTACAGGAAGGTCTAGCTGCTGTCAAAACAGCTATTGAGGAATCTCAAAAGACCATTTCTGGACAGCTCCTGAAGTTAAAGGCATTCTATAAAGATGGTGCTAATTTTCTTGATGAACAAATCAGATTTCAAAAGGATGACCTCAGGGATCATGTTGTCAGAGAAATCATAAAGGGGGAGAGAGTATTAGTCAAAGCAGGCTCTGACCATGCTAAATGGATATCTAATAGCATCAGAGCCACACTTGGTTATCCACCCCTCTGTGATGATGACAATGTGGCTGAGTCTGGTATACAACCTGCTTACTTAGAAGGGGTGCAAGCTGAAGTTGCTCAAGTTATTTATCCTCCAGCTGATTTTGAGATGATTCAGCAAGAAGTACAGTCTATGTACAGCCCTCCAGAAGGTGCTCAAAATGTTATCCTTGAGAAAGTAGACATGCTTCAACTCTGCCTGTTCAAATAAATAAGGTTAATAAAATAAGGTTAATAAAATAAGGAAAGAAAAACACTGAACAAATAAATAAGGTTAATAAAATTCTTAAATAAATTGAAGCTAAGGACAAAACCAAAAACCAAAAATCACCTAATAAAAACAAGGTTCAGCAATTTTCGTAGAACTCAGATTGACGAAAAGGGGCCAGTTCGTCGAACCCAGATCGACGTACTCTGAATGCAAACCATAGTTATATTTATTCGTCTCACTGCAATCGACAAACTTTGCATGGTTCGTCGAGCAGAGGTCGACGAACGTGGGGCAAAGAGAATGAACATGTTCATTCTCTAGGCAGAGATCGACGATCTCAACCCAATTCGTCGAACTCTGGTCGACGAACTTACATAAATTCGTCGAACCCAGGAAGAATTAATCAAAACTATAATTTCAACAGCAACTTAAATAATTCTAGGAAACCATTTAATCCACTAGCTGACTAGATCATACCACCTAGGAGATATCACCCCCTAGGATATAAATCCCAGCCTGAATTTTTTTTTATTTCCAGTTTTTCTTATCAGCCATACAAGGGACCCAAGGTAACCTGGGTCAAAAACCATTAACTGTTTATATTGCAGGTGAAAAACTGTCCAGGGGTAAATCAAACTTGGTACCTGGACAGTGGCTGCTCCAAACACATGATTGGCAGCAAGGACATCCTATTCAACTACAAGTCCAAGCTGGGAACAAAGTTTATCTTTGGTGACTCCAAATGTGGACAGTCAGAAGGCTTTGGAGAAGTAAGAATAGGAGCTGTCACATTCAAAAAGGTGACTTATGTAAGTGGACTCAAGCATAACCTCATCTCCATAAGTCAGTTATGTGATGATGGTTATCCGGTATACTTTAACCCATCCACTTGTTCTATTATTGATAAAAATAACCAAACATTTTTAACTGGAAGTAGACAAGGTAACATATACTTAGTAAATTTTATTTCTGCCAAAACTGATATCTGTTTACTAAATTTAACTAGTACTCAGAATGACTTATGGCACAAAAGACTAGGACATATAAATCTGAAAAATATTGCTAGGTTATCTAAGCACAACCTTGTTAGAGGTGACACCTTCTGGTCCCTACAAGAAGGAAGGTCTCTACAGGGCTTGTCTATTAGGCAAGCAAACTAAAACTAGTTTTAAATCAATTAATAAGAGTGATTCACCTAGGATTTTGTACTTACTGCATTTGGATCTCTTTGGACCCATTGCTGTATAAAGCCTAGGATGGAAATCATACACTTTAGTTATAGTGGATGACTTCTCCAGGTTCAGTTGGGTATTCTTTTTTAGATCAAAGTCAGATACATTCAAGGTTCTTACAGATTTTCTCAAGACTATACAGATTGAGTTCTCTACTCATGTTGCATTTATCAGAAGTGATCATAGAATAGAGTTTGAGTCTCTTCTTATGTATGAGTTCTGTGAGAAGGAAGGTATCAGGCATTGCTTCTCAGCACCTAAAACTCCCCAACAAATGTGGTAGCTGAAAGGAAAAATAGGACACTCATTGAAGCTGCAGGTACATTACTTGCCGATGCATACATGTCACTAACCTTTTGGGCAGAGGCTGTAAGCACTGCAAATTATGTCCTGAATAGGAGCATAATTCACAAACTAAAGAATAGGACTCCCTATGAATTGCTCAAAGGGAAGAAACCTAAAATAAACTATTTTAAAGTATTTGGTTGTACCTGTTATATACATAATAACAACAAGAAATACATTAGAAAGTTTGAGGCTAAGGCTGAAGTGAGAGTCTTTCTAGGATACTCTCAAGTAAGCAAGGCCTATAGGGTGTTTAATAAATCAACATTAAAAGTTGAGGAGTCCATTCATGTTTCATTTGATGAGATTGACATGTATTGCAAGAATAAAGAAGTTTCTACCAGTAGCAACTTGCAGGTACCCCACTTGTGTGAGACCTTGGATGGACTAAACCTTACCCAAGAGGTTCCAACTTATCCCTCTCCACAAGCCATTGAAGAAAGTGAAGAAGATGAAGCTGAAGAAAATGAATCTCTACCAACAGCAAACACAATTCTACAGGAGGAATTAATTCCAAATGCTGTTGCACAACCAACTCCACTCACTGATCTTGTCACACTTAGGGATCACCCCAGATCTCAAATAATTGGAGACATATCATCAGGTGTACAGATAAGGCATCAAATCAACCAGGACTTGATGCATGCCTGTTTTCTCTCTCAGGTTGAACCTCTATCCATTCTTGATGCTGAGCAGGATCCCCACTGGATCCTTGCAATCCAGGAGGAACTAAACCAATTTGAGAGATGTAGAGTTTGAGATTTGGTTCCAAGACCCCAAAACTACCCAGTTATTGGAACCAAATGGGTTTTCAGGAATAAGCTTGATGCCCAAGGAGTCATTGTGAGGAACAAGGCTAGGCTTTTTGCTCAAGGATATAGGCAAGAGGAAGGAATTGGCTATGATCAGACCTTTACTCCAGTTGACAGGCAAGAGGCTGTAAGGATCTTCCTTGCCTATGCAACATACAAAAGGTTCAAAGTTTTTTAAATGGATGTAAAGAGTGCTATTCTAAATAGAGTACTACAAGAAGAGGTTTATGTAGAACAACCTCCAAGTTTTATTTCTCCAACTTATCCCTCTCATGTTTTCAAATTGCATAAGTCTCTTTATGGTCTAAAGCAAGCTCCAAGAGCTTGGTATGAGATCTTAGCAAGTTTTTTATTAGAGCATAAATTTACAAGAGGAACTGTAGATAAAACTCTTTTCACTAGACATCATAAGGACCAAATCTTATTAGTGCAAATATATGTAGATGACATTATATTTGACTCTACATATTCAAAATTATGCAAGAGGTTTTCTGACCTCATGCATTCCAAATTTGAAATGAGTAGCATGGGAGAGCTTTCCTACTTCCTTGGTCTCCAAGTGAAGCAGCTCCCTGATGGCATCTTCATCTCTCAAGCAAAATATGCTAACGAACTTCTAAAGAAGTTTGGGATGGCTGATGCCTCAGCAAAGAAAACTCCCATGGCTACCAATGCTGTTGTGGATTCTGATGTACCAGGGAAACCTGTGGATCAGAAACTTTATAGGGGCATTGTTGGGTCCCTATTATACCTCACAGCAAGTAGGTCAGATATCATGTTTGCCACATGTCTTTGTGCTAGGTTCCAAGTGAACCCTAAAGAATCTCACCTAATTTTATTAAAAATGATTTTGAGATATATAAAGAGTTGTCCTAATCTAGGCCTATGGTATCCTGCTGAATCAGAATTTGAGTTAACTGGATACTCTGATGCTGATTTTGTTGGATGCAGGGTAGATAGAAAAGTACTTCGGGAACTTGCCAGTTCCTGGGTATGAGATTAGTATCATGGTTTTGTAAAAAGCAAACATCAGTGCCAACATCAACTACTGAGGCAGAATATATTGCAGCAGGCAGCTGTTGTTCACAGATGCTTTGGATACAAAATTAGCTTCTAGATTATGGGTTCAACTTTAATAATTCAACCATATTCTGTGATAATACAAGTGCTATAGCCATAACACAGAATCCAGTTCACCAAAGTAGGACAAAGCACATTGATATAAGACATCATTTCATTAGGGAGTGTGTAGATAAAAATAAAATTAAGATTGTCTATATCTACACTGATTTACAAAGAGCTGATATATTCACCAAACCTCTGGATGAGAAAAATCATGCATTCTTTATAAATCAGCTTGGAATGATCAATGGAGAAGACTTAGTTTAACTTTTGTCTATGATCGACGAATTTTCCAGAGTTCGTCGAACTAGGGAAAGTTTGAGAGATATTCGTCGAACGGAGATCGACGAACTCTCTGTGAGTGAAACAATTTTCGTTGACCAGCGATCAACGAACCTTGCTTCAGAAGATATTCATCGACCTAAGTTCGACGAACCATCTTAAATTCTTTTGATGAGCTCGACGAATTATTTAACTCTATATTATTTTGTCGACCTCAGTTCGAAGAATTATTTTTTTTTTCGCGGAACGAAGTCTGTCGATTCATATTCCGGAAAAACCTTATATCTAGGTTTTCTTCGACCTCCATCCCTCAATTTCTGTTCCTTTGCACTTGATCACCGTTTTTGTGTTTCTCTTGCAGGTGATCTCATGGCGATTCAGGCAAGCAATCTCACAGGAATGAAGTTCGATACTAGATTTGACGTGGACTTTGATTCATTTCAACATTCCGATCCAATCTTTCTCTATATTCTGGAACTTCTTGAAGAGAAAGAACTTAAAACCCTAATGACTAGAAGGATCAAATTGCACAGCACCGAAATTAGGGAAGGGGTCTACACCCTCTCGTCAACAGAGGAAAATACAATGACAGGCACCATCGCGGGTAACTCCATCTCCTTAACTCCCGCCGTATTAACTGAAATCTTTGGATTAAGAAATGGAGAAGAGGAACTAGAGATTGAAGTAGAGGAATCTAACATGATGTTAAGCCTCATGGGTTATACTGGAGATAACCCTAACAAACTATTGAAGAAACACATGTCTGCCCCTTACAAGTTTTAGTAGACTTAGTTGGAAAAGTATTACTTGGGAAACACACTGCCCATGATTATATTACCAGACACCAGTTTTTGGTTATGTGTGCAATTAAAAACAAGAAACCAGTAAATTGGGCACAAATTCTGTTTGATTTGATAAAGAAGACAAACAATAAGAAGGAAGTCTGTTTTGGAAGGATTTTAGGAATATTTCTATAGGAAAAGGCTGCTGAATCACTGGTCTCCCAAACCATATTCATTAATGCTAGTAAAAGGCTAACATGTGCCTTATTTGGCAGGTGGGAGAGGACCATCACTAAGCCCTCTAAGGCTTCCACCTCTTCCACCACGGCTTCTGAAGGCACAAGGACTGTTAAGGCCTCTCCCCACCCTGCTGAAGAGAGCATTCCCTCCACATCTTCTCTTCCAGCTTTTCCTCCAACAACACAAACCCACATCACTCCATCTTTACCAATTACCATCACTGATATTCCATCTTTCCCCCTTCAAGAAAATCAACCACCAACACCTCCAGATTCCCCCCGTGACACCTACATTCCCACACCACCACAATCTCCTCTTCCCCTACATCTCTCTTCTATACCATCTTATCATATACCAACAGACACCATCATGCAAGATGTCACCCATCCATCCCCATCAACATCTACCATTCACATACCTGATGTTCCACTCTCTATCCCACCCATAGTTGCCACTTCTACACCGTCTACAACACCATCTACCACGCTATCACTGTACCAATCCATCATATCATCTATCATTTCCATCATCACTCCCCTTCTCAAATCTCTTATAGCAGAGGCCATTACACCTCTTGCTACCACCATCTCATCTTTATCTAGCCAAATATCTGCTCTTACTGCTGCCCCATCCTCTGTTAGGGGCCTGACCTCAGTTCCCACTGAAACTAGGCAGGGGGAGATACCTGATGATGAAGTAGCAGCTATAGCTGATGAAGTAGCAGCTACAGCTTCAGAGTCTTCAGCTCCAGCTCCAGCAGATGCTCCAATTTCACCTGCAGTATATACAGAATATATAGATACAGATCTGATTGACTTTATTGATACAGATATGGATTTTGATGAATCAGATTCTGAAGAGCTCAATACTGTTGGTGATTTCATCCTCAATCCCACAGTTAATTTAGAAAGTTTGTTGAGCATTTTTGATACTGTATATATGCATTACCTTCCAGCAGCATTCACTAAGCCACATTTGGCTATTATTCCTTATACATCTCCTGTCAGTCTAGCAGTTGCTAAGTAACTTAGTGACAGCTTTGTCATTCCAGAATCTGATGTCATTCCATCACCTCCAGAAGCTATCTCAGTTACAACCATTGTGATGGATGATTCCCCCATGCCAGATCTAGATGAATTGATCTTGGCTGACATTACAGAAGAAACTATGGCAGTAGCTGAATGCTCTGTTCAAGTTCAAACTGAGAAACCTATTATATCTGAGGACATCTTGAGACAAATAGATGCTTTGTATGATAACCCTCAAGATTCTGATGATGATGATGAATAAGATTCAGATGAAGAAACTGAAAAGAAAAAGAAGAAGCTTTTGTCAAAGAAAGGAAAGGCTCCTCCTCCTCCTGCTGCTAAGCCAAACCCTAAGAATGACACTCCATATTATATTCTCCAGAATATCACTCCTTACAAAGGAATGCCTGCTTGGATGTGGATGTCTAAAAACCAGCAGAAGGACAAGAAAAGAAGTAGAAAATACTCACCTCCACCAGTTCATCAGCATAGAAAAGATCAACCTCCTCCACCTGCTCCAGCAGCTGGTGCTTCTGATTCTAATTCTCAGAGATCTGCCCCTTTTCAAACTTATCAGAGACACCAAGGGAGATCTTCTGGAAGCAGTCAGCAAAGGCATTACTCTTCAGAAAGACAACAACAACATCAACAACATCAACAGCAACATCAACAACAACATCAACAGCAGCAATATCAGCAGTAGCAACAAACTCTCTCTATAGAATAGAAAGCTGACAGTCCCAATAGGCCATATTCACCTCCTGTACCTTATGAAGATCCTGAAACAACCAATACAGCTAGAATGGCCAGTTCCAGGAACTCATTGGTATCTCTATGATCAACAAAGCAAAAGCTGAAGGCAAGGATATCTCAGGATACTCCACTATGTCTAAATACAGAAAAGAAAAACTCAAGAGATTTGACAAAGCAAACAAATTTTTCAATGTTGATGACTATATGAAGCTGCACCCTGAAGCAGTTGTCCCCAGAACTACATCTCTGAAGATCATTGGGGCAGCTGACATGACAATGACTCAGGCGCAAGCTTTAGATCCAAATATAGAGATTGTATTTACAAAGCCAGGAGAAAAGACCAAAGAAGATAAGCCCACAGATAAGAAGCAGAAGAAATAATCTTTACACTGTTTTAATTTTTCTGCATTTACCTTAAAACTGATTTGTCTATTTAAACAAAACTCATATACATATATATCTGCTGCATGTGTTAGTAATCTCTGCCTGATATACCTTTTTCCTGCTTTGTTTATTTTATGTTTTTGTTTTGAGTCTATTAGTGACCTCACCCAAATAGGGGAAGATTGTTTGATCCCTAGTTGATTTGGGCTAGGTTCACTAACTTAGGATGTTGTGACCCAACATGTATAGACAGGGTCATAATTGTGTCCTAGAGTCTAGGCCAAGTCCTTAGAGTCAACATCAGATGGACCAGCTACCAACAAGACTGTCAGAGACTCAAGACTTAGAAGATTTCAAGACTAAGTAAAATGAGTTCGACGTTCGTCGAACTCAGGTCGACGATAGACGTTCTCAGCTCGACGATCTTGAGATATTTCTCTGAACTGAGCTCGACGATATTCGTTCTCTGGTCGATGAAATCTGGGATATTTCTTCAACAATCTAAAGTCAGTATAACTCCAAATTATTCTAAGTCCAAACTTCAGACTTTGATTGACGAACTAGATCCTGAGCTTGACGAACTTGGACCTCAACTTCATAAGAACTTTCAGTTAGAAGTTCTCAGGTCGACGAAACCAGTTCTCAGCTCGACGAATCCTGGACTATCTCTTCAACATATTCATTCAGAATTATTCTAAGTCCAGATTGAACTCCAGTCGACGAAGTCAACTTCTCAGGTCGACGAACTCTGTTCTCTGCTCGACGAATTTTGGAACCAAAGCACTTGTGTCGATACACAGAATATCAGTCAACACAGAATATTTTACTAGTCCAGAATAGTTGTTGAACTCCAGTCGACGAACACAGTTTCCAGCTCGACGAACTCCAGACAGAGAATAGGTAAATGAGAGCAGTTCAGTTTCCAGCTCGACGATCATGAAACTCAGCTCGACGAACAGAAGCCGTCTGGTCGACAAATATAACATCTCAGCTCGACGAACTGGTAACTCAATTCGACGAATTTTGTTATTCGTTTGACGATTCCAGACTTGGTTATTTTCGGCCTTCTGTCCCCATTCTAATGCGGTAATTCCTGAGTAATTAATGCTCTAACATTCTCTGAATGTATCCGTTAGAAGGAGCATTAATTACGGTCTTCTTCACGATTATTACTTGCCGATTTTCCATGGGACAATTGGGGGAATACATCAATGCCGATTATTCTCAGGTCGTCAACAATAATTACAGAGGATTCAAATTTTTGAATAGACAGAGAAGAATACAAGATTGATACTCATTCATTCAGATAGTGAGACACACTCAGACAGATAGACTGCAAGAAAGTAGAACAGCAGTAGAATTATTCACAGAGAAAAGCTTCACATATAACAACTTGCTGAAGCATACAAGTGACAGGCAGTGATCATCATCCAGAAGAAGAAGAACAATCATACAATATCAAGAGTCTTCTTCTTCTTCCATACACTCTCCAGGACTTCCAAGGACAACAACTATCAAATCAGTCAAAAAGTTCCTGCATCACTGCTAGCCAAGAACTCGGCTTGAAGGCCTATCACCCTAAATCAAAGCTCCAGATCTTCCCTGATCTGAGGGGGAACTCTTTGCTAATATCAATCCACATAAGTCTTCTCTCTGATTGTTGACAGAGAAGACAAAATCACTCTCTTCCCCCCTCCTATATAAAGGGTTGTCATCTCCCTTCAAAAGTGATTCTTGGTTGCAAGTCTGCAGATCAAAAGACTTGGGTTGGTTTTTGAGCACCTGATCAAAAGCTCATTGTTGGCAGGGCACCTGATCAAAAATCTGAGTGTATTCCTACCAGGGTGGTAGAAGAGTGGATGTACCCAGTTAGGGGAAACCACTATAAAATTCTTGTGTCGTCTAGTTGTCTATCTTTTTCTTTTTGTTCTTGATGTGCCTGTGATTAGGTTTTCTGTTTTCTAGCTTTTTGATTACTGAACTTTTTAGATTACAGCAAAAGCTGTAATAGCACTTAATAGGACCTAATAATTTTTTAAGTATACTCTATTCAGCCCCCCCCCCCCTCTAGAGTATTGTAGGTCTAACTCTCACTTTCACTCTGGCCGAAGAGAAGGAGAAAGCCCCTCAAGATCAGACTTCGTTCAAAAATGTCATATTTCCTTCAAGTGAGTTTGATCTTGACTCATCCTATGGACACTTTGCTAGGCCTACCCATGTAGAGCCAAAGTCCCGTTACCAAGGATGGACTCGCTCCATAAACTTTGGTGAGAGCATCTTTAAGGCACCTTATGAAGAAGACATTCTTCAGATCTATGGCCCTTACAATCATGGTCATAACTTCAAGAAGGCACCAAAGGCAAAGCCCTGTGTGGAGAAGCCAATGAAGGAGAAGAAGTCATGTGATTGTCATCATCATGAAGCCTCTTCCTCCAAGAATGCTGCTCCTGCTAGACCACAACTTCAAAAGATCAAGCATGAAAACATAAGGTAAAATACAATAGGTTTGACTGTTGGTGCTGTGGCAGAATTGGTCACTTTGCCATCGATTGTTGGTTTAACTCCAGAAATTTTGCAACTCCTCAAGTTGGCAATATGAGAAAGACCACTCATACTGCTAATACTCGTAGGGGGAGCGTTCTAACATGAGACCAAGGACCGAAACGTGTTTGGGTTCCTAAGGCAAATTGATTATGATTGCAGGTATGTCTAAAGGCCACCGAAACGCCTATCTAGTATTTGGACAGTGGATGCTCTCGGCATATGACCGGGACTAGAAGCCTACTTCAGAACTATTCTCCAGTCGTGAACGGGCCAAAGGTCATCTATGGAGGTTCAGACCAAGGAATCACTAAAGGCTATGGTATGATCACTAATGCCAGTGTATCCTTCTCAGATGTAGCTTATGTTGAAGGATTGGAACACAATCTTATGAGCATAAGCCAACTGCGTGATAAAGGATACATAGTTGAGTTTCGTGCTGATAAGTGCTTGATAAAATCTGTTGATAATATGGAAATGATTCTATCCGGCACTCGAAGCAAGAACATATTTTGTTTAAACTTCATTTGTGTGGACTCTTCTACACCAGTGTGCTTTTTAGCAAAATATAGTGCATCTCTTGGTGTCCAATGACACAAGAGACTAGCACATATTAATTTCAAAACTATTAATAAATTATTTTTACTAAATTTAGTACGTGATGGCCCAAATGTCAAGTACGTCAAAGATAGACCTTGTCATGCATGTGTAAAAGGCAAGCAAACAACGGCAACCTTTAAAAGCGTTATTGGCAAAGATTTTAAAAGATGTTTACATCTATTGCATATGGACTTATTCGGTCCACTGCAAGTTAGAAGCTTGGGAGGTAAGGATTATATGTTAGTAATTGTTAATGATTACTCGCGCTTTGCGTGGGTGTTCTTTCTGAAACACAAGTCAGATACCTTCGACATCTTTACTAATTTTGTCAGGCAAGTCCAGAATGAATACAACTGCTCCATAGTCAAAATCAGAAGTGACAATGGAACAGAGTTCAAGTCTGGGGCCATGACAGAACTCTGTGAAAGCTTGGGTATCTCTCATGAGTTTTCCTCTCCTCGTAATCCACAACAAAACGAAGCGGACGAGAGAAGGAATAAAACACTCATAGAGGCCTGCAGGACCATATTGAGTGATGCTTCACTTCCGGAATACTTCTGGGCTGAAGCCGTCAATACTGCATGCCACGTGCAAAATCGAGCACTCATAAACAAAAACCACGATAAGACACCTTACGAACTACTAAAGGGTAGGAAACCAACTATCTCGTATTTTAGAATTTTTGGTTGTAAGGGCTTCATACTTAACAATGACAAATATCATACTACCAAGTTTAGCGAAAAGAGTTTTGAAGGTATTTTTATAGGATATAGTAGCCATAGTAAGGCATACAAAATATTTAATTAAAAAACTCTGGTTGTAGAAGAATCAATACATGTTGTATTTGATGAGACGAGCTTGCTGCTGTTAAATTTTCTCAACGTGGTCAGCAAGATAGCCCAAACGCCAAATTAATATCTTCGGAACTACCCAGTTCTCACGTTGAACCAGCGGAAAACCGAGGAACAAAAGTTAATCCAAACAAACAATGGAAGCACAAGCAGGTCTTTTATACATTCACTTCTTTACATCGCGAGGCATACATAGCGAGACATGATTTCGCTAGTATAACAGCTGTAAACAGAAAGCACCAAAAAACAAGCCGGGCGGACAGCACCGGAGTCCGCCGAGACCGCGTGGTCGCCGAGGTCGTCGAGTCCGCTGAGATCGCCCGTACTTAGCTGCAGTTCGCCGAATCACCACGAAGTCCGTCGAAGCCGCGAGGCCGCGCGGACACACTGTTATTCGTCTCCTGCTGAACCTGAACTGAGGAACACCCCGTACCCGCCTGAAGCCGGCGGACAGGTTATTGAAGCTGGCAAAGATGAAACAGAACTGACAAGCCGCAGAGCAACCTCCTGCTGAGACCGCAGAGACCGCACACTTCCAAGTACTTGACCGAAGTCACAGCCAAACTCCTGGCTCCTTGAAGCAAACCGCGCGACCTGCACACAGCAAACGTCAGCACTGAATCAATCCGCGCGGACTGACAAACACAGACCGCAGCTCCTTGCCCAACCCAACTTACTGTTCACTCAAGTTACTTAGGTTACTGTAGATGTGCCAGGGGGGTCCTATTTATAGGCAAGGTGAGGAGTGTGGTCACCGCCCAAGAGATAGCGACACCGCCCCAGCCCGCGCGATAGCAAAACTCCGTCCGCCGAGTTCGCAAGGACTTAGCCGGATACCAAGGAAAACCGCCAGGAGCAAGGCAAACATTGGCGAACCCTCTCCAGTCCGCCCAAGCGATGCGGACAAGGCATCAGCCCGCAAAGCTCCAACCAATGCAGGACAGGAACCACCTTCAATGGCAGTCCGCACCAACCCGAGGTAGTCCGCAAGACTCGCACCTCAATCTGCCACAAGTCCACGACCAAAGGCAGACATCAACAGTCCGCCCGGTCACAGCGGACTTAGCGGATACCGTGGACACCATGGTCTTGGCACAAAGTGTGACCAAGTCCAAAACCATCAAAGGCCAATGCGAGCATGGAGGACACAAACTCCCGTCCGCCAAACACCCTAGCACAGACCGCCATCAGTCCGCGAGCTCCTCGCACTCCTGTACAACGCAGCAACCAATCCCGGACTCCAAAACCAGTCCGCCAATCGATCTCCACAACAAGGCACCTGCTGTAACACCAGAACTTGACAAGGCCTCAGACAAGCTCTAAGCTCAGTCCGCAACAGCCCACACCGCGGACACATCAGTCCGCAAGCTTCCCGCGGACACGATCCAAACCGCCTATCAGCACAAGCTTGCTCCCGCGGCCACTGAGCAATGCACCAGTCCGCAAGCCTCCATCCGCTCAGGCCGCTCCTTGGCAAAGCCAATCAGCAAACACCCTATCCGCAGAAACCAGGCCGCATTGTCCGCGGACTCCATGCAAACAACCCGCTCAGAAGACAGCCGGCTTTTCACTAGACCTTCCACCAGGCCGCACATCACAGTCCACCCAGTCCGCCTAGTCCGCCAAAGCTGTCCGCCCAGGCCGCCCGGCTTGTCCCGTCAACCACTTCCACTTCACAAAATTCAACACTCCCCCTTGAAGTGGGAAGTGGTGACCAAGCCCAGCAAGCTGCGCAAGCGTTCAAAGGGCCCCTTCGATAGTGGCTTCGTGAAGATGTCAGCAAGATTATCTTCACTCCGAACATGCCCGACCAGCAGAGATCCTTCCAACACCTTCTCCCTGATGAAATGGTGATCAATCTCTATATGCTTGGTCCTGGCATGATACACTGGATTGTTAACCAGTTTGAGTGCACTCTCATTGTCACCCCGGATTAAAGTAGGCCCTTGCTCTTCTTCATTAACATCCTCTATAAGTCTCCTCAACCAAACGGCTTCCCGAGCAGCCAAGGCCGAAGCCTTATACTCCGCCTCTGTGGTTGAAACCGACACCGAGTCCTGCTTCTTGCTACACCACGAGATGCTAGCTGAACCGCAAGTGAACACATAACCTGAAGTAGACCTTCGATCATCCGAATCACCGCCATAGTCAGCATCCGTGTACCCGAGCAACGCAAACTCCGCGTCCCTTCTATAGAGGAGTCCCATATCAGAAGAAGCCTTGACATACTTTAGAATTCCCTTCGCCGCCACTAGATGAGATTGACTTGGTTCAGCCATATACCGACTTACTCGGCCAACAGCATAAGCAATATCTGGCCTTGTAATCGTCAGGTAAATCAAGCTCCCAACAAGATCCCTAAACACTAAAGGATCATGAAGAACCCTTCCCTCATCTCGTCGAAGCTTAAGCCAAGATTCCAGTGGAGTAGAGCACTTCTTCCCTTCGCCCATGCCGAACCGCTTCACAATACGATCAGCATACCCTTTCTGGCAAATGAGAACCCCGCACTCCTTCCTCTCCACTTCCAGACCGAGAAAGTGATGCAACTCTCCCAAGTCCTTCATCTCGAAGCGTATAGCAAGCTCAGCTCTGAGCCTTGCTACTTCCTCCTCCGAATTCCTTGTGATGATCATGTCATCCACATACAGCAGGACCAAGACTCGTAGCTCCCCCTTCTTCTTGACAAACAAGCTTGAATCCGAGTTAGAAGAAAGGTATCCACAGAATTGCAAGTACTCTGCAATCTTCCCATACCACGCTCTAGGAGCTTGCTTCAACCCATAGAGAGCCTTCCTGAATTTACAGACATAGTCCGGATGCTTTTCAGAGACAAAACCAGGCGGCTGATCCATGAAGATGTCCTTGTCAATCTCTCCGTAAAGAAAAGCATTCTTCACATCGAGTTGCCACAACCTCCATCCCTTGCTAGCAGCCAAGGCGATCACCACCCTTACTGAAGTCATCTTCGCAACTGGACTGAATGTCTCATCATAGTCTTCTCCATACTGCTGTGAGAATCCTCTAGCGACCAGACGAGCCTTGAACCTATCAATGCTCCCATCAGCCTTCTTCTTCAACTTATACACCCACTTGCAAGTAACCGGAGTAATGCCATCAACCTTGGGCACAAGGTCCCAGGTTTCATTCTTCTTTAGAGCAACAATCTCTTCTTTCATGGCACCTTCCCACTCCTTCACTCTAGTGGCCTCGTTGAAGGTTGCAGGCTCTCGCTCATCCAGAGGACCTGCAAAGAAGCAGGAGACAAAGCTCACTGCATTCCCATCACAGTACCGAGCCGGTGGCTTAACCACCCTCTTCGATCTCCGAAGAATCGGCTCCTTGCTCACGGCTTTTGTTGCTTCTTCGGGCTCCACTCCTACCTGGGGCAAGCATTGAGCAGTGCTCCCCCTGCTTCCTGAACCAGAAGGCTCAGCCTCGGAGTTCGAAGCAACAGGAGCTGCTGGTGAAACAGCAAGCTCCTCTTCCAAGCCTTCAGCAGCCACCACCGATGCTTCATCAACCTTGCTACTTCCGGTTAGCTCCACCGAGCCACCTCCATATGACGTCAGCTCATCAAAGACAACGTCTCTTGATACCACGAACTTCTTCGTCACAGAGTCCATGCATTTCCATCCCTTCTTCCGCTCATCGTAGCCAACAAAGACAAGTTTCCTTGCTTTTGCATCCAGCTTTGTCCGTGAAGCATCCGGGACATGCACGTAGCAAGTTGAACCGAACACCCTAAGGTGTCCAACACTCGGCTTCTCTTTCAGCAACAGCTCAACAAGAGTCTTCATGTTGATAGGGCTGAGTGGCATCCAGTTGATAACATAAGCAGCACAAGACATCCCCTCCACCCAAAAGGACCTTGGGATATCTTTCGCATGAAGCCAGCATTTGCAGGTATCCGTCAGATGACGGATCTTCCGCTCTGCTACCCCATTTTGTTGTGGAGTGTGAGCACAAGTAAGCTCTCGTTGGATCTCGTGCTTCCTGTAGAAGTTAGAAAACTCAGAGGAAACAAATTCACCCCCGTTATCAGTTCTAAGCTTCTTAATCCGCATGCCAAGCCGGCCTTCTACCAACTCCTTAAACTCCACAAACAAACGTAAGGCTTCTGACTTCTCCTTTAAGAAGAACACCCAAGTATACCTTGAGTAGTCATCAACCAAGACAAGCATGTATCTACTTCCACCAAGGCTGGCAGTAACCGTCGGTCCCATCAGGTCGCCATGAATACACTCCAATGGTTTCTTGCTCCTTGTTTGAGATTTATCAAACGGAAGGCGATGTGCCTTACCGTATTGACAGCCCACACAAACATGCTCATCACCAAAGGAGGACAACTTCGGCAACCCCCTCACCAAACTTATACTAGCCATTGCCTTTAGCTTGTCCATGCCAACATGCCCCAGCCTCTCATTCCAGATAGCAGCACTATCATTGGCTCTCATTCTATCAACATAAGCATTGGTGGAAAGAACAAACAAGTTCTTCACCCTCCTCCCAACATGAGCAACATCAGCCTTTACCGCAGATACGTTGCGAAGGAACCTCACGTCTGTTGGCCCAAACAGAACGTGATACCCAGCGTCCACCGCATTGGTCACCGAGAAGAGGTTCTTCTTCATGCCAGGCACGTGATACACACTCCTTAACGTGAGTGGCCCCTGATCACTACCCAAAGACACGACCCCCTCTTTCTCTACTGCATAAACAGTATTATCAGCAGTGATAATAGCTTCATTACCTGAGTAAGACTGCATGGAGGTGAACTTCGATTTGTCTCCGGTGAGGTGATGACCACACCCGGAGTCCACGATCCACTCGCTGTTGAAGTCCTCAGCAGACAAGGCCCGGACACAAGTGCCCTTCATGAAAGCTCCGCCCCATCCTGCTTCTTCACTTCTCGAGCAAGCTTCCTCCTTTCCTGCAGCATGCTCAGGCTGCAGTTTGACCTTGCAGTCCCGCTTGAAGTGCCCTCGCTGATGACACTGGTAGCACTTCAGATACTTCTTCCAGTCCTTAGGAGCATTGCTCCTCTCCGGCGGATATGAAGTTGAAGTCTCCTTCTCACCATCGGCCTTCACCTTCTTCTTCTTCTTCCCTTCCCATCCTTTCTTCTTGCCTGAGAAGAGAGCTTTGCTGCCTTCCTGATTCAGGTTCACTCCAGCCATCTGCCTTGCCAAGCTCTCCTGCGATGCAAGCAGATTCTCTAGCTCCAGCAAAGACGGCTGAGTAGCCCACCCTTGAACAGATGTGACAAAGGCCACATACTCCTTCCGCAAGCCGCGGATAATGTGCCTTTTCATCTTCTCCTCAGAGATAGGCTCATCAGGATCCAGTGCCGACAGCTCAGCACACAAGCTCTTCATCTTTAAGAAGTACTTGGAGATGGAAAGGTCTCCCTGAGTTGCCCTGGCCAACTCATTCTCCAGGAACTGAATCCGCTCCACATTCTTCCTATTGAACAATTCATCAATGGTTGTCCAAATATCAGCAGCCGACTCACACCCAACGATGTGATCAAACAGTTCCGGAGACACGGCTCTCTTCAGAATGAACTCCGCCTTAGCATTTGTTCTTCTCCAGAGCCTAACCTGTTCAGCAGTATCGAACGCAGCAGTCACTTCCTGTCTGTCGTCACCACCGACGACTTCCCACAGCTCCTCGCCAAGAAGATAACTCTTCATGCACGACTTCCACTTCTTGAAGTTAGTCGGCGTTAAGAGTTCAATGCCAAGACCTCTTGCAAAACTTCCTTCCATTGCAACACCTGTTGGCACCCTTACAGAAGCTCCGAGCAATAACACAGGTTGATCACCACTCAATCACTGAGTAACAACACTGGCTGACTTCCGCTCACGTAATTGAACCTCAGAAACCTCCCTCTGATACCATGTTAAATTTTCTCAACGTGGTCAGCAAGATAGCCCAAACGCCAAATTAATATCTTCGGAACTACCCAGTTCTCACGTTGAACCAGCGGAAAACCGAGGAACAAAAGTTAATCCCAACAAACCATGGAAGCACAAGCAGGTCTTTTATACATTCACTTCTTTACACCGCGAGGCATACATAGCGAGACATGATTTCGCTAGTATAACAGCTGTAAACAGAAAGCACCAAAAAACAAGCCGGGCGGACAACACCGGAGTCCGTCGAGACCGCGAGGTCGCCGAGGTCGCCGAGTCTGCTGAGATCGCCCGTACTTAGCTGCAGTTCGCCGAATCACCACGGAGTCCGCCGAAGCCGCGAGGCCGCGCAGACACACCGTTATTCGTCTCCTGCTGAACCTGAATTGAGGAACACCCCCTACCCTCCTGAAGCTGGCGGACAGGTTATTGAAGCTAGCAAAGATGAAACAGAACTGATAAGCCGCAGAGCGACCTCCTGCTGAGACCGCAGAGACCGCACACTTCCAAGTACTTGACCGAAGTCACAGCCAAACTCCTGGCTCCTTGAAGCAAACCGCGCGACCTGCACACAGCAAACGTCAGCACTGAATCAATTCGCGCGGACTGACAAACACAGACCGCAGCTCCTTGCCCAACCCAACTTACTGTTCACTCAAGTTACTTAGGTAACTGTAGATGTGCCAGGGGGGTCCTATTTATAGGCAAGGTGAGGAGTGTGGTCACCGCCCAAGAGATAGCGACACCGCCCCAGCCCGCGCGATAGCAAAACTCCATCCGCCGAGTCCGCAAGGACTTAGCCGGATACCAAGGAAAACTGCCAGGAGCAAGACAAACATTGGCGAACCCTCTCCAGTCCGCCCAAGCGATGCGGACAAGGCATCAGCCCGCAAAGCTCCAACCACTGCAGGACAACAACCCCCTTCAATGGCAGTCCGCACCAACCCGAGGCAGTCCGCAAGACTCACACCTCAATCTGCCACAAGTCCACGACCAAAGGCAGACAGCAACAGTCCGCCGGGTCACAGCGGACTTGGCGGATACCGCGGACACCATGGTCTTGGCACAAAGTGTGACCAAGTCCAAAACCATCAAAGGCCAATGCGAGCATGGCGGACACAAACTCCCGTCTGCCAAACACCCTAGCACAGACCGCCATCAGTCCGCGAGCTCCTCGCACTCCTGTCCAACGCAGAAACCAATCCCGGACTCCAAAACCAGTCCGCCAATCGATCTCCACAGCAAGGCACCTGTTGTAACACCAGAACTTGACAAGGCCTCAGCCAAGCTCTAAGCTCAGTCCGCAACAGCCCACACCGCGGACACATCAGTCCGCAAGCTTCCCGCGGACACGAGCCAAACCGCCTATCAGCACAAGCTTGCTCCCGCGGCCACTGAGCAATGCACCAGTCCGCAAGCCTCCATCCGCTCAGGCCGCTCCTTGGCAAAGCCAATCAGCAAACACCCTATCCGCAGAAACCAGGCCGCATAGTCCGCGGACTCCATGCAAACAACCCGCTCAGAAGACGGTCGGCTTTTCACTAGACCTTCCACCAGGCCGCACATCACAGTCCGCCCAGTCCGCCTAGTCCGCCAAAGCTGTCCGCCCAGGCCGCCCGACTTGTCCCGTCAACCACTTCCACTTCACAAAATTCAACAGCTGCAAGGCAACTCTTCTAGTGTGCTCATTGAAGATGCATGTACAAAGTTGGAAGAACTTAGCTTGGATGAACCGTCCGAAGATAAAGGTGAACAGTTCATTAAGATCACCACTCCAATCCCTATTGGAGAGGTTGATGATCAAGATGAAGAGATTGTCTGAGTTGATGAAGTCACTCCTATGATTGAAGATAATCCAGATGCAAGGACCCTAGAGCTCAGACATCTGAAGGATCACCCCATGGACCAGATCATAGGAGATTCTCGGGATGGTGTCAGAGCTCGTAGAGGTACAAATAACGAAAATTTATATTTAAGTTTTCTCTCACAGGTTGAACCAAAGAAGTTTGAGGAAGCAAACTCAGACGCATCTTGGATAATGGCGATGGAAGAAGAACTAAATCAGTTCAAACACTGTCAAGTATGGAAACTTGTTCCAAGACCCAAATGTAAGAATGTTATTGGGACAAAATGGGACTACAGGAACAAGATGAACGAGGATGGAACGATTATAAAGAATAAGGCCAGACTTGTCGCTAAAGTATATCGTCAAGAAGAAGGAATCGACTTCGACCAGACGTACGCTCTAGTGGCAAGGCTGGAGGCAATCAGGTTATTCCTAGCATATGCTGCACTCAAAGGCTTCACTATCTATCAGATGGACTTGAAGTCTGCCTTCCTTAATGGTAACATAAAGGAAGAGGTATATGTGGAACAACCTCCAGGTTTTGTTGATTCTAACTTTTCTGATTACGTTTACTTATTGCATAAAGCTTTATACGGTCTGAAACAAGCTCCTCGAGCTTGGTATGAGATGCTGTATAACTTCTACTTGAGAACAAGTTCACAAGGGGAAAGATAGATAAGACATTATTTCTTAGGGAAATAAAGGGCAAGATTTTACTAGTGCAAATCTATGTCGACGACATTATTTTTGGTTCTACTGACGACAACCTGTGTAAGAAGTTTTCAAAACTTATGCAAGGGAAGTTTGAAATGAGCAATATGGGAGAGATGAAGTATTTTTTAGGGCTTCAGGTGAAACAATCTAAAGATGGAATTTTCATCTCGCAGACTAAGTTCACCAAAGAGCTAATTGTTAGAAAGTAGCGAAAAGTAGAGAACAAGCGAATAAACTTTTGAATAATCGAAATTTTATTATCCAAAAAAGGTATCTATTACAAAGGTATGCCCTCCCTTATAAAGAATGGAGGAGAAATGAGAGAATACAAATAAGAGATGTGGGACTAAAAAATACAGGACTAAGCGGACTATACAAAACAAACCGCACAAACCGCGCGGTTAGAAAGCAGGGCTAACCGCACGGCTACCACCAGAGAGGAAGCGAGACTGCCAGGGTAGACCGCCAGACCTCCCGGTCTCCAAGCCGGTTGAGACAAACCGCCAGACCGCCCGGTCACTAACTTCAACACTCCCCCTCAAGCTGGAGCATATATATCGATCATGCCCAGCTTGTCGCAGATGTGGAAAAAGGAAGCGGACACCGGCTTGGTGAAGACATCTGCCAACTCGTTGTCGGACGTGACAAATGGAGTGCAAATCTGTTTCTTCAATATTTCTTCCCGAATAAAATGACAGTCGACTTCTATGTGTTTTGTTCTCTCATGAAAGACCGGATTTTTGGAAATGTGTATCGCGGCCTTATTGTCACAGAACATAGGAAGAGGATAGTTGTAAACCTCTCCTAAGTCAAGCATGAGAGCCCGCAACCACTTCAACTCACATGTAGTCGATGCCATGCTACGATATTCAGCCTCTGCACTAGACCTGGAAACGACAGACTGTTTCTTGCTCTTCCAACTCACAAGATTGCCTCCAACAAATGTGCAGAAACCTGAAGTCGATTTGCGGTCCCCTTTGTCATCCACATAGCTTGAATCAGAGTAAGCTTCAACCCTTAGGTGACCATTCTTCTGAAATAGGAGTCATTTCCCTGGAGCAGCTTTAATATACTCTAATATCCTCAGAGCAGATTGTAGATGACACTCCCTCGGAGCTTGCATGAACTGGCTCACCTTGCCAACAGCATAAGAGATGTCGGGTCTGGTTACCGTGAGATATATGAGCTTGCCCACCAGACGCCGGTATCTCGTAATATTAGAGAGAAGAGGTGAGTCATCTGTCCAAGTTTTGTCTTCTCCAGCAGCCATAGGACAACGTGCAGGTTTAGCACCAGTGAGTCCTGCATCCTTTAAAAGATCAAGAGCATACTTCTGTTGTGAAAGGACCATGAAGTTGGGCTTTCTAGAGATTTCAATCCCCAGAAAGTATTTCGGAGAGCCCATATCCTTTGTAACCAGATGTTGACGAAGGTGTTTCTTGGTCATCAATACCCCATCCTGGTCATCGCCAGTAAGAAGAATGTCATCAACATAAACCGCAAGAACAACAAGACCAGAGGCGGTTTTCCGAACAAACAATGAGTGATCTGCTGAGCTTCGTGTAAAACCAATGGCCGCAACAATGCCACTGAACTTGTCAAACCAGGCACGAGGACTCTGCTTGAGGCCATAGATAGTCTTCTTTAGCCGGCATACCCGTGTCTCCCCCTGAGCAACATACCCAGGAGGTTGCTCCATGTAAACATCTTCCTGCAGATCACCATAGAGGAAGGCATTCTTAACATCTAACTGCGAGATGGGCCAATCCCTGTTGACAGCCACAGAGAGAAGAACCCGAATAGTGCTGAGGCGAGCCACGGGAGAGAAAGTGTCAAAGTAATCAACCCCATAAGTTTGGTTAAAACCCTTGGCAACCAGGCGAGCCTTATAACGATCCACACTGCCATCCGGGAGAAACTTCACCACGAAGACCCAGCGACAACCAACAACATCTGTGCCGAAAGGAGGCGGAACAAGGGTCCAGGTACCGCGTTCAGTGAGAGTAGCAATCTCCTCATCCATGGCAACTTTCCAGTGAGGAATAGTAAGGGCCTCCTGGTAGGAACGGGGGGTGGCAGTGGCGGAGATAGCCAGGGCAAAAGCTCGGCGAGCAGGGGTAAGACGATCGTAGGAAACAACTGCAACAAGCGGATGGTGGGTACAGGCCCGAACCCCTTTGCGAAGAGCAATCGGGAGATCCAGGTCAGCAGGTGCCTCAGTATCCGGAGTATCCGTGATGGAGAGAGCTGGCCCGGGAGTAGAGAGATAGCAGCGGAGTGGAGGGAGAAAGCGGAGTAGAGGGTGGAGATGAGGAGGATGGGGAAGACGGTGGAGTGGGTGGAGAGGGCGGAACATCAGTGGGAGCAGAGGGAATGGATGGGTTGGTATGAGAAGTAGGAGCAGGAGGAGTAGAAGAGGAAGCGGGAGAGAAGTAAGATGCATTGGCAAAGAAGGTGACATCTGCAGAGACAAATTGCTTGCGGGTAACAGGGTCAAATCAACAATATCCTTTCTGAGTGGGAGAGTTGCCCAGAAAGACACATTTGGTGGCACGTGGTGAGAGTTTATCACGGGTGGCAGCAGGAGAGTGCACAAAAGCGGTGCACCCAAAGATGTGCAGAGGAAGAGGAAAGGGATCCTTGTCCAGATAAAGAATGGAGAAGGGGGTAGCACCGTGGAGAATGGTGGAGGGAAGGCGATTGATGAGATAGCAGGAGAGGAGGACAGCATAGCCCCAATAGGAGCGAGGAACATGCATTTGAGTCATCATAGTGCGAGCGACATCAAGGAGGTGACGGTTTTTGCGTTCTGCCACCCCATTTTGTTGTGAGGTGTAGACACAGCTAGTTTGACGAATAACACCATGGTGAGTACAAAAGGAGGAGAAGTCGTGGCTAAGATACTTCTTAGCATTGTCAGAACGAAGGAGTTTAATAGACGTATCAAACTGAGTTTTAACCATAGAATAAAAGGAGGTCCAAACAGAGAACAGCTCGGAGCGATCTTTGAGAAGATATACCCACGTACAGCGAGAGAAATCATCAATGAAGGTGACAAAATAGGAACTACCCCGACCGATGGTGAGGTGAGGAGCGGGACCCCAGATGTCAGAGTGAACGAGGTCGAACGGATGGGAAGAGCCCCGACTTTGCGTTGAGGGGAAGGAGGAGCGATGATGTTTGCCAAGTTGACATGCATCACAGTTTAGAGGAGGATGATGAGGAGGGAGGTGCGGCAGGAGCTGTCATAGAATTCGGGGAGGAGCATGTCCAAGGCGAAGATGCCATTGAAGAAGATCTGTAGAGGAGGAGGAGAAGGCGGATAGAGCAGAAACGTTGTCGAGGAAGTAGAGGCCACCACTCTCAGTCCCGGTAGCAATCGTCCGTTGGGAGTCCGGATCCTGAAAAGTACAAGAGGTAGGGGTGAATATGACAGAACACCGTAGTTGCTTGCATAAAGAAGTAACCGATAATAAATTGCACGGAAACTTGGGCACATAGAGGGTATCAGCCAAGCAGAGAGATGGAGTGACTTGAACCATGCCCGTCCCATGGACCGGGGAGGGAGATCCATCAGCAACAATGACCGGGGGCAACTGAGCCTGTGTGTCAAGAAGAGAGAAACATTGAGTGTTGCCTGTCATATGATTTGTTGCACCTGAGTCGATGAGCCATCGTCCGCGCGTAACAACATGAGCACTACCAGAAGAGGTGACCACGGAGGCGGACAGGCTGGAGGAGAGGAAAGCCATGGAAGCAGGAGAGGAGCAAACCGCGACGAGAAGAACAAGCCGCGAGAAGAGAAAAGAGCACCAAGCCGGGAGAACAGAAAACAGGTCGGGCGGCTAGGAAGGCTGCTACCAAGAAGCAGAGCAAAGTAGAGGGAAAGAAGTCGCACGGCCTGAAAAAGTCGGGCGAACAGAGGAGAACAAGTCGCACGGCCAAAGATGAGGCCGGGGCGACTAGCAAGCAGGAGCGGGTAGAAGACAACAAGAAGTAGAGCGCGGCGAATAGAGAAGATCGCGAAAACGGTCGCGAAAAAGAAGGGGCAAGCCGCGCGGGCAGACGGAGAATCAAGCGGCTAAAAAGCAGGCAAAGGCCCAGCGGGGAAGAGGTCGCGCGGACTGAGAAGGCCGAGCGAACAGAAGAGAAGTGAAGAGCAGGTGACCGCGACCAAGATGCGGGTGAGAAAGGAACAACCCGCACGGTCAGGCAGATCACAGCAGGAAACCGCGAGTATAGAGACAAGACACGCGGACAGAGACAGGCCGCAACGACTAGGAAGTCGGAGAGGCAAGAAAGAACAAGGAGTGCGGCGAAAAGGAAACAGGTCGCGACGATGAATGTAGTAGGAGAAGAGAACCAAGAAGAAGCAAGCCGCGCGAACAGGGCAGCGGACAGAAACAAGCCGCACGGATAGAAACAAGCCGCGCGGACAGAAGAGAAGGCAAGCCGCGAGACAAGTCGCAGAACGCAGAAAACAAGCCGCGAACAACAGAGAGCGCACAGAATCAGGAGGAAATGACCGTGTGCTCTGATACCTTGTTAGAAAGTAGCGAAAAGTAGAGAACAAGCGAATAAACTTTTGAATAATCGAAATTTTATTATCCAAAAAAGGTATCTATTACAAAGGTATGCCCTCCCTTATATAGAATGGAGGAGAGATGAGAGAATACAAATAAGAGATGTGAGACTAAAAAATACAGGACTAAGCGGACTATACAAAACAAATCGCACAAACCACGCGGTTAGAAAGCAGGGCTAACCGCACGGCTACCACCATAGAGGAAGCGAGACTGCCAGGGTAGACCGCCAGACCGCCCGGTCTCCAAGCCGGCTGAGACAAACCGCCAGACCGCGCGGTCTTCAACCCGCCAAGACAAACCGCCAGACCACCCGGTCACCAACTTCAACACTAATTAAGAAATTCGGAATGGAGAACGCAACCTCGATGAGCACTCTAATGTGTTCAGCTATGTCTCTGGACAAGGATGAAAAAGGGAAACATTTTGATGAAACCAAGTATAGAAGCATAATTGGATCCTTGCTCTATCTTACTGCCAGTAGACCTGACATAATGTTTTCAACATGTGTATGTGCTAGATTTCTGGTGAACTCTAAGGAATCTCACTATGCTGCTGCAAAGCAGATTTTGAGATACCTTAAATGTACGCCAAATCTTGGCTTATGGTACCCAAGAAGTAATGATAGTGAGATAATAGGTTTTTCAGATGCAGATTTTGCAGGTAGCAAATACGACAGGAAAAACACTTCCGGGACTTGCCAATTCCTAGGAAGAAGGCTTATTTCCTGGAGTAGCAAGAAACAGAACTATGTTGCAATCTCAACAACTGAGTTAGAGTATATCTCTACAGGCAGTTGATGTGCACAACTACTATGGATAAAGAATCAGTCAAAAGTTGGAATTCTACAAATTTCTAACTTTTTGACTCGAGTAAGACGTAAACTACACGAGTAAGAAAATGACCTACTCGAGTAATCCTCTTGACCTACTCGAGTACATTATCAGCCACTCGAGTAACCTACTCGAGTTGTAGAATCACTTACTCGAGTAATAAAGCTTCACTCGAGTACTTCAGCACAACTACTCGAGTAATTCAATATATCTACTCGAGTACTTCCAGACATCACTTGAGTACTTCCAACTGTCTCTACTCGAGTACCTCCATATCTTCACTCGAGTACTGTCGTCTCTCTCTAGTATCAGATAGACAAATTTTCTCTTTGATTCAAATTTCATTATTCGCAACCCGAGACTTATGCCGCCAATTCCCTGGTATGCAAGCTTTTTTTATTTCTTAAATAGAGATAAAATTAGGGTTAAATATAAATCGAAAAGTCCAAAAGTCATTTTCTACACGAATCAATCTCTCTCTCTCTCTCTCGAGTAAGCCGAGACGCTTCATCTTTCGCCAAGAGGTTGCAGAGCCCGCGTCATCTTCCTCCCCGCCGCAGATTTTTCAAGAATTTCTGGATCATGACCTCTTTCTCCAAGATTGGCATCAGTTCAGAACTGGTTGCCGCCGGTATCGCTGAAATTTCAGATGATTTCAGAAACCTTCTGATACTTCTCGACAGCGCCGGCCTCACCTTCGTTCTCCAGGAGCCATGTAAAATTTTGTTCCCAGAAGTTGCAGAGTTCTTCAAGAATGTCAAAGTCAAGAGACATGGTACAGTCCTCAAGTCCAGAGTCAGAGGAATCAAAATCAAATTCACCAAGACCTTTGTTTCGACACTTCTCCGACTACCGATTATTGATCAAGAAGATCCTCTTGGTCCTGATGAATCTGACAGGACCTGTATGTTCTGTGGAATTTCTCCAGATGTAGAATATATCAAAAGGTCTAACCTGAATCCTGAAGGAAAACTGTTAGTGGATATTATAGGCAAAGTCCTTCTCCGCAAAACCAGTTCCATCAGGGACATCTCTCTCTCTTTCTTTGATATCATGCAAGCTATAGTGTGCAGGAAAAGATTTCAATTTGGGATGATGATTTTGGATAAGATAAAAGACAGTATTAAAACTCCCAGTTATGCCAGGATAATCTCCCTTCTCCTCCATGAGATCAATCCAGAAGTGTTCAACTTCTCCAAAGGCACTGTTCTCCACCATATGAAGAAACTCTCCATTTCATCAATTCAAATATGGGAGTTTAAATTACAGAATCCAGCACAGTCTTCTAAAGCTCAAGAGCTTCCAGCTACAGAGGACAGGACCCCATCTCCCTCTCCACTTCAGGTTATCATCTCCTCTAGTGCACCTATTGAGGGGGAGCCTGCTCCTTATGTTCCAGATTGAATTCCAACCCCTCCAGCTGTTACATCTCCTCCACCTCAGACTCCTGAAGAGATTTCATCTGAAGAACATCTTCAAGAAACCCTTCTGTCAACTGAAGCAGCAATCAGTGAGATGATTGAAGAACTAACTGCTGATGAACCCCTTCCACATCTTCCAAAAGAAACAATTGCTGAAGTTCCAAAACCATCCACTTATGTACCATCTCCAACACATACTCCATCTCCCACACAGTCTCCTGCTACAAATCAAGAGGAGGATGACATCATCTTCATCTCTGATGAGAAAGAGCAGACTCCCTAACCAGATGAAGCTCCATTAAGAAATTTGGACTTCACCATGCCCACAGTCACTGATGAAGGGGATGCCCTGATTCACACTTCTAGAGTAAAGAGCTCTGTCTCTATTGAAGAGATAGCTCCATGGGTTGCTCCTCCTCCTCCAGTTCCCTCTTATGTTGCTCCTCCTGCTACTGCTGCTGCTGCTACCTCCAGTGATTTGCTGAATCAAGTTGTACTTCTGCTTCAAGATCAAAGAACATATTTTAATGCTTCACTCAAAGCTGTTACTGACAAAGTCACTACTCTAGAGACTGAGATGAGCAGGGGATTTGCTAAAATCCAGTACAATACAGATCAGCTCAGACACCTCTTTCAAATTGGTGGAAAGGCTCTAGATCACACTATTACTAGTGTTGGTCAAGTCATGGAGCAAGGTGTGACTCTTACAGGTAACTAGATAGAATTGGATAAGAGAGCTGAAGCTACAAATATGAAGATTTGTGAAGAAGTTGGAACCTTCAAAGAATATGCCATAAATAAGTTGACTGTTGAAGTCAGAAAGGGGGAGAGCTTAGTGAAGGAATACCTAGAGAAACCAGATGCACTCAAGTAAGAGCTCTGGGAAGCTAAGATGAAAGAAATCCATGATGATGTGTTAAGCCAAATTCAGAGTGTCAAATTCCATACTTATGACGCAGCTGTTTGGATGCACAATCAAATCCTTCCTCAATTTGATACTGATCCAAACATCATTCCTCATCATCTCAACCCCTTAGCTGTTGCTGCTCCTGCTCAACCTCAACAACCTTCCTTCTCTCCCAGGCCTGAAGGCTCAGCTGCTCCTCCAGACTCATATGCTCAGGTTTGGGAAGATGACCCAACTAATATCTTTCTCAAGGCCCCTACAAAAATCCACATTACCAAGAAGAGGAAGTATGATGATGATGCCTCAGCCAGCAGGTCAATCCCAATACCAGATAAAGAAAAGAGGAAAGCCCTAGAATTTGCATAAATTTGGTCTCCAACTTCAAAGTCCCTTATCTTGGATACTCTCAAGCTTGTCATGGACTATAATGAAAACAGGAATGAACATTACAGCTCACAGGAATGAGAATTATATGAGAAGTCAATGACATAGAGGAGACTTTATGATAGAGAACATGACAGGAAAAACCCTTATGCTCCTGCCAAGCCTCCCAAATACTATCCCAAGCCCTTCAGCTACCAAAGGAGACAGCAAGAGAAGAAAGGCAAACAACAACTGCAACATCAAGCATAGAGATATATGAGAGTGTGGAAATGATTTTTGTAGAAATGATGTTTTGGACAACCACATTTATATAATTCTAAATTCAGATCACTTTCTTTTTATCATAGTCTTATGCTTGTTTACACTGGTTTATCTATTTGCATATCTAGTTCTTTTTATGTCTATATAATTCACCTTAGTGTAAAGGGTTTTGACTTCTACAAATAGGGGGAGATTGTTGGGCATTGTATCCACATTAACCCAGATTTGATGAAGTCACCCTTGAACTAAGATGAATTAAGTTGTATTTGATGCTTTGTTTAAGTTATGTATGTGCAGGACTATATTGCCAAGTGTAGACCAATGTCAGTCTACAATGGGTCACCAAACACAGGACCATACAATGTAATCCCTCATTATGTGATCTATGGTGTTGACTCAAGTGTAGCCTCTCTATTGGGATACACTTTATATTCAAGCACTCGGACTAATTGGAGAAAGTCTTGTTGCTGAATTCACCAAAGAAGAATAAAATTCTGTTGAAAGAATTTTGCTAAGTACTTTACTCGAGTAGATACCTACATACTCGAGTGAAATACTTAGTCAATACTCGAGTAAGACTCTTTGTACTCGAGTAAGGAAGTTAGCTTTCGAGTAGTCAAATTATAACTCTCGAGTAGCTAAGTTAACTACTCGAGTAGATCCTTTCTCTTTCTCGAGTTAACAGAATTTCTTCTCTAGAAAATTTTCTAAGTAAATTACTCGAGTAGTCATATAAGTGCTCGAGTAGTTTAGTCTTTTGTCTCGAGTTACAGAAGACTGGATTTCGTGTAATTTTTCCTCACTCGAGTAGTCAAATTCATGTACTCGAGTAGTCCATCTACGACTCGAGTAGTCCAGAGTAAATACTCGAGTAATAAGGTTTTCTTCCTTCAGAATTTTTCTAAGTCCATTACTCGAGTAGCTATATCTATATACTCGAGTAGTCTATACCCTCTCGAGTAGTCTAGTTTTACTACTCGAGTATCCCAGATTTTTCTTCCAGAATTTATTCTAAATCCTTGACTCGAGTATGCCCTCTTCATCTCGAGTACTTAATTTCTCTTCACTCGAGTAGTACTTCTTGTACTCGAGTAGTTCAACTCCACGTCTCGAGTAAATATTTTAGCACTCGAGTATGTCTTTGTGTACTCGAGTAGTTGCTCTATGTTTCTAGATTTTCTCTAAGTCATCTACTTGAGTTGTTCTCTTCTATTCACTCGAGTAATCTCATTAAGTACTCAAGTAGGAATACATTCTCTCGAGTATGTCAATCATTATTTTTCAGAAAATTTGTTAAGTCCAGATTTGACAGAAATTTCAAACAGCCTTGACATGGTTGGTCTACGTGTACGTCATTAAGACTAATTATGACCGTTATTCAAGATCTTATATAAAGTCTTGTTAGAAACCGACAAACCCTAACCAAGGCTGTCAAATAATATTCTAAGAAAATCTGAATCTCATTCTCTCTCTAAAATCGGAAGCCGCTGTCGCCGACCTTCATCGTGCACATCCGGCTAGGGTTTTCGATCCAGAAGATTCAGAGATCAAGAAGATTCACAGATCGAGATTGTCGTTCCATTCTTCATCATCTATCCGATCGTGTGAAGCCAAGAAATTTCAGATCTAGCCTTTGCCGAGATTCTTCTTCAACTTCTCTGATAAAGTCGCAAAGATTAAAGAAGAAGATCCAGGCTGACTTCTTGTAGATTTGAGAAAGTTTTACTGTTTGTATTTCTACATAATTTAAATTTCATTCTTGTAGGAGAATTCTCTCCGAGTGTATGAGCTTTGTCTCCGAGTTGTAGGAAGATTTATCTTCCGAGTGTAGATCCGTTTTGTGGATCGAGATTGTAGGAACTTTGTTCCGAGGCGTAGGATTGGTTTTCAATCCGAGATAGTGGAGTAGCCGAGTCTAGTGTATTGCTAGATTGGTGAGGGAAAGTGGATGTACCCAAGGTTGGTGAACCACTATAATTCTTTTATCGTCTGTGATTGCTTGATAGATAATTATGTGCATTGATCTTAAATTTTTATTCCGCAAAAAGACGCACAACTCACCTATTCACCCCCTCTATGTGATTTAGGTAGACAACTGAACACTTTCATCTTGTTTCTTCGCAGACTCCTTGGATGAGCGGGAGCCTTCAAAGTTTGAAGAAGCCACTGGAGTCAAAGAGTGGGAAGATACCATGGATGAGGAGATGGCTGCCTTTAAGAAGAATGGAACCTGGGACTTGGTTCCCAAGGTTGATGGCATTACTCTTGTGACTTGCAAATGGGTCTACAAGCTGAAGAAAAAGGCAGATGGAAGCATCGAGCGGTATAAGACGTGCCTTGTAGCTCGAGGCTTTTCATAACAGTACGGCGAAGACTATGAGGAGACGTTCAGTCTTTTGGCGAAGATGACTTCAGTATTGATGGTGATGGCTTTGGCAGCTTGCTAGGGATGAAAGATGTGGCAGCTTGATGTAAAGAATGCATTTCTATACTGGGAGATCGACAAAGACATCTTCATGGATCAACCATTTAGATATGTATCTGAAGAACAACCAGACTACGTCTACAAGCTCCGAAAAGCCCTTTATGGTTTAAAGTAGGCTCCTTGAGCCTGGTATGGAAAGATTGCAAAATACCTCCAGTTCTGTGGTTATCTTGCTTCAAATTCATACTCAAGCTTGTTCGTCAAGAAGAAGGGGGAGCTTCTGGTCTTGGTGTTGTTGTACGTGGATGACATGATCATCACGGGGAACTCCAAGGAGGAGGTAGCTAGGCTCAGGGTAGAGCTAGATATAAGATTTGAGATGAAGGACATGGGTGAGCTCCACCATTTCCTTAGACTCGAGGTGGAGAGGAAAGAGAGCGGCATACTCGTTTCCCAAAAGGGCTATGCGGAACAGATCGTTCAGCGATTCGGCATGCGGGAGGGGAAAAGTTGCTCTACTCCTTTTCATTCGGGCGTCAAACTTCGGCGGGATGAGGGGAGGATTCTTCCAGATCCTTTGGTTTTTCGGGCTCTGGTTGGGAGTCTTATCTACTTGACGATTACAAGGCCTGACATTGCTTATGTAGTTGGCCGAGTAAGTCGGTATATGACGGAACCCATGAAGCCTCATTTGATGGAGGCAAACAATATTTTAAAATACGTGAACTCCACTTCCGATATTGGTCTCCTTTATAGGAGAGACACTGGTTTTACTCTTCAAGGATACTCGGATGTTGATTATGGGGGAGATCCAGACGACCGGAAGTCAACATCCGGTTATGTCTTCATGTGTGAATCAGCCAGTATCTCTTGGTGTAGCAAGAAACAAGACTCGGTGTCCGTCTCTACTACGGAAGCAGAATACAAGGCTTCGGCCTTGGTAGCTCGGGAAGCCATCTGGCTCAGGAGACTAGTAGAGGATGTCTATGAAGAAGTGCGCGGTCCTACTCTGCTGTGTGGTGACAATGAAAATGCCCTAAAACTGGTAAATAATCCAGTTTATCACGCACGGACCAAGCATATAAAGATTGAGCACCACTTCATTCGGGAGATGGTGTTGGAGGGATCTCTTATGGTGGAGCATGTGCAGAGTGAGGACAACATTGCATACATCTTCAAGAAACCGTTGCCGAAGTTGCCATTTACACGGTTACGAGGACTGCTGGGCTTGGTCACCACTTCTCACTTCAAGGGGGAGTGTTGAAAATTGTAAAGTGAAAGTGGGGGTTGATCGGGCAGATCGCACGGCCTGGACGGACTGATGACGCGGCCTGGGCAGACTAATGGTGCGGCCTGGGTGGCCTGTTTGTTGCGACTTGGTGGTGGTGTTCAGTCAGTTCGGCTTGTGGTTTTGCAGTTTGCTGTTCCTTGAAGTAACCTGGCGGATGGGTGGTATATCTGCAGGGATGTGGCGGTTTCCTTTTGTGTTCGCGGAGTCCGCTTGTTGCGGACTACGTATGGAGATCACGAGATCGACATTTACCCGTGCCCTTGATCTCTGGTAGAGCAGTTGGTGATAACTGCATTCGTGGTTGGCAGACTGTCTTGGGAGCTGGCGGTTTGGCTTCTTGTCCGTCGAGCTCGCGCCAGGTTTTGGTTGGTTGCTGGACTATGTCAAAATCTGTGACAAGTCCAGGGTATTCGCATAGTCCGCAATGTCCGATGGTTGACCGGGCGGTTTGTGCCGGTTGGTCGTGGGCTTATGTGGCGGGCTGGTGCGGTGTTCGCAGGTTGTGCGGGTTGTTGTTGTGTCAGCGTATAACGTGCGGACTGGTGCAGTGTGTGGGTTGTTGCTGTGTCCACTTGTTGTGCAGCATGCAGACTGGTGAGGTGTCCGCTAGATAGCGGACTTGCTTCTTGCCTTGGTGCCTGGCGGTTTGACTGGTGTCCAGCCTTGTCCTTGCGGACTAGGCGGACTGCATAGTGCTAGCTGCGAGCTAGGGTGGTGATTCTATCCACTAGGGCGGTGACCATACTCCTCACCGCGCCTATAAATAGGACCCCTCGTCACTTCAACAATAACTGAATGAACAATAAGTTGAGCGTGGGTTTATTGATGCAGCCTCAGTTTTCTTGTCCGCGCGGATTGAGAAGGTTTAACTGGTTGCTTTTTGCAGGTTGTGCTCTAATACTAAGAAGCCAGGAGTCTGATTCTGACTGCGGTCAGGGATCAGTGGAGCTTGCGGGTACAATCGGCTGGTTTGCAGTAGGTGGCATTTGCGGCCAGCCAGTCTTCTCTCCTTCAGCAATTTCCAGTTCAATAACCTGTCTGCCGGTCTCGGCGTTCTAGGCGGTTTGTTCTTTCATTTCAGTAGAAGCTTGTTCGCGGACTCTGGCAGCTAGGTGACTTCTAGTCAGGCAGCTTGCAGAGTGCGGACAAGGTGGTCGACAGAATAATGGGTTGTCCGCAGACTACGCGGACTCCGTAGATCAGTTGGTGCAGTAGTGGCTTGGAGGTCTCAGCGGACTCGGCGGTCTCTGAGGCAGTTCGCCCGGCTTGATTTTCTTGCTTGCTTGTATGCTTATCTATTGTACTTGGTGAAATCATGTCTCGCCATATATACCTAGCCTTGTAAAGAAGATTGTTGATAATACAAGACTTGTTGTTACCTTCTATTGTTTCTGATTTACTTAGCTCAGTTTATGGTTTGAGTGTTCTTGTGCCTGGTTCCCGCTTTCTGCTTGATCAAGTTGTCATCTTGATAGCTCTGAAAGTATTTACTTGGTATTAGAGCTATCCCCTGATCAGCGTGTGAGATTTTCAACACGATCTCCTTTATCGTCAGCATAACTGACATCTGGGTATGCTTCTATTTGCAAGTAATTATTCTTTTGAAATAATTGACCTTTCCATGGAGCCCCTTTATTATACTCTAATATTTTTAATATTGTTTTAGATGGCATTTCCTAAGAAATTGCATGAACTGACTAACCTTCCCAATAACATAACAAATGTCAAATATTGTCACAGGATATGGCTCACGCCAAATTTTATCCTCATCAATAACCATAGGATATCGAGAAGGTTTTGCACCCAGGAGACCGATTCATTACGAAGATCTAGAACATACTTGCGTTGGGAAAAAATCACAGAGTTGTGTTTCCTCGCAATCTCAATGCCAACAAAATATACGGGAGACCACATATCTTTGTTTACAAAAATTTAATGAAGATGTCTCTTAGTCATTTATATGTCAGACCGATCGTCGTCTGTGAGTGGGATATCATCTGTAACGTCCCGAATCGCTCTAGCCCCCTAGTGTGTGTGTTTTGAGTCAGGAGGGTTGACTTGAGTCCTGAGAGTGCAGGGAATTGGACTGCACATGTGGAGAAGTGGAGAATCAGTGTAAAAAGGAAGTGACACGGGTAGGGACACGGCCGTGTGCCTACCCGTGTGCGTCGAGTTGAGCTCGACGACCCGTGTCGAGATCGTCGAGCTGTGTCGACACCTAGGGACACGGGTAGGGACACGGCCGTGTGCCTACCCGTGTGCGTCGAGTTGAGCTCGACGACCCGTGTCGAGATCGTCGAGCTGTGTCGACACCTAGGGACACGGGTAGGGACACGGCCGTGTGCCTACCCGTGTGCGTCGAGTTGAGCTCGACGACCCGTGTCGAGATCGTCGAGCTGTGTCGACACCAAGGGACACGGGTAGTGACACGGCCGTGTCCCTACCCGTGTGCGTCGAGTTGAGCTCGACGAGAAGTGTCGAGATGCAACCCGAGAAGTACACGGCCAATGACACGGCCAGGCACACGGCCGTGTCATGTGAACACGGGTGGGGACACGGGCGTGTCCCTACCCGTGTCAAGCATTGAATCGACATGGAAACCGCCACGGCCGTTTCGCGGAAGCGGGACACGGGTACGGACACGGCCGTGTCCCTACCCGTGTCATATTTTATTTATATAAGGGACAGAAAACCCTAGCCGTTTTCATGCTCTTTTCATCCCCTATTTCCAGTGAGAACCCCTGTGAGAGGGAAAACTGCAGGAGCAAGTCCTACCGAAGGAGATCCGCCATCGCCGTGAAAGAGAAGATGCCGCCGAGGAGAACTACGCGATCCATGGCGAGAAATGGTGGTACCGCTGGAGCCAACGTGAGTTTCCTACCCTCTCCCTTGGTGCTAGATCTATAGTTATTTTCCTAGGCGAGACATCGACTCAAGAGAGTCTTGATGGTGAGGAGGAGTTTTCTAGGAAAGGTCATGCTAAGACTTGTGTCTTAGGTTTTAGATCTCTTCAACCACGCCCCTTTTTCAGTGGATGATAAGGGATGGTTTCGTGAAGGGTTTTGGCCTCTTGAGGGTGAATAAGGGAGGAGGTTTTCTGGAATGATTTTTGGAAGATCGCCTTGAGGAGGAAGATGAACCGATGCCGTTCATTCCGCCTTAAGATGCGTGCAGAATCTGTATTCTGCGCGCAGCGAACTTCGTGACCATTTTTAAGTGTATTATGGTCAGATCTGGGCTTTTGACTAAACACGAAAGTTGAAGCCCTTGAAAATACCTTTCCAACGAGTGGTTGCACGACTTCTAGCGAAGTCTGTAGCCACGGGAAAATCCAAACGAAAATGGTGTTTAATAAATCCTGCATGCAGAAACTGTGTTCTGTACGCAGCGGACTTCAAGTCCGATTTCAAATAGGATAATGTCAAATCTGGGTTGAGCTCTGAATATGAAAGATGTAGTCCATGGAAATACCTTTCCATCGAGGGGTTACACGACTTCACCGGATTCCTGTAGCCTCGGGAATCTCCGGTCGAAGTTGCTGACCAGATTCAACCTGCGCCTAAATTCTGGGCTTAATGGAAAAATGGATTTTGTTTCGGTGAAATTATTAATGCAAGATACTTGCCTTGGATGAACCCTTATGATTAATCATTTGTTGTGTGATTGAAGTATCTTATTAATCATATTTCATATTACCAAATTGTGAAACAAACTTGTTTAAAAGAATTGAACTGGTAGGAATTGGAAGATTGAATATGGTACACTTCATGTTTAAGTTATGATATTACTAAAAAGGATGATGTGATAGATCTTATATGCGCATTACGTTATTTTACATTGTCATCATTTGGGAAGTCATATAGATGAATAGACCATGGCCATGGATATGTTTGACTAATGAAATGAGTCTAGTGGACCAATACTTAGAGCGTTGTCTCCCTACGGGTAGTATTGTGTAAGTTCGTAAGTGCGATGTTGACCGCCACTTGTTTGGTTGTGTTGAGATAGGGTGCGGATGGATGGTTGGGTTGTGCCCTCGTGTTTACTTCCGAGGCCCCTTCCATGTTGTGTTGATATGGTGTTTGCATGTGGTGTGAGTCGACACGCGGTGTCGTAATCCCGGGTTAAGGATAGTGTGGCAGGTCTACGGGCTCGCCAGTCGTCACACCGACGGGAGTTGGCAGTTAGACTTGGTCGGTTTGGGCTGTGTCCTCGGTGTTCACTTCCCGAGGCCCCTCCGACCATGTGAACGGTTGGGCTGTGTCCTCGTGCTTTCTTCCGAGGCCCCTTCCGGGTCACGCAAGGCCAGTTCGGGCTGTGTTCTTGGTGCACATCTACCCAAGACCCCGCTGGGCCATAGTACGCATGGGCTCCGCTGTTGTGTTCTTAGCGTTGAGGCGTACGGAGGCCTAGGTGAAGTAGTGTGATACCCGCCTAGTAGTAGAAGTGCCCGTTCTACTGTCACCGCCTGGCCACGGCGGCTGATGCCTGAGAGGTTAGCTACCTGCTCGAAAAGTGGGAACTACAGTCTGTGTCGACATAGCAATTGCATGGGTGTGCATGGGTGAGTCATTGCATAGCATTCATAGCATTTCATTGCACAACAAGATCCTCATCGTATAAGTTTGTATGGGCACTCTTATACGATGAGTTACTTTATGTAACCCGATCCTTAACTTATAAGTTTGTAAGGGCATTCTTATAAGTTAAGTTACTTTCCTGCTGTAGCTTTCTTACACTTGTTATTATACCTTGATGGCTCTTGTAGAATTGTTAGTTTACATATTGATAGCTTTGTAGAACTGCTAGTTATACATTGATACTCATGTACCATGCCACCTGCTTGTACTTCCTTTACTTGCTTACTTGTTACATATACTATACTCTTGTTCCTTTTCTCCGCCCGGTGCCGAGGAGTCGCCGGGGGAGCGGATGTGAAACCACTTAGTCGTTTCGACTAACGGTTGCTACGTCTTCCTTTTTAGGAGGTCACGCCGCAGGTAGAGCAGCCGCAGACTACGCAGCAGGACAGCCAGGCCAGGACGACAGGGCCTGACGTGACGGTGCCGTCGATACCGTCTGTTACCGATGTTAGTGTTTTGCTTACTCTGATGTAGCCCGTTTGGGCATTGTTTAGCTGTACTCTGATATATTGTAGAAGCATGTTTTAGCTTCTCTTTATTGATGTTTTGGACTTTATATAACTTAATGTGGATTTGACTTCTGTTTGGTTTACTTATTTGGTTGGGTTGGCATGTTCATTGATATGGTTGTAGCCGGCGGGATAGGCGTCTTGTGGTACAGGTTAGCCCGTGCGCTAATGCTACCGCAAGGCGGCTGTTCCGGGCATAAGACTCCCCCTTCGTGCCGTGTTTTGGGATCCGGGAGGGGGGGGTCTTACAAATGGTATCAGTTTGCCACGATCCTCAACTAAGAAGTCATTCAACAATGGTGCCACCCCCGTTTGGTTAGTCAGTTTGGGGACAAACTGACTTAGCGGAAGCAGTGGTGTGCCCATATGTAATTCACATTAAGTTGTCCAACTTTGACCCTACGATTAGCCAACCTGACCTTAGGTACATACCTTTATACGTCGATCTTCCAAGTTTGGACGACCCCAAGTATGTAAAACTATGGTATAAAGTCTTGCGAGATCCCCTCGGGCAAGCACTTTTGTTTATAGCGGATTTTGAATCTAACGGAGAAAATAGACATGGCAGATTTCCTAGGGCAACCACTTTTGTTTATAGGAGATTTGTGCTTGGTGGAGATAATGGATATGGTAAAGTGGTTGGGAGCGGGTCTTTTGGGTGTTCAGACAAGCGTTAAGAGACTCGCTGAAGGAGTGATTGAAGCGGGACCCAGCTCAAAGACGAGGACTATGAGGAAGAAATTAAGCATTCGTCCTTAGTCTGCCTAAGTTTTTCTAGGAATCTGGCTTGAGCATTCACAATCTTGATACCAAGGCGTAATGGTTAGTGAGAAATCGGCCTACACTCTATTCGATACCGGTGCCTCACACTCTTTTGTGTCCGAGGATTTCATAAAAGACGTGGGGGATGTACAGTACTTCACGGGAATAGCCCGACGTGTACGCCTTCCGGATGGCTTGGAGATGATCGCAACCGCCAAGTGCGAGTTGGAGTTATTTATTGATGGGAAGGCCTTTGATACGCCGGCCACGGTTCTGAGGATGCCGGAGTTTGACATCATTTTGGGCATGGCATGGCTGGACTGGCACTTCGCGAGGATCGACTGCGCGGAGAAGCGGATCTATTTGAGGCATGGAGACTCTGACGTCATCTTCCAAGGTATTGGCTTCGCGCCACGTATGATATTATCTTCTATTCAGGCTGTAAAGGCTCATATGAAGGGGGATGAGGTCTTCATGATCTGGTTCGAGTTGAAGGAAGCAGCGTTGGAATTAAAGGATGTACGGGTAGTGCGGGATTTTCCTGAGGTATTTCCTGAGAAGCTACCAGGATTACCTCCGCATAGAGAGGTTGACTTCCAGATCAATCTAGTACCAGGTGCCAAGCCTGTATCCAAGGCTCCGTACAGAATGGCTCCGAAAGAACTCGCGGAGTTTAGAGTTCAATTGCAAGAACTGGTGGATTCAGGGTTCGTTCGCCCCAGTTCATCACCATGGGGAGCCCCTGTGCTGTTCGTAAAGAAGAAGGATGGAACCCTGCGATTGTGCATAGATTATCGGGAACTCAATCGGTTGACGGTACGGAACACTTACCCACTACCTCGGATCGATGAGTTGTTCGATCAACTGGCGGGAGCCCATTGGTTTTCTAAATTGGATTTGCGCTCCGGATACTATCAGTTGAGGATACAAGAAGGGGACATCCAGAAAACAGCCTTCAGTTCGAGATATGGTTTGTATGAGTTCACAGTGATGCCGTTTGGGCTCACAAATGCCCCTTCGGCCTTCATGAGCTTGATGAACAAGGTGTTTGAACCGTATTTGGACATCTTCGTCATTGTTTTCATCGACGACATCTTGGTCTACTCAAAGACGGAGGAGGAGCATGTCGAGCACCTGACCTTGGTTTTGAAGAAATTGAAGGAGCACGCCTTGTATGCCAAGTTTAGCAAGTGCGAATTCTGGCTTAAGGAGGTTGCCTTCTTAGGGCATGTGATCAGTGGAGCAGGATTAGCTGTGGACCCAGCTAAGGTGCGGGCCGTGAAGGAGTGGTCGCCCTTGAAGTCGGCGGCCGATGTACGAAGCTTTCTTGGACTTGCTGGCTACTACCGCAAGTTCGTGAAAGGATTCTCCAAGATTGCCCTTCCTCTTACCTCCTTGACGAAGAAGGGTGTGCCATTTGAGTGGACTCCTAAATGTGAAGCAGCATTTCAAGAGTTGAAGGATAGGCTTACCTCCGCCCCCATCCTTGCACTTCCGTCTGGGAAGGAAGGATTTCAGGTTTACACAGACGCATCATATCAAGGGATGGGAGCGGTGCTGATGCAGCACGGGCATGTGATCGCTTATGCTTCAAGGCAGTTAAAGAAACATGAAATCAATTACCCGGTTCATGATTTGGAGTTAGGAGCAGTGGTGTTCGCTTTGAAGGTCTGGAGGCATTATTTATATGGCGTCCACTGCGAGATCTTTTCCGATCACAAAAACTTGAAGTATGTTCACACTCAGAAGGAGTTGAACCTGAGATAACGGCGGTGGTTGGAATTTCTATGCAACTATGAGTTCACCATGAACTACCACCCCGGGAAAGCGAACTCGGTAGCCGATGCCTTGAGTAGAAAAGTGCCAGGCTCTAGCCCAGAGTCTCGGCTGATGAGCATGGAGTTGGCTCGGATGATCGAGGAGATGGAAATTACTCTAGTATTCAAGGATCCTTCGGCAGAGTATGCGGAGTATTTGGCCAACATGAGCATAGTTTGTGATATCCGAGACCGGATTCGGGTAGAGCAAGGAATGGATGCGGCCTTGGCCCCGGCAATCAAGGCAATTGAAGATGGGACCACCGATGAGTACATACTCAAAGACGGCCTCATTTATTTTCGTGGCCGACTCTATATTCCCAAGGGCGGCAAAATTCGGGAGGATATCTTGAGAGAGGCACATTCCTCTCAATATTCAGTGCACCCTGGTATTGCTAAGATGTACGCCGGATTGCGAAAGACCATGTGTTGGCCGGGAATGAAGAAGGATGTTCGGTACTATGTTACACATTGCGAAGCTTGCCAAAGAGTGAAGGCTGAATGCAGGAGTCCCGGTGGTTTGTTGCAGTCATTGCCCATCCCCGAATGGAAGTTCGAGGATATCTCCATGGACTTTGTCCATGGGCTACCTCGCTCACGCTCCGGGAATGATTCAGTATGGGTTATTGTGGATCGACTGACAAAGGTGGCCCGGTTCATTCCAATGAAGAAGGAAGCACACGTGGATGTGTTGGTACGCCTTTTTGTGGAGCAATTTGTACGGTATCATGGCGTGCCCAAGACAATTGTTTCAGATCGGGATGGACGGTTTACATCCAATGAGTGGAAGGCGGTACAGGCGTATTTGGGCTCACGCCTAACCTTTAGTACCGCATTTCATCCACAGACGGACGGGCAGTCAGAGCGGACCATCAGAACACTGGAGGATTTATTGAGGTTATGTGTGTTGGACCGAGGAGAGCCATGGGAAAGGCTCTTGCCACTAGTGGAATTCTCCTATAATAATAGCCATCAGGCAAGCATCGGCATGGCGCCCCATGAAGCCCTTTACGGAAGAAGGTGCAGGACTCCCTTGTCTTGGGTGCAAGATGAAGATCCGAAGGCATTGGGGAACGAATATATAGATGATACTGATGCGGCGGTCAGATTGATACGGGATCGCATGTTGGAGGCTCAAAGTCGACAGGCGAAATATTATAATAAAAAGCATCGGATGGTGGAGTTCCAGGTGGGAGAAAAGGTGTTCCTCAAGATTCGGCCGATGCATGGAGTGTCGCGGGTGCGTGGAGTGAAAAAGCTCAGCCCAAGGTATGTTGGGCCTTATACTATATTGGAAAGGATTGGCCCGTTGGCCTATCGGTTGGAGTTACCACCAGAACTAGAAAATCTCCACGACGTGTTCCATGTGTCGTCGCTTCGAAAAGCACTGTTGCGGCCCGACCAGTATATTCCCACTACTGATGGTGCAGTGGCATCAGATAGGTCTGTGCGACTCGAGCCGGTGCGGATTGTTGACAGCGAGACAAGGACTTTGCGCCGCAAAAGTGTTCCCTTAGTGAAGGTGCAATGGATGAATCATGGGAAGGAGGAGTACACTTGGGAGCCAATGGATTTAATGCGGCAACGCTACCCGGAGTTGTTTGCTCAAGGTAATTTTATTTAAAAGCATATGTTAAATTTCCTGTTATACACTTCTCCCCACAACCTAAGCCTGATTTCGGGGACGAAATCTTTTATTTTGTTTATAGGATTTGTAACGTCCCGAATCGCTCTAGCCCCCTAGTGTGTGTGTTTTGAGTCAGGAGGGTTGACTTGAGTCCTGAGAGTGCAGGGAATTGGACTGCACATGTGGAGAAGTGGAGAATCAGTGTAAAAAGGAAGTGACACGGGTAGGGACACGGCCGTGTGCCTACCCGTGTGCGTCGAGTTGAGCTCGACGACCCGTGTCGAGATCGTCGAGCTGTGTCGACACCTAGGGACACGGGTAGGGACACGGCCGTGTGCCTACCCGTGTGCGTCGAGTTGAGCTCGACGACCCGTGTCGAGATCGTCGAGCTGTGTCGACACCTAGGGACACGGGTAGGGACACGGCCGTGTGCCTACCCGTGTGCGTCGAGTTGAGCTCGACGACCCGTGTCGAGATCGTCGAGCTGTGTCGACACCAAGGGACACGGGTAGTGACACGGCCGTGTCCCTACCCGTGTGCGTCGAGTTGAGCTCGACGAGAAGTGTCGAGATGCAACCCGAGAAGTACACGGCCAATGACACGGCCAGGCACACGGCCGTGTCATGTGAACACGGGTGGGGACACGGGCGTGTCCCTACCCGTGTCAAGCATTGAATCGACATGGAAACCGCCACGGCCGTTTCGCGGAAGCGGGACACGGGTACGGACACGGCCGTGTCCCTACCCGTGTCATATTTTATTTATATAAGGGACAGAAAACCCTAGCCGTTTTCATGCTCTTTTCATCCCCTATTTCCAGTGAGAACCCCTGTGAGAGGGAAAACTGCAGGAGCAAGTCCTACCGAAGGAGATCCGCCATCGCCGTGAAAGAGAAGATGCCGCCGAGGAGAACTACGCGATCCATGGCGAGAAATGGTGGTACCGCTGGAGCCAACGTGAGTTTCCTACCCTCTCCCTTGGTGCTAGATCTATAGTTATTTTCCTAGGCGAGACATCGACTCAAGAGAGTCTTGATGGTGAGGAGGAGTTTTCTAGGAAAGGTCATGCTAAGACTTGTGTCTTAGGTTTTAGATCTCTTCAACCACGCCCCTTTTTCAGTGGATGATAAGGGATGGTTTCGTGAAGGGTTTTGGCCTCTTGAGGGTGAATAAGGGAGGAGGTTTTCTGGAATGATTTTTGGAAGATCGCCTTGAGGAGGAAGATGAACCGATGCCGTTCATTCCGCCTTAAGATGCGTGCAGAATCTGTATTCTGCGCGCAGCGAACTTCGTGACCATTTTTAAGTGTATTATGGTCAGATCTGGGCTTTTGACTAAACACGAAAGTTGAAGCCCTTGAAAATACCTTTCCAACGAGTGGTTGCACGACTTCTAGCGAAGTCTGTAGCCACGGGAAAATCCAAACGAAAATGGTGTTTAATAAATCCTGCATGCAGAAACTGTGTTCTGTACGCAGCGGACTTCAAGTCCGATTTCAAATAGGATAATGTCAAATCTGGGTTGAGCTCTGAATATGAAAGATGTAGTCCATGGAAATACCTTTCCATCGAGGGGTTACACGACTTCACCGGATTCCTGTAGCCTCGGGAATCTCCGGTCGAAGTTGCTGACCAGATTCAACCTGCGCCTAAATTCTGGGCTTAATGGAAAAATGGATTTTGTTTCGGTGAAATTATTAATGCAAGATACTTGCCTTGGATGAACCCTTATGATTAATCATTTGTTGTGTGATTGAAGTATCTTATTAATCATATTTCATATTACCAAATTGTGAAACAAACTTGTTTAAAAGAATTGAACTGGTAGGAATTGGAAGATTGAATATGGTACACTTCATGTTTAAGTTATGATATTACTAAAAAGGATGATGTGATAGATCTTATATGCGCATTACGTTATTTTACATTGTCATCATTTGGGAAGTCATATAGATGAATAGACCATGGCCATGGATATGTTTGACTAATGAAATGAGTCTAGTGGACCAATACTTAGAGCGTTGTCTCCCTACGGGTAGTATTGTGTAAGTTCGTAAGTGCGATGTTGACCGCCACTTGTTTGGTTGTGTTGAGATAGGGTGCGGATGGATGGTTGGGTTGTGCCCTCGTGTTTACTTCCGAGGCCCCTTCCATGTTGTGTTGATATGGTGTTTGCATGTGGTGTGAGTCGACACGCGGTGTCGTAATCCCGGGTTAAGGATAGTGTGGCAGGTCTACGGGCTCGCCAGTCGTCACACCGACGGGAGTTGGCAGTTAGACTTGGTCGGTTTGGGCTGTGTCCTCGGTGTTCACTTCCCGAGGCCCCTCCGACCATGTGAACGGTTGGGCTGTGTCCTCGTGCTTTCTTCCGAGGCCCCTTCCGGGTCACGCAAGGCCAGTTCGGGCTGTGTTCTTGGTGCACATCTACCCAAGACCCCGCTGGGCCATAGTACGCATGGGCTCCGCTGTTGTGTTCTTAGCGTTGAGGCGTACGGAGGCCTAGGTGAAGTAGTGTGATACCCGCCTAGTAGTAGAAGTGCCCGTTCTACTGTCACCGCCTGGCCACGGCGGCTGATGCCTGAGAGGTTAGCTACCTGCTCGAAAAGTGGGAACTACAGTCTGTGTCGACATAGCAATTGCATGGGTGTGCATGGGTGAGTCATTGCATAGCATTCATAGCATTTCATTGCACAACAAGATCCTCATCGTATAAGTTTGTATGGGCACTCTTATACGATGAGTTACTTTATGTAACCCGATCCTTAACTTATAAGTTTGTATGGGCATTCTTATAAGTTAAGTTACTTTCCTGCTGTAGCTTTCTTACACTTGTTATTATACCTTGATGGCTCTTGTAGAATTGTTAGTTTACATATTGATAGCTTTGTAGAACTGCTAGTTATACATTGATACTCATGTACCATGCCACCTGCTTGTACTTCCTTTACTTGCTTACTTGTTACATATACTATACTCTTGTTCCTTTTCTCCGCCCGGTGCCGAGGAGTCGCCGGGGGAGCGGATGTGAAACCACTTAGTCGTTTCGACTAACGGTTGCTACGTCTTCCTTTTTAGGAGGTCACGCCGCAGGTAGAGCAGCCGCAGACTACGCAGCAGGACAGCCAGGCCAGGACGACAGGGCCTGACGTGACGGTGCCGTCGATACCGTCTGTTACCGATGTTAGTGTTTTGCTTACTCTGATGTAGCCCGTTTGGGCATTGTTTAGCTGTACTCTGATATATTGTAGAAGCATGTTTTAGCTTCTCTTTATTGATGTTTTGGACTTTATATAACTTAATGTGGATTTGACTTCTGTTTGGTTTACTTATTTGGTTGGGTTGGCATGTTCATTGATATGGTTGTAGCCGGCGGGATAGGCGTCTTGTGGTACAGGTTAGCCCGTGCGCTAATGCTACCGCAAGGCGGCTGTTCCGGGCATAAGACTCCCCCTTCGTGCCGTGTTTTGGGATCCGGGAGGGGGGGGTCTTACATCATCAACATATAATGCAAGAACAACCAATCCTCTAGCAGTTTTCCGTATAAATAAGGAATGATCGCAGAGCTCTGAGAAAACCCAATAATAAAGATTACTTCACTAAACTTGTCAAACCAGGCCCCAGTTTAAGTCCATAGATCACCATCTGCAGCTTGCATACCGGAGACTCCTCATGTGAAACATACCTAGGAGGTTGTTTCATATACACTTTCTCTTGTAGATCACCATAAAGGAAGACGTTTTTAACATCCAGCTAAGACATCTACCAATCCGTGTTGACAGCGATAGAGAAGAGAACACAAATCGTGTTAATGTAAGGAATATGGGAGAAAGTTTCACAGAAATCAACACCATAAGTTTGGTTGAATCCATTGGCAACCAACCCAGCCTTATTGCGATCCATAGTGCTATCAACGTGATATTTCACAACAAAGACCCAACGACAACCTCAATATCCGCTCCTTGAAGGATAGGGATAAGAGAGCAAGTTCCTATCTCTGTTAAGGTAGACTTCTTCTCATCCATGATATCTTCCCAATGTGGCAAGACAAGAGCATCTTGGTAAGTGACTAGGGTGACAGTGGCCGAGAGGACCAGAGCAAAGTCCCTGCAAGAAGAGGTAAGTCGAGCATGATACGACATCATTAGTTGAATATTGAGTACATAAGCGAACCCCTTTTCAAAGAGCAATAGGGAGATTAAGGTCTGAAATATTATCCTCTGTCGATCCGTCCGAAGAAGAGAGTGTTGGCTTGAGAAATGATAGAGGGATCCCTAGAGTGGGAGGATACAAGGTATGTATCAAAGAAGGAAATGCTGTCGAGAGGATGGGAGATGGGGTGGCTAGGATGGAGGACCGTGCAAATGGGTAGAAAATGAGGAAGATCCAAAGTGGGAGAAGACACAAGTTTTGGTGGAAAAGTAAAGAGTGGATTCAAATAAGGTGACGTCTTCCGAAACATATTATTTTCGAAGAATATAGTCATAACATTGGTAACCCTTCTGAGTAGGAGAGTAGCTGACGAAGATATATTTAATGGCATGAGAAGAAAGTTTATCTTAACCAGGGGAATGTAAGTGAATGAATATGTACAACCAAAGACCCATGGAGGCAGAGGGAGTGGAACAGCTCCAAGATACAAAATGAAGAACATGGTTTGTCCATGAAAAACAACAAGAGAAGTCGGTTAATGAGGTAGCATGAGATGAGTATTGTATGACCCCAATAGAAGCTGGAAAATTTTATTTGAGTGAGAAGAGTACGTGCAACGTCAAGAATATGATGATTCTTGCGTTTGACAATGCCATTTTGTAAGACGCATAAGCACAGTTAGTTTGATGTATAATACCATTATGCATGCAAATTCCAAAAATTGGTGACTAACATATTCTTTTTCATTATATGCACACAGAGTTTTTAACGAAGCGTCAGAATGTGTGAGAATTTTATTATAAAATGTATTGAATATAGAAAAGAGTTCATAGAGTTTATTGAGAAGATACATCTAAGTACATCTTGAAAAATCATGAATAAATGTTACAAAATAAAAACTACTCATACCAACAATTTTGGTAGGACAAGGACCTCAGATGTTTGAATGAACAAGATCAATCGGACGAGTTACACTACACCTGTTTTTGGCGGGATAGGAGGAGCGGTGATGTTTGTCATATTGACAAGCTTCGTGGTTGAGAGTGTAGGCAAATTTCTGGAGATCGGGCAAAATCTGGAAGGGTAAGCGATGACTGTGACCAAGGAGAAGTTGTCATTGATGGAGAGTGTTTACACAGAAATCGACGATCCCCTCGAAGGTGGTCTGTTCGGGTGCCCAACGGTTGGCCCTTTTCTGACCGCGAGGTCTCCCCTTGGGAGGGCTTACAGTGTGCTCCTTCGTAACCGCGCTGACCATGAGGTCGCACAGTTAGCTGGCAGCCGTGACCACGAGGTATCCCCTTGGGAGAGCTCGCGGTCAGCGCTTTCCAAACCGCGCTGACCAAGAGGTCATGCAGTTAGTTGCCCACGGTGACCGCGAGGTCTCCCATTGGGAAAGCTTGCGGTCAGCCCTTTCCTAACCGCGCTGGCCACGAGGTCGTGCAGTTAGCTGCCCGCGATGTCCGCGAGGTCTCCCCTTGGGAGAGCTCGCGGTCAGCGCTTTCGTAACCGCGCTGACCGCGAGGTTGCGTGGTTAGTTGGCCGTGGTGACCGCGAGGTCCCCTTGGCAGAGCTCGCGGTCAGTCCTTTCCTAACCACGCTGACCGTGAGGTCGCGCGGTTAGCTGGTCGCGGTGACCGCAATGTCTCCCCTTGGGAGAGTTCGCGATCAGCCCTTTTTTAATCGTGCTGGCCGCGAGGTAGCGCGGTTAGCTGGCCGCGGTGACCGCGATGTCTCCCCTTGGGAGAGCTCGCGGTCAGCACTTTCCTAACTGCGCTGACTGCGAGGTCGCGCGGTTAGCTGGCCGCGGTGACCGCAATGTTTCCCCTTGGGAGAGCTCGCGGTCAGCCCTTTCCTAACTGTGCTGACCGCGATGTCGCGCGGTTAGCTAGCCGCACTGACCGCGAGGTCCCCTTGGGAGAGCTCGCGGTCAGTTTTTTCCTAACCGTGCTAACCGCGAGTTCGCGCGGTTAGCTGGCCGCGGTGACCGCAATTTCTACCGTTGGGAGAGTTCGCGGTCAGCCCTTTTTTAACAGTGCTGACCGCGAGGTAGCAAGGTTAGCTGGCCACGGTGACCGCGATGTCTCCCCTTGGGAGAGCTCGCGGTCAGCCCTTTCCTAACCGCGAGGTCGCACGGTTAGCTGGCTGCGGTGACTGCGAGGTCTCCCCTTGGGAGTTGCAGTGACCGCGAGGTCTCCCCTTGGGAGAGCTCGCGGTCAGCTCTTTCCTAACCGCGCTGACCGTGAGGTCGCACAGTTAGCTACCTTCGGTGACCGCGAGGTCTCCCCTTGGGTGAGCTCGCGGTCAACTCTTTCCTAACTGCGCTGACCGCAAGGTCGCGCGGTTAGCTGCCTGTAGTGACCGTGAGGTCTCCCGTTGGGAGAGCGAACCGTCAGCTCTTTTTCCGTGTTCGGAAGCCCCAGGTGACCTCGGCGGTTAGGATTTTCCTAGTCTCAAGGTCGCCCACTCCGAGCTGCCCGAGCTTCCTCAGCCTACCCGTCCGGGCAGCCCCCAATTCCTATAAATTGGGGTCTGATTCTTCTCAGTGGGGGAGACAGCTCAGGCGTAGTAGTCGCCAGGCAAACTCGCGGTTAGGTTTTTCCAGGCCGTACGACCTACTTTTGGCAACCTGGGCAAACTACTTCTTCTAACCATGCGACCTCTTTAGCGGCTTGGGTGAACTCGTCTTCCTCGTCGCGACCTCCTCATTCTAGCCGCGAGCTTGGGCGGTTAGGGAGGTCAGAGCAACCTGGTGGCCCCATCTTTCTAACTGCAACCTTCATCTGTGGCTCGAAGTAACTGGCTGTTCAACAGTCATCCCCTCTATTTCGAACGTTGTGCCCTGATCACACTTCTATCATCAACACAACACGCGACCTTCAGATCTTGAGTAATCGATGTACAACAGTTGTGATGAAGATACGAGATTCAGCCTAGCTCAAATATACCTAAACTTCAAACTAGGATGTGTAAATATAAGTGTAGATAGATCGATAGATTTCACAAAGGGAAAAAAACACCTATAATTTTCGATCTTTGCATGCTTCTGTCTGGAAGTTGAAGAAATCTATCAACAAAAATCGAACAGAATTGTGTGATTTGATTTGATTCGGTCATGTGGCTAGATTGATTCTAACTCAGCCCTATGAAATATGGTGTTATTTTTTTAATCTCTACAATAATATTATAAAATTTCTTCTTTAAACTATGTATGCTGTATAAATATAGGTGTAGTTAGATTTCACAAACGAAAAGTCGTAAACAAAAAACAGAACGCCTATAATTTTCTATCTCTGCATGCTTCTGTCTGGAAGTTGAAGAAATCTACCAACAAAAATTGAACAAAACTGTGTGATTTGATTCTGTCCTTTGATTTGATTCGGTCATTTGATTTGATTCGGTCATGAGGCTAGATTGATTCTAACTCACAACCCTAAGCTTGAGAGATGGTGTAAAAAAAAAATTAATCTCTACAATAATATTTGATGGGGTTTCCCCTGAAAATCCCGAGTCAAACCGAGAAGATTTCGATCAAGGAAACAGAGATAAGTCAACCCTACCAAATGAGACGTGCGCTCCAGGCTGCGCTCGCTTCAAAGGTCCGGGAGCAACGCTGAACTCACAGTCTCGAAACCTTAATAAGAGTCCAAATGAACATAGCATTAAAGTTAGGCTTGTTTTGCTCCTCATTGGATCCAAAACTGAAAGAAAAACCTCAAAGGAGATAACAACAAATCACCATTAGGGGTCTAGGAGCAGCTCAATTGAATTGAACCTAGCTAGTTGTGACTTCATAATTGGAACATATACAGAACCATCAACATTTATAATATTTTATATGGATAAAACATTGAGCGCTGTGTTTATTTTTTTATTATTATTTAGCAATTATGTATGCAGCACACGAACAGAATTCAAAATAATTAAGTATGGCCTCATCTTCTCCTCCCCCTGCTGAGCCGAGGAATCGCCAGGTAGTTACAAGTTGCAGTAGCTCAGCCCAGTTCCATGCAGCTTTTCCTTAGTAACGGCGTCAACTTTCTCAGCCATCATCGGCGACAGATGCTCCCTCCAATCGCCAACCTTTCCCTTTCTGAAAAATAATGAGTTCTTCATGGCCATACCAAACCCATTTACCCTCACGCCAACCTTAATCACCTCCAGCCCGCTAAGACTTTTGAAGCTGCATAATTCAACTATTTCTGCCACCGTCCCGTTGCTCTCCTCCTCCTCCGAGAAGGGCCTCCTCATAAAGTTGGCCAGCATTCTCACGGCGGCCTCGGGCTCTGCCATCACTTTTGTTGGAAACGTGTATGAGCTTTCCGCAGAAACCCAACTCCACAAACCAATTCCACTTGACTCCACAACTCAACACCAGACTGCGAGACCGCCACCAAACCGCGCGACCTCTCTCCTTTAGGCGAGTGCTACCTCGCCCGAGCGAGCTCAGCAGCGAGACCTCCACGCGCGAGTACGCAAGCCGCAACCACTTCTTCTCGCGGCGAGATCAAACCGCGAGTACTTCCCTGAACCTCTCCCGCGAGATCACCAACCCGGCAAGCCGCGCTCCTCCCGCGAGTACGAGCCGCGAGCACCCCTCGCGGCGAGATCACCAAACTCTGCGAGGACTCAAACCGCGCGGCTAGAACTTCAAACCGCCGGGACCAAAAACCAACTCGGCGAGATCAAAACGCGTGATCTCCCAAACCGGCGAGAGCACCAACTCGCCCGGCTTGCCTCTCTACCCGCTCGGCAAGGCGCTTCCAAAACACCCTTTGCGCTGCGCTGCAGCGCTCTCTCACAAGCTCGAAAACAAGATGAGAGGATTTTTCTCTCTATTTCAGCAAACCAAAATATACAAGGGGGGGCCTTTATATAGGCAAAGAAAAAACTAGAAACCTCTCTCATAATAAATATACACACTCTTTCATAATAAATGCTCACATAAAATAATATTAAAACCAATCTTTTGACTTGTTGACTGGTCAACCAAGTCAATCTCCAACAAACTCCCCCTCAAACTTGGCAGCACATGCCGAGTTTGCCTTTGAGCCTCTCGAACGTCTCCACCTTCAACGCCTTGGTGAATATGTCCGCGATCTGCTCTCCGGTAGGGCAATACTTCACTTCCACTGTCTTCAACTCTACCTGCTCCCTTAGGAAATGATACCTTGTCTCGATATGTTTGCTACGTCCATGTAGCACGAGATTCTTCGCGAGCTGGATGGCCGACATGTTGTCCACCATCATAGTCGTTGGCCCATCCACTCCATGCTGCAAACTCCCCAACAGATTCCTTAGCCAGATGGCTTGGCAGGTGCCAGCTGCTGCTGCAATATACTCAGCCTCGCAGGACGATAGAGATATCGTTGCCTGCTTCTTCGAGCTCCAAGAGAACACCCCCGTTCCCATGTTGAAGGCATATCCGGAAGTGCTCTTCCGATCGTTCACGTCCCCGTCGTAGTCACTATCCGAGTATCCTACCAGTGTCAGCTCTTCTCCAGTAGCATATTTCAGCCCATGGCCTCTGGTCCCATTGATGTACCTCAGGATCCTCTTCGCTGCCGTGAAGTGGTCTTCCTTTGGTTCCTCCATATGCCTGCTCACCACTCCGACCGCATACATGATGTCTGGTCGGGTGAAGGTAAGGTAGCGTAGACTGCCCACCAAACTCTTGAATAGGGTAGGATCCACCGCTCCTTCCTTAAAATCTTTCTTCAGCTTCAACCCTGGGTCAGCAGGAGTGGAGATAGGCTTGCTATCCTCCATCCTGTACTTCCTCAAGATCTCCTCTGCGTACTTCTTCTGGGATATGAAGATCCCATCTTCTCCCTGCTTCACTTCCACTCGCAGGAAGTAGTTCAACTCTCCCAAGTATGTAATCTCAAATTCCTTCTTCATCATGCCCCGGAACTCCTCATACATAGCAGCATTGTTTCCTGTGAAAATCATGTCGTCCACGTAGAGGCACACAATCATCATGTTGCCTTCCTGGTCCACCTTGGTGTAGAGGTCGTACTCATGCGGGCTCTTCTGATAGCCGTGTTTTTGCAAGTAAGCATCTATCCTTCCGTTCCACGCTCTTGCCCCTTGCTTCAGCCCGTAGAGTGCTTTGTCTAACTTGCAGACTTTCCTTTCCTGTCCCTTCACAACGTACCCTGGGGGCTGCTCGATGTACACATCTTCTTCCAGGTAGCCGTTCAAATAAGCAGAGACCACGTCCATCTGCATGATCCTCCAACCATGGCGAGCTGCTAGCGCTATGATCAACCTGATGGTGTCAACACGCGCTACGGGGGCAAACACTTCATCATAGTTCACGCCTTGGACTTGTCGATAGCCCTTCACCACTAGCCTGGCCTTGTGCTTCTCCACTCCGCCATCCTTGTTCTTCTTCACTTTGTACACCCACTTCACCCCAAGGGGTTTTTGGCCTGTAGGAGGGTCGACCAACTTCCAGGTCTCGTTCTTCTTTATGGAAGCGATCTCCGCATCCATCGCCTTCCTCCAACTCTTCTCCTTGGCAGCTTCATCGTAGGAGCACGGCTCGGCATCTGCTAACAGACAATACAAAGAAAAATTATTAAGTGTCGGTGCCGTCTCCTCATATATCTCATCCAGCCTCCGCATCCTGGGCTGAGGACGGTAGTCCTTGCTCCCACTGGTGCTTGCTCCTCCAGGGCCTCTTCCACTCGTGCTTGCACCACTAGAGTAAGGGGTGAGAGCTCCCCCTGAACTTCCGCTTGGTGGTGATGGTGGCTCCGCTCCACCCATCTCCGCTTCGGCCTCTCCTCCACCTTCTTCTTCATCATCCTCGAAAAACATCCCCTTGATGTTCTTCACCGCCTCATCCCAGCTCCAGCAGCTTCCTTCTTCAAATATCACATCTCGTGAGATGATGGCTTTCTCTGTCTCAGGATTGTCTAACTTGTAAGCCTTGCTCGCAGGAGCGTAGCCCACAAAATACACTTTTCACTTCGATCGTCCAGCTTCTTCCTCCTTTGGTCTGGGACGTGGGCATAGGCCACGCACCCGAAGACCCTCAGGTGCTTCACACATGGCTTCCAGCCACTCCAAGCCTCAAACGGTGTCTTGAACTTCACACTCTTGGTAGGGCACCGATTTAGAACGTACACAACCACCTGTACTGCTTCCGCCCAGAACTTCTTCGGTAGTCCTTTACCCTTCACCATGCTCCGTGCCATGTTCATGATTGTGAGATTCTTCCTTTCTGCCATGCCATTTTGCTGAGCCGAGTATGCCGCCGTCAGCTGATGAGAGATCCCCCATTGCTTACAGTACTCGTCAAACAGCCTAGAGGTGTACTCCCCACCCCTATCCGTTCTGAGCACCTTCAGCGGTTGACTACTCTTCTTCTCAGCCATTGCCTGGAACTCCTTGAACTTGTCAAGCGCCTCAGCCTTCTCCTTCAGAAAATACACCCAACACTTTCTGCTGAAGTCGTCGGTGAATGTGATGTAGTACTTGCTTCCACCGATTGAAGTTGTTTCAAATGGACCAGCGATGTCCGAGTGAACCAACTCCAATGACCTTGTTGCTCTCCGGGACTTGCCACCCTCAAAAGTTTCTCTCCTCTGCTTCCCTTTCGTGCATGCCTCACAGACCTTATGAGGAGGTGTGATCATAGGCAGTCCTTCCACCATCTTTGATCCAGACAGCAACTTCAGGCCTGTGAACCCCAGATGCCCCATCCGGTGGTGCCACAGCCAAGCTTCCTCCTCTTCTTCATTCCTCGCGAGACATGTCGTCTCCTTTACATCCATGCTCAAAGTGAAGAGACGGTTCGCCGTCATCTTTACCCTCACTACTTCTTTCCCATGACCGTCCTTCATGGCCAGGGTGCCATCCCGCAACAAAACCCGGTAGCCCTTCTCCACCAACTGCCCAAGACTTAAGATGTTACTCCTCAAGCCCGGCACATAAAAGACGTCGTTGATGCGAACCTCCTTTCCACTCAACACAACTGCCACAACTCCTCTTCCTTCCACTACTATCTTTGAGGCGTCGTCGAAACTCACCTCACCACCATTTGGCTCAAGGCTCGTGAACAGCTCCCTCTCTCCGCACATGTGGTTGCTGGCTCCGGTGTCTAAGTACCACACTCCATTCCTTCCGCCTCCAGCACCTTGGACCGTAAGGAACATCATCGGGTCGCCTCCCGTGTTGCTTGTCTCCGCATAGTGGTTGGTCTCTCCTCCTTTCCGAGGAGCCCAACAATCATAGCTCATGCGCCCGAACTTGCCACAGTTGTAGCATTGAGTCTGGGACATGTCTCCTCTACCTCCTCTTCCTTGGCCTCTGCCTTGGTCTTTTCTTCCTCTGCCTTGGCCTCTGCCTTGGCCTCTTCCTCTACCTCCGGCGTTCCAACCTTGGTTCTGCTCGAACTCCTTCTGGTGTGATTGACTTCTCCCTTGGTATCTACCACCTCTTCCTCCTCTACCTCTTCCTTGGTAGCCACGGCCACGCTGGCCACCACCACTTCCTGAGCTCTCTCCGAAGTTCAGCTGAGTCTGGAGTGCTTTTCCCAAGCCACTCACTTCTTCATCATCTTGCGCCATTCTGTACTCATGGGCTTGCAGTGAGCCTATCAATTCATCCGCCGTCATCACCGTGAGGTCCTTCGACTCTTCGATGGTCACCACCACGTGTCGGAACTTCTTTGACATAGAACGCAGGAGCTTCTCCATGAAGCTAACCTCGTCTATGGTCTCCCCATTTCTCTTCATCTCATTTGTGAGCTTCCGTAGGCGGGTCACATAGTCGCCAACCTTCTCCGACCCTTGCATCCTCATCATCTCATACTGGCCTCGGAGGGATTGCAACTTAACTTTATTGGCCTTGTCTACTCCCTGCATGGAGCGCTGCAAGATCTCCCATGCCTCCTTCGAAGTCTCGGCGTCCGAGATCTTTTCAAATGTAGCTTCATCTACACCTTGATACAAAATGAACAACGCCTTCTTGTCCCTCTTCTTGACTTCTCTCAATGCTGTCCTCTGTGCGTTCGTTAACGCGGCTTCTGCTTTAGCAGTCAGCACCTCCACACCATCCTCTACTACCTCCCACAACTCCTTGGAGGCTAGTAGTACCCTCATCTGGATGCTCCAGTTCTCATAGTTGGCCTTCGTCAACTTGGGGACTTGCCCCGGCACGGCACCTCCAAACTCCATCTCTCCCCTACTTCAAGCCTTCCGAGGGTCTCGAACCTCCCTCTGATACCACTTATTGGAAACGTGTATGAGCTTTCCGCAGAAACCCAACTCCACAAACCAATTCCACTTGACTCCACAACTCAACACCAGACTGCGAGACCGCCACCAAACCGCGCGACCTCTCTCCTTTAGGCGAGTGCTACCTCGCCCGAGCGAGCTCAGCAGCGGGACCTCCACGCGCGAGTACGCAAGCCGCAACCACTTCTTCTCGCGGCGAGATCAAACCGCGAGTACTTCCCTAAACCTCTCCTGCGAGATCACCAACCCGGCAAGCCGCGCTCCTCCCGCGAGTACGAGCCGCGAGCACCCCTCGCGGCGAGATCACCAAACTCTGCGAGGACTCAAACCGCGCGGCTAGAACTTCAAACCGCCGGGACCAAAAACCAACTCGGCGAGATCAAAACGCGTGATCTCCCAAACCGGCGAGAGCACCAACTCGCCCGGCTTGCCTCTCTACCCGCTCGGCAAGGCAGCTTCCAAAACACCCTTTGCGCTGCAGCGCTCTCTCTCACAAGCTCGAAAATAAGATGGGAGGATTTTTCTCTCTATTTCAGCAAACCAAAATGTACAAGGGGGGCCTTTATATAGGCAAAGAAAAAACTAGAAACCTCTCTCATCATAAATATACACACTCTCTCATAATAAATACTCACATAAAATAATATTAAAACCAATCCTTTGACTTGTTGAATGGTCAACCAAGTCAATCTCCAACAACTTTCTCGTACTTTAGGAACAACAGCTTATCAGGGCGCCTCTGGCTCTCCCGCCAGTACTACACCTATATTTATAGGTCATAGTTTGAAGAAGAAATTCTATAAAATTTTTGTGGAGATAGATTTTAAAAAACGCAACCTCTCTCTCTCTCTCTCTCTCTAATGGAGAGGAGAGGGAAAACTGAATAATTGAAAGCAGAAGTCTGTTTTTTTTCAAAAATAATAACTCATACACAAGTACACAACTCAGCAAGCCAGCATACTGATCATTGACATGCAGATTCTGCAGGCTCCCGGCGCATCCTCTTGTCAACTCCGCTCAAATTGAATTCTTTGACTTTATACTAGGCTTATCCAACAACACACACACTATAAATCGGCCGGACCAAATTTATCTCTCTTTAAATATGGAGCTAAAATACTGTTCTGGGGCATGTTGGCATGCATGTGCAGGTAACTCTGTTGGAGATTGACTTGGTTGATAGGGTCAACAAGTCAAAGATTTATTATGAGTTTATTTTAATAAGTTTGTTTGGTCTGCATTTAATAGGAGAGAGTGTGAGATGTATTTGTTATAAGAGAGGTTTTCTAGTTTTGCTTTGCCTATATAAAGGCCCCCCCTTGTACTTATTTTGGTAGCCAAAGTTGAATATAAGTTTTCTTCCTCCTTCATATTTCGGTTTTAGAGAGAGAGATAGGAGCGCTGCAGCGCTGGAGCGGTTCTAGTCCGGGCGGTTTGTCAACCAAGTCGCGCGGCTTGTACTCGCGGTTTAGGCGTTGAGCTTGCCTGTGTCAGCTCGCATGAAGGGATGCAGCTCGCGAGAAGCGGGAGCTCGCGGCTCGTGTGCTCGCGAGAGGAGCGCAGCTCGCGAGAAGGGGTAGTAGCTCGCTGGTGTACTCGCAGGTTGAGTGCCCGCGTGTGGTGGTCTCGCAGGGTTGATCTCGCCGAGTGGACAAATCGCCTGCAGGAGTGAGTTCGTGCGGTTTGTGGCGGATTGGAGTGGTGAGCTCGCCCCGTAGTTGTCTCGCGGAGGGGAACTCGCGCGGGTAGTTTGGTCGTCTCGCAGGAGGGAGACAGCGCGAGTAGGCGGCTTGTTGAGGCGGTCTCGCAAGTTGGGTTATTTTTTGTGAAGTTGGTTTTGGTTCAGGGAGCCATACACGTTTCCAACAAGAGGTATCAGAGCGAGGTTGGATCCCCTGAGAGTTGGCTCGGAAGGTTAAGTAACCAGGAGAGATGGAAATGGGAAGTGGAATGTCGGGGCAAGTCCCCAAGTTGACTAAGACCAATTATGGGAATTGGAGTATACAAATGCGAGTACTACTTGCCTCCAAAAAGTTATGAGATATAGTTGAAGAGGGAGTCGAGGTACTTACTACTGAAGCGGAGGCAGCGTTGACTAACGCTCAGAAGACAACATTGAGGGAAGCAAAGAAGCGGGACAAGAAAGCCCTATTCCTATTGTACCAAGGAGTTGATGAGACGACGTTTGAGAAGATCTCTGATGCAGGGACATTGAGAGAAGCATGAGAGATACTGCAACGTGTTGACAAAGCAAAGAAAGTGAAGTTGTAATCCCTTCGAGCCCAGTATGAGGTGATGAGGATGCAAAGCTCAAAGAAGGTTGGTGAGTACGTGACGCATCTACGGACGCTCACAAATGAGATGAAGAGGAATGTGGAAACGATAGATGATGTTAGCTTCATGGAGAAGCTCCTGCGGTCTATGTCCAAGAAATTCAGGCATGTGGTAGTGGCCATTGAGGAGTCGAAGGATCTCACCGAGATGGAGGTAAATGAACTTGTTGGCTCGCTGCAAGCCCATGAGTACCGCATGCTGCAGGATGATGAGGAGTCGAGTGGCTTGGGAAAAGCACTTCAGACTCAGCTTAACTTTGGAGAAAGCTCAGGAAGAGGAGAAAGCCAGCGTGGTCGTGACCACCAAGGAAGAGGTAGAGAAGGAAGAGGTGGAAGAGGCTTCAGAAGAAATCGGTACAACCGGAAGTAGGTAGAGAAACCTCAGGGCTGGAGACACGATGCAAGAGGAAGAGGAAGAGGCCAACGCAGAGGACAAGGAAGGGACCAGGGAAGAGGTCAAGGAAGAGGAAGAGGAGATATGTCCCAGACTCAATGTTACAACTGTAACAAGTTCGGGCATATGAGCTACGATTGTTGAGCTCCAAGGAAGGGAGGAGAAGCCAACCACTATGCTGAGGCAAGTAACACGGGTGACGACCCGATGATGTTCCTTACCATCCAAGGTGCTGCAGGAGGGAGGAACGGAGTGTGGTACTTGGACACTGGCGCAAGTAACCATATGTGCGGAGATAAGGAGCTATTCACCAGCCTTGAAGCAAATGGTGGTGAAGTCAGCTTTGGCGACGCCTCAAAGATATCTGTGGAAGGAAGAGGAGTGATAGTGATCACGATGAATGGGAAGGAGGTGCATATTAACGACGTCTTCTATGTTTCGGGCTTGAGGAGTAACATCCTAAGTCTTGGGCAGCTAGTGGAGAAGGGCTATCGTGTCCTGTTGAGGGATAGCACCTTAGCTATGAAGGATAGTCAAGGAAGAGAGGTGGTGAGAGTGAAGATGGCGACGAATCGCCTCTTTCCTCTAAGTATGGATGCCAAGGAGACGACATGTCTTGCGAAGACAGGAGAAGAAGAGGAAGCTTGACTATTGCACCACCGGATGGGCCATTTGGGATTCACAGGCCTGAAGTTACTATCCCACTCCAAGATGGTAGAAGGGCTGCCTATGATCTCGCCTCCTCAGAGGGTATGTGAGGCATGTACCAATGGAAAGCAGAAGAGAGAAACGTTCGAGGCTGGAAAGTCCCGGAGGGCGACTAGCCAGCTGGAGCTAGTTCACTCGTATATCGCTGGTCCGTTTGAGATTACTTCAATAGGAGGAAGCAAATACTACATTACCTTCACCGACGACTTCAACAGGAAGTGTTGGGTATATTTTCTAAGGGAGAAGGCCGAGGCTCTAGACAAGTTCATGGAGTTCAAAGCTATGCCAGAGAAGTAGAGTGGTCAACCACTGAAGGTGCTTAGGACGGATAGGGGTGGGGAGTACACCTCTAGGCTGTTTGACGAGTACTTTAAGCAGTGGGAGATCTCTCACCAGCTGACGACAACATATTCACCACAACAAAACCGAGTGGTAGAGAGAAAAAACCTTACCATCATAAATATGACAAGGAGTATGGTGAAGGGCAAGGGGTTGCCTAAGAAGTTTTGGGCGGAAGCAGTGCAGGTAAATGTGTACGTGCTGAACCGTTGCCCAACAAAGAGTGTAAAGTTCAAGACGCCGTTCGAAGCCTGGTGCAGGTGGAAACCAAGTGTGAAGGACCTAAGGGTCTTCGGGTGTGTGGCTTATGCCCATGTCCCGGATCAGAGGAGAAGGAAGCTGGATGACCGGAGCGAGAAGTGCATCTTCGTAGGCTACGCTCCTGCGAGCAAGGCATACAAGTTGTACAACCTGGTGATGGAGAAGGTCATCATCTCAAGGGATGTGGTGTTTGAGGAAGATAGCTGCTGGAGCTGGGATGAAGAGGTGAGGAACATCAAGGGGATGTTCTTCGATGATGATGAAGAAGAGGGTGGTCAGGGAGATGAAGCTGGGATGGGTGGAGCTGAACCACCATCACCACCTAGCGGAGGTTCATGGGGAGCTCTCACCCCTTACTCAAGTGGAGCAAGTACGAGCAGAGGAAGGTCTGGTGGAGCAAGCACCAGCGGAACCAAGGACGATCGTCCTAATACTCAGACAAGGAGGTTGGAGGAGATCTATGAAGAGACAGATCCAACTCATAATAATTTTTCTTTATACTGTTTGTTTGCAGATGTTTAGCCGCACTCTTACGAAGAAGCCGCCAACCATCAAGCAGAGAAAGGCGATGGATGCGGAGATAGCCTCCATCAAGAAGAATGACACATGGAAGCTGGTGGATCCACCTGCAGGCCACAAACCCCTCGGGGTGAAATGGGTGTATAAGGTGAAGAAGAATAAAGATGAAGGCGTGGAGAAACACAAAGCAAGGCTTGTTGTGAAGGGCTACCTCCAAGTCCAGGGTGTGAACTATGATGAGGTCTTCGCACCAGTGGCGCGGATAGACACCATCAGGTTGATCATCGCGCTAACAACACATCATGGGTGGAAGATAATGCCGATGGACGTGGTCTCTGCTTACTTGAATGGCTACCTAGGAGGAGGATGTGTACATCGAGCAGCCTCCAAGGTATGCGGTGAAGGGGCAGGAAAGAAAAGTCTGCAAGATGGACAAGGCTCTTTATGGGCTGAAGCAGGGAGCTAGAGCTTGGAATGGAAGGATAGATGCTTACCTGTAGAAGCATGGCTATCAGAAGAGTCCGCATGAATATGCACTCTACACCAAGGTGGATAAGGATGGCGGCATGATGATTGTGTGCCTATATGTGGATGACATGATCTTCACATGCAACAACACTGCGATGTACGAGGGTTTAGAGGAATGATGAAGAAGGAGTTCGAGATGACGGATTTTGGAGAGCTAAGCTACTTCTTGGGAGTAGAGGTGAAGCAGAGTGAAGATGATATCTTCATCTCTCAGAAGAAGTACGCTGAGGAGATACTGAAGAAGTTCAGGATGGAGAGTAGCAAGCCTATCTCCACTCCTGCAGATCCAGGGATGAAGCTAAGTAAGGAGTCGAAGGAAGGGGCAGTGGACTCCACCTTATTCAAAAGCTTGGTGGGGAGTCTACGCTACTTGACCTTCACCCGACCAGACATCATGTATGCGGTTGGGGTGGTGAGCAGACATATAGAAGAACCGAAGGAAGACCACTTCACGGAGGCGAAGAGGATCCTGAGGTATATAAATGGGAAGAGAGGCCATGGGCTTAAGTATTCAACTGGAGAGGAGCTGACGCTGGTAGGTTACTCGAACAGTGACTACGGCGGGGATGTGAATGACCGGAAGAGCACTTCCGGGTATGTTTTCAACATGGGAACGGGAGCGTTCTCATGGAGCTCGAAGAAGCAAACCACAATAGTGCTATCATCTTGCGAGGCTGAGTACATTGCGGCGGCGGCTTGTATCTGCCAAGCTATCTGGCTAAGGAATCTACTGCAGATTCTACATCAAGGAGTGGATGGGCCAACGACCATGTTAGTGGATAACATGTCGGTCATCCAGCTCGCAAAGAACCCAGTGTTACACGGACGTAGCAAACACATTGAAACGAGGTACAACTTCCTCCGCGAGCAGGTGGAGCTGAAGACGGTAAAAGTTGTATATTGCCCGACCGGAGAGCAGGTTGCGAATATCTTCACTAAAGCGCTGAAGGTGGAGACGTTCCTACGACTCAATGGCAAACTCGGCATGTGCTGCCAAGTTTGAGGGGGAGTTTGTTGGAGATTGACTTGGTTGACCGGGTCAACAAGTCAAAGATTTATTATGAGTTTATTTTAATAAGTTTGTTTGGTATGCATTTAATAGGAGAGAGTGTGAGATGTATTTATTATGAGAGAGGTTTTCTAGTTTTGCTTTGTCTATATAAAGGCCCCCCTTGTACTTATTTTGGTAGCCAAAGTTGAATAGAAGTTTTCTTCCTCCTTCATATTTCGGTTTTAGAGAGAGAGGAGCGCTGCAGCACTGGAGCGGTTCTAGTCCGGGCGGTTTGTCAACCAAGTCGCGCGGCTTGTACTCGCGGTTTAGGCGTTGAGCTCGCCTGTGTCAGCTCGCAAGAAGTGGTGCAGCTCGCGAGAAGCGGGAGCTCGCTGCTCGTGTGCTCGCGAGAGGAGCGCAGCTCGCGAGAAGGGGTAGTAGCTCGCTGGTGTACTCGCGGGCTGAGTGCCCGCGTGTGGTGGTCTCGCAGGGTTGATCTCGCCGAGTGGACTACTCACCTGCAGGAGTGAGTTCGTGCGGTTTGTGGCGGATTGGAGTGGTGAGCTCGCCACGTAGTTGTCTCACGGAGGGGAACTCGCGCGGGTAGTTTGGTCGTCTCGCAGGAGGGAGACCGCGCGAGTAGGCGGCTTGTTGAGGCGGTCTCGCAAGTTGGGTTATTTTTGGTGAAATTGGTTTTGGTGCAGGGAACCATACACGTTTCCAACAAACTCCATGTCAATAGTCTGAACAAAAGTTTTAGTTTTGATCGTCATCTCATTAGTCGTCCTCATTATGTTAATGCTCTGAATTAGTGCAAGAGCAACAAATGGCAGCTAGCCAGGGCGGAATTAAAACTACATAAGACTGAATTAGAATTCAAAATTACACTTGCGCGGAAAATACAGCTAGCAATCTTACAGATCTTAAAAACAGTTGGACTTAAAAATAACAAAATACTGTTGAGTTACAACTCAAACATACAATTCCAGAACATTTAACATTACAGTTCAAAATTACAATTTTTAAATACACATAATTTACAGTTTAACAGACGGTTAAACCACAACTCACTATTATATCAGTCTGAAAACTCAGCGAGTGATGAAGTCTTACATTTTTTTCGAAAGTCATAAAAGTCACTTCTTCTTTCTTTTGGAGCTATGGGTTTAACCTATATATGTAGAGAAAAGCATTGATGAGCTAGCGACATTGAAATGGGCTAAGAGCATCTTCAATGCATCGCTAATCTCCAAATTTGGAGAAATTTTTCCCTCCAACCGATCACCATTTGCCCCTCTAAAAATGGCGATCAGCTCTCCCCTCCTCCAAATTTAGAGGTGGGAGAGAGGAAATGGCCGGGCTCTATTTTTTTTGTATTTTTTGTATTTTAATTATTTATTTATTATATTTAAGAAAAGTTTGTATTACACAATAACTTGCGTAGCCGCTAAAATATTTTTTCAATCTTGACATATAATATACCAATAAATTTGTTTTTTCGGACCTACAAAATGAGACTAATATTGCATACTTTCAAATTATTATTGATCATACAAAGAGGAAGAGAACACAATTTACTAAATAAAATTGCACATAAATTCAAATACATTCAAATTAAAATGCATACAATTTTCCAAATTACATTGTTTCATTATCATGTCGTGCCCACAAATGTTCAATCAGTGCATCTCGAAGTACGAAATGTGCCTCTTTGTCTCTGATTTTTTTATGCCGATTTAGGAACTACCGAAATCTTTCGACTTCACTTGTGTCCATCTCTTCAACATTTTGAGTTGGCGGCGGTGGAGAAATATCGACATCTTTATTTTTATCTCGCTCGTCTTCGATAATCATATTGTGCATTATAATGCAAGCAGTCATGATATCGTGTAACACATGTTATTACGCACGGACCGTTGGGCCGGGTGGCGATATGATATGCAAAGCGTGATTTAATTGCAAAGCGTGATTGAAGAACTCCAAATGCTCGTTCTACATCTTTTCAGCATGCCTCTTGCATCATTGCGAAGTGTTGTTTTTTTTATCTTTTGTATGAGAAATAGTTTGAACTAGTGATGACCATTTTGGATAGATACCGTCGGCTAAATAATAACCAACATCATAATTTTTACCTAATATTGTATAATTGGTAGGAGACGTAATACCTTGTGTTAAGATTGCAAATAAATTGGATGACTGCAGGACATTAATATTATTGTTAGATCCAGGTAAGCCAAAATATGCATGTCATATCCACAGGTCATATGATGTTACTGCCTCGAGAATGATTGTAGGTCCACCATGACGTCCTGAATATTGGTCTGCCCATGCAGTTGGACAATTCTTCCATTGCCAATGTGTAACATCCTCATCCGTTCATATGGTATATACTAGAAGTTCCGGCCGGGGCCCCACAGCATATATCACAAAACAGACAGACAAGTTACGGAATGATATCAGAGTTGCGCAACATACCTTAACACATTTCATTCTAGCGAAAGCCTACTAAAACTTGAACTCCACAAGTGAATGTCCAATATATAATACAACTCCACATTGTATATATATCTAATAGGAATGTCTTACAACAATACAAAAGTTGGCCTTATGGCCTTACATGGCTTTCAAACAGTGGCCTAAACATTGGCGCGCAGGCCGGCCACAATAGAAGAAAACACAACATTCATCCAAATGGCCTTCGAGGGCCAGCAACAACAACAGCAGCAGCAGAGACATCAACCTTTATGCGTCTCGCTTCGCTCTCCAGCACCTGTACAGGGACAATCCACCCAACGGTGGCAAACAGAAGCAACGGTCAGCCTTCAGCTGACCAAATTATAACGATCCTACCCCTTTTTCTCGGGGCAGCGATAATCTTCCCTGCATGCATATCATATCACAAGCATGACAATATATTTTATATAAGGTGCTTTCACGCACACATGTCATCACAACCGTTCGCCACCCGGCCCAACGGTCCGTGCACTCAGGGCACATTCTTGGTGTTCTGGAAAAGCACTTGCCTACAACCATATCAGGGTCATAACCCAATGACAACTCTCTTGAGCATTTACTCCATGGCGTGCAGCCGGAGTTTTATAGTCTTAGTGAACCGGGATTGACCCTTAGCCCCCCATGGTCTCACGACGGGCAGGCCTAAGACTCTTGCTATGCGCTCCAACAGACCGCACCTTCTGGTCTCACGTCGGACGGACATAACGCAGGTCGGATCCTCCACCCCCCATTGCTCAAATCGTCTTGCCATCACCGAGCACGGCGTACTCGCGGCTATAAAAAGGCGCGGGTAGGTCTCACCGATCCTGTTCTTGGCATTCAGCCTGGGTATTTCTCTTACACCCATTCATCTCACAACATCACCGGGTCTTTCCTGGGCACACCAGTACTTTCTGTTACTCGTTCACAGGTACGACACCGCAATATCACAAATGTCAGGGGTCTTTCCTGGGTATACCAGTACTTCCTGCTACTCTCTTCACAGGTACCACCTACGACATCAAGCATCACAAAGGGCCTTTTCTGGTCACACCAGTACTTCCTGTTACTCGTTCACAGGTACGACCCAATAGCACAAGCATAACACGGATATTTTCCTGGACTACCACTCCAGTACTTCCTGCTACTATCTTTCACAGGCACAACCCGTTGACTTCTTAAACTACACGTTTATCACGGAGTCTTCTCCGATTCGTATGCAACATCACCAATCCAGACCAACCTGTCCAGATGAGCTTCACACAGCATGCCTATTCCGCACTCCATTTCCGGATCTATATGCCAACAAAGGGGATTTCATGAATACACCCAAAGACTCCCAAAAGCAGCCACATCTTGGTGGGGGAATCACAAACATATGACAAAAGGAAGCCTTCACATGGCTAGGAAGAAAAGTCGTTACCCTTGAAGACCGCTTCGGTGCCATGAAGCTCCTAGTTGGCTAGAAAGAGGTTTTCCTCCGCAAAACTGGCCTCAGAACGCAGCTTGACACTCTCAAGCTCCACCAGCAGCAGCCCTTCTTTTTCTTCCTCCTTCTTTCTCTCCCTTTCTCTCCCTTTCTCTCTCTAAAAGTTAGAAAGATGAAGGCAATATGCAAAATGAGAATATGTTCTCAGTTTTCGGCCTTAAGGGAACATGAAAGAAGCTCAGCCCTTGGATCCCAGCTGAAGGAATGGACGACCATAAATTTGCCAGAAAAGCTTAATTTTTCCTGACACGGCCTATGACACGCCCGTGTCCCAGGTCGTGTGCCTCAAGCGGTGCTCAACCGACTTATCCAGACCAGTAACACGCCCATGTGACACGCCCGTGTCATGGGCCGTGTCACCCAACACGCCTTCAGACACGCCCGTGTCTGTGGCCGTGTTCATCAGGCTGAAAAAATCTCAAAATCACCCGAGACTCACACGGCCTGTGACACGCCCGTGTATCAGGCCGTGTGCCCATACATGGCACTAGACACGCCCCAGCTCCACTTCGTCGAGCTGAGTTCGTCGAACCAAAGGGACACGCCCTGTGACACGCCCGTGTCACAGGCCGTGTTCACTGCACTCGACAAACGTCGACTGAATATTGTCGACGCTCGACGATCGTCGAGCAACTTTCGTCGAATGGAAGGAGACACGCCCTCCGACACGCCCGTGTCGCCTGGCGTGTTCCTGCCGAACACTGTTCGTCGAATGATTTTCGTCGATCTCGCGACGGCTCTCACCCAAGCAGGACACGCCCTGGGACACGCCCGTGTCCCAGGCCGTGTCACCCGAAAAATTGCCTGCTGATAAAATTGGGATGTTACAACCCTCCCCTCCTACAAGAAATTTCGTCCTCGAAATTAGAACACCGGAAGGTAACCAGCAACCAGCAAGAAAAATGTTATAACAGAAAAATTCTCATGTTACAACATACACTCCACTTATTACAGAAACAGCTCGGGAAACTCCTCTCGCATGGTTTGCTCTCGCTCCCATGTAAGTTCCTCACGGCCGCAGTTGTCCCACCGGACTTTAACCATTCCGACCGTCTTGTTCCGCAACTGTTTCTCGGCTCGATCCTCGATCTGAATGGGTCTAAGTCTCGTTGTTAGCCCATACTCCACCGGCACACGATCATCCGCGATCACTTGAACTGGATCTTTAATGGCCTTCCGAAGCACCGAGATGTGAAACACATCATGTAATCCACTCAAGTCTGCCGACAGAGCTAGCCGATAAGCCGCTTCTCCGACGCGCTCTGCCACTTCAAAGGGACCCAAATATCTTGGACTTAACTTTTTCAAACGTCGAATCCTAGAGACACCTTTGAAGGGCTTGATCTTCAAGTAGACCCAATCACCAATCGTAAATTCCACGCTCTAGTGCTTGGCGTTGTCATACTTTGCTTGACGATCTTGGGCTATAAGTAGCCTCTCTCGAATAGTCCGTATGGTAGAATTTTCTTCATCAACCTCATTTGGGTTTTACACTCGAGCTTCGCCCGCTTCTACCCAAGCCAAGGGAGTACGACACTTCCTTCCATATAGCGCTTCATATGGTGTCATCCCAATGCTCGCCTGGTAGCTGTTATTATAAGTAAATTCCACCATATAGAGATGATCTTCCCATCTCTTTCCGAAGTCGAGGGCGCACATTCGGAGCATGTCCTCCATCGTTCTGTTGGTACGTTCAGTTTGGCCATCCGTTTAGGGGATGAAAGGCCGTACTGAAAGTCAACTTCGTGCCCAACAGTCGGTGAACTAGCCTCCAGTCATTTGACGTGAATCGCCCATCTCGATCACTTACGATGCTCCGAGGAACACCGTGGAGCCGTACAATCTGGTCAACATATAATTTTGCCAAACTTTCAACTGAATCATCCCGCCTGTTCGGGAGAAAATGTGCCACTTTAGTTAGCCGGTCAACAATCACCGAAATGGAATCATTTCCTCGCTGCGATCTCGGCAACCCGTGCACAAAAGCCATGGAAATATCATCAAATTTCCACTCTGGTATTGGCAGTGACTTCAAATAACCACCCAGCTTTTGGCATTCCGCCTTCACCATCGCACATGTTTAGGTATTTGGCCACATAGAGGGCAACATCTCTCTTGAGCCCTGGCCACCAGAATAGCTTTTTCATATCATTGAACATCTTTGTGCTCCCGGGATGAATGAAATACTTTGTATAATGTGCTTCATACATCAGTTTTTCCCTCAATTTCCCCATATTTGGGACGCACAAACGGCCCTCTTTTCGCAAAAGACCGTCATTCCAGGATAATTTGCCCTCTGGCCCCTCGTTAACATAGCATAAGAGATCTTCATCCAACTCCGTTGCTCGTCGAACCCGGTCCGCAAGGTCACATTGGACCTCCGTCCAGTTCAAACATGCATTGGCAGTGGCATTTTGTCAACACAATATATCTCTAATGCTTCCAGCTCCTGGATAAGACGTTCATCATGCCTTTGTAACCAACTCGCTCTAGCCGGAACCCTCCGATTCAAGGCATCCGCAACAACATTCCCCTTCCCGGGAGTATAGTGAATTTCAAAAGTGTAGTCCCCAAGGAACTCCAACCACCTTCGTTGTCACATGTTCAAGTCTTTCTGCTCCAATAGGTACTTTAGGCTCTTATGATCTGTATAGATCTCCACCTTCACTCCATAAAGGTAGTGTCGCCACAATTTTAGTGTAAATATCACCGCCGCTAATTCCAAGTCATGGACGGGATAATTTCGCTCGTGCACCTTCAGCTGGCGTGAGCCATAACAATTACTTTTGCATTTTGTAGCAGAACGCAGCCTAAGACGCTCCTTGAGGCATCACTATAAATAAGAAATCCATCGGTCCCACTTGGCGAAGACAACACCGGCGCCGTGGTCAACTGAACCTTCAGCTCTTCAAACGCTCGTGCGCACTCTGGTATCCAAACGAACTTCTGATCTTTTCGCGTCAACGTGGTTAGCGGCAAAGCAATCCGCGAGAAGTTCTCAACAAATCTTCGATAGTAGCCCGCAAGTCCAAGGAAACTCCTGACCTCGGCCACGGAAGACAATATTGGCCACTCCTCTATGGCTTTTATCTTCGCTGGATCCACTGCAATGCCCGCTCCACTCACCACATGGCCTAGAAAAGCCACCGATGATAGCCAAAACTCGCACTTCGAGAACTTGGCATAGAGCTGATTTTGCCTCAAGGTATTCAACACCAACCGCAAATGCGTCTCATGCTCAGCTTCTGACTTCGAGTACACCAGGATATCATCAATAAACACGATCACAAACAGATCCAGGTACTCTCGGAATGTGCGGTGCATCAAATCCATAAACACTGAGGGCACATTGCACAGTCCAAATGGCATGACTGTGAACTCATAGTGCCCGTAACATGTTCCAAATGCGGTTTTGGGAATGTCACTTTCCCGAATTCTCAACTGGTAATAACCAGACTTCAGGTCCAAACTTCGAATAGACGGTCGAGCCCACCAGCTGATCGAATAACTCATCAATCCGGGGTATCAGATATTTATTCTTCTCGGTAAGCTTATTCAGTTCACGGTAGTCAATACATAACCGCAACCCACCATCTTTCTTCTTTACAAAAAGCACAGGCGCGCTCCAAGGTGACATGCTTGGGCGTATATAACCTTGCTCCAGCAATTCCTGTAGTTGGACCTTCAACTCAGCCATCTCTTTTGGCGCGACGCGATATGGTGAGCGGGACACAGGTTTCGCACCTGGCACTAACTCAATCGTGAAGTCAATCTCCCGCTGGGGTGGTAGCCTAGGGTGATTCGTGGGAAAAACATCTGTAAATTCCGCCACAATCGGAACCTCGTACATACTGGCCTTAGGCTCAACAGCCTGAATCAGTGCGAAGTAACATTCCGCACCCTTCCAAACAGCCTTGACTACCTGGAGTGCAGACATCAACGTCCCGTCCACTCCTCGCATACCCGCGAACTTTGTCTCCTGTTCGGTATTCTGGCCCAACGTTATCTCATTGGACTGGCAATCAATCAAGGCATGCTGCTCCGCAAGCCAATCCATCCCAAAAATCACGTCGAATTCCGATATCGGCAATACAGAAGCAGTCAAACTGAAATCCCGACTTCCTATTTGGACCACCACATCGCAAGCTTGATCCGCAAGCATCCAACAGCCATTCGGCAACACCACTCTGGCACTCTCTGTCTTTGCACGACTAGGTATCCCAAGCCGCGCTATGAACTCGCTAGACAGAAAAGAATGCGACGCACCTGTATCAAACAATGCTCGCGCCAGCGTGTCCCGAATCATCACAAAGCCTGTGACAATCATGTCACACACACAAGCCATAGACACATATATATACACTAAGCAAAGCATACAAGCAATCGCATATGCAAAACTAAACTCATACATATGACGACGTCACTCTGCTTGATGGCCTCCTGCAGGCCAAGATTGTAGACCCGGGGCTGCGCATGCGAGGCAGAGGAGTCCACCACCGCCTTTCCTTTTTCCGTATAAGACGCTCCCGCCTTCTTTTCACTCTTTGGCGGCACCCGACAATCTCGAGCGATATGCCCCACCCGGCCACAATTATAGCATGTACGAGTATCCGGCTTTGTAGTAGCCCCCGACGTTGCCCCCGATGCAACTGATGAAGGAGCTTGTCCACTTGTCTTAGACTTCTTGCCCCATTTCTTCTTATAAAATGGTTTCCCAGGTCGGGGCACCTTCCAATCTGGTTGCGTCACAGCCAAAGCTCTCTTCCCCTGCACCCTCTTCATATCCTTTTCCAATACGCTCGCAGTGTCAACAAACTCCTGGAAGCCTTGGTTCACAGAACTAGAAACCAGGAACCGCAACTCGTCCCTCAGTCCTTCATAGAACCGATTCGTCTTCCTCTGCTCATCAGCAAAAATAGAACCCGCATACCGCCCTAAGCGAGTAAACTCATGCAGGTACGCGTCAACACTGCCATCACTTTGTGTCAGCCTTTGGAATTCATTCTCCATGGCAATCCGTTGCGCTGCAGGAAGGTGCTTTGCTAGGAAGAGTCGGGAGAATTCTTCCATCGATACTTGTGTTAAGGGACGACCCGCCAAGTGATGCAACTCCATCTCGTCCCACCACAATCTAGCTTCTCCTTCAAGCAGGAAGGTAGCTAAGGTGACTTTCTGATGCTCCTCCGATCCAATCGCCGTCATAACTCGCTTGACACGCGATAGCCAATCCTCAGCCTGCGTAGGAGTTCCCGCTCCCTAAAATGTAGGCGGGTGGAAACTCATAAACCGCGTCAGCTGCTTTTCAGCCGCTCGAGGAGCCACATCCACTACAGGTTCAGGCCTTGCCGCCACCTGTTTTGGCCTCACAGCCGGTTGTTCCTGCCCTAGTGGCCAGCCTTGGATCATGGCAAATAAAGCCTCAGCAACTAAACACACATGTTCCGCAGACGGTGGAGGTGTAGGCACCTCGGCTGGTGCCGTACTTTCATCAGAACGCCGGGGTTCCGACTGCCCAGCTCCACTTCGTGTCACCTAAAGGGGAACAAGACACACACATGAGCGACCACACACAAGCACACAACACAAAATAGGAAAGCGCAGGTTCCTCAAACACATGACTTTGCATTCCTATCATGGACATTCAGGAGTTCAATCGTCGAAACTTGGTTTGCACAGACACGTGCGCGCCACCCCACAAAAGAAGTCGACCACGACTTCGAGAGGAAAAGATCGAGACAGCTGATACCAAAAATGTAACATCCCCATCTGTTCATATGGTATATACTAGAAGGTCCGGCCGGGGCCCCACAGCATATATCACAAAACAGACAGACAAGTTACAGAATGATATCAGAGTAGCGCAACGCACCTTAACACATTTCATTCTAGCGGAAGCCTACTAAAACTTGAACGCCACAAGTGAATGTCCAATATATAACACAACTCCACATTGTATATATATCTAATAGGAATGTCTTACAACAATACAAAAGTTTGTCTTATGGCCTTACATGGCTTTCAAACAGTGGCCTAAACATTGACGCGCAGGCAGGCCACAATAGAAGAAAACACAACATTCATCCAAATGGCCTTCGAGGGCCAGCAACAACAACAGCAGCAACAGTAGAGACATCAACCTTTATGCGTCCCGCTTCGCTCTCCAGCACCTGTACAGGGACAATCCACCCAATGGTGGCAAACAGAAGCAACGGTCAGCCTGCAGCTGACCAAATTATAACGACCCTACCCATTTTTCTCGGGGCAGCGGTAATCTTCCCTGCAGGCATATCATATCACAAGCATGTCAATATATTTTATATAAGGTGCTTTCACGCATACATGCCATCACAACCGTTCGCCACCCGGCCCAACGGTCCGTGAACTCAGGGCACAATCTTGGTGTTCTGGCAAAGCACTTGCCCACCACCGTATCAGGGTCACAATCCAACGACAACTCTCTTGAGCATTTACTGCATGGCGTGTTGCCGGAGTTTTATAGTCTTAGTGAACCGGGATTGGCCTTAGCCCCCCATGGTCTCACGGCGCGCAGGCCTAAGACTCTTACTATGCGCTCCAACAGACCGCACCTTCTGGTCTCACGTCAGACGGACATAACGCAGGTCGGATCCTCCACCCCCGTTGCTCAAATCGCCTTGCTATCACCGAGCACGACGTACTCGCGGCTATAAAAAGGCGCGGGTAGGTCTCACCGATCCTGTTCTTGGCATTCAGCCGGGGTATTTCTCTTACACCCATTCATCTCACAACATCAGCGGGTCTTTCCTGGGCACACAAGTACTTCCTGTTACTCGTTCACAGGTACGACACCGTAATATCACAAATGTCAGGGGTCTTTCCTGGGTATACCAGTACTTCCTGCTACTCTCTTCACATGTACCACCTACGACATCAAGCATCACAAAGGGCCTTTCTTGGTCACACCAGTACTTCCTGTTACTCGTTTACAGGTACGACCCAATAGCACAAGCATAACACGGATATTTTCCTGGACTACCACTCTAGTACTTCCTGCTACTACCTTTCACAGGCACAACCCGTTGACTCCTTAAACTACACGTTTATCACGGAGTTTTCTCCAATTCGTATGCAACATCACCAATCCAGACCAACCTGTCCAGATGAGCTTCACACAACATGCCTATTCCGTACTCCATTTCCGGATCTATATGCCAACAAAGGGGATTTCATGAATCCACCCAAAGACTCCCAAAAGCAGCCAACTCTTGGTGGGAGAATCACAAACATATGCCAAAAGGAAGCCTTCACATGGCTAGGAAGAAAAGTCGTTACCCTTGAAGACCGCTTCGGTGCCATGAAGCTCCTAGTTGGCTAGAAAGAGGTTTTCCTCCGCAAAACTGGCCGCGAAACGCAGCTTTACACTCTCAAGCTCCACCAGCAGCAGCCCTTCGTCTTCTTTCTCCTTCTTTCTCTCCCTTTCTCTATCTAAAAGTTAGAAAGATGAAGGCAATATGCAAAATGAGAATATGTTCTCAGTTTTCGTCCTTAAGGGAACAAGAAATAAGCTCAGCCCTTGGATACCAGCTGAAGGAATGGACGGCCATAAATTTGCCAGAAAAGCCTAATTTTGCCTGACACGGCCTGTGACACGCCCGTGTCCCAGGCCGTGTGCCTCAAGCGGTGCTCAACCGACTTATCCAGACCAGTAACACGCCCATGTGACACGCCTGTGTCATGGGCCGTATCACCCAACACGCCTTCAGACACGCCCGTGTCTGTGGCCGTGTTCATCAGTCTGAAAAAAAATCTCAAAATCACCCGAGACTCACACGGTCTGTGACATGCCCGTGTCCCAGGCCGTGTGCCCATACACGGCACTAGACACGCCCCAGCTCCACTTCGTCGAGCTGAGTTCGCTGAACCAAAGGGACACGCCCTGTGACGCGCCCATGTCACAGGTCGTGTTCACTGCACTCGACAAACGTCGACTGAATATTGTCGACACTCGACAATCGTCGAGCAGCTTTCGTCGAACGCAAGGAGATACGCCCTCCGACACGCCCGTGTCGCCTGGCGTGTTCCTGCCGAACACTGTTCGTCGAACGATTTTCATCGATCTCGCGACGGCTCGCACCCAAGCAGGACACGCCCTGGGACATGCCCGTGTCCCAGGCCGTGTCACTAGAAAAATTGCCTGCTGATAAAATTGGGTTGTTACACAATGCATACAATCTAGGCTTCCCAACATCCCTGGAAAACACTGTTCTTCACCTTTCTGTAGTAATCTTGTTACATCATTTGCATTGGATATCTCAAATATTCATCTTTGTATAATTGTACAATTGCCCTGCAAAAAGTTTTCAAGCATTGAATTACAGTTGACTCGCCAATTCGAATGTATTCATCGTAATTATCATCTGATGTTCCATATGCTAACATACGAAATGCTGCTATAATTTTTTTATTGTTGATAGCCCAGGCTTACCAACACCATCCTTCTTTTGAATGAAGAAATTGTCGTGCTTCTGCACTGCAGTGACAATGCGAAGGAAAAGATTCTTTGGCATGCGAAATCTTCGTCGAAAAAAAGTTTCCCCATATGTGGGGTGCTCAGAGAAGTAATCATTCCAAAGTCTAGTGTTGCCTTCAATCCTCCCCCGATTGATTACCATGTGGCCAGGTATTGAACCTCTGCGTCGCGGACGTGCATCTTCTTAAAGTTGAGTTGCAATTATGGAATTATTGGAGGCATACATGCGAGCTAAAACTTCATCTTCTTTCTCCAATTGTTAAGGTCTTCTTCCCACTTGAGAAGTGTTTGATCATATTCATCATCATTTGAAGATGATGAAGATCGCAAATGGGATGACCCTTCTCCATAGTTCATTTTTAAGGAGGGAAGTATTGTTTTGAAAGTATTATTGCCTATCTTAAAGTGGCGTTTATATAGATCGCCAGCATTGGATCCCCAAGCATTGGATTCCCTCTCCACACAAGCCTCTCTTTTGTCTCAACAATCCTGTCAACAACAAATCCAGAGCCTTGTTTTTTCCCAGTATTGGATGCCTTCTCCCAAGCATTGGATTCCCTCTCCACTCAAGCCTCTCTTTTGTCTCATCAATCCTGTCAACATCAAATCCGGAGCCTTGTTTTTTCCCAGCATTGGATGCCTTCTCCCAAGCATTGGATTCCCTCTCCACTCAAGCCTCTCTTTTGTCTCATCAATCCTGTCAACATCAAATCCGGAGCCTTGTTTTTTCCCAGCATTGGATTCCTTCTCCCAAGCATTGGATTCCCTCTCCACTTAAGCCTCTCTTTTGTCTCATCAATCCTGTCATCATCAATCTGGAGCCTTGTTTTTCATAAGTACCCATTCCAGCACTCTCTATAAGTACCCATTCCAGCACTCTCTCTAAGTTCCCATCACTCTATCTCCAAAATCAAGCACTCTCTACTTTCTTTACTTGTCGTCATGTCTGTCAACCGTGGGCTAGCATTCTTCCCAAAAGAAGATCAAGCACTATGTTATGCTTGTCTTGAGATCTCGAAAGACCCAGTTATAGGGAGTAATCAAAAAGAGCACAGACTGTGGGAAAGAGTTTCAACTATTTTTCACAATACAAGACCTCAAACTTGCGTAGGACAGAGAACCCCAAAATCTCTTTCTTGTCCTTGGTCCATTTTGGCAAGTAAAACAAGCAAATTCTGAGGATGTATTCGACAGATAGAGCAACGAAACCCCAGTGGTGCATCTGAACTTGATATTGTAAGTATTTTTTTAGAATTAAATCTCTAAATTCCTTAAATAATGTGTGATTAAAATAATTTTTTTGTAGCTCAATGAGGATAAAATGTTATATGCCTCTGATTCAAAAGAGAAGAAAGGCTTCATGTTCGAGCATGTTTGGAATATCTTAAAAAACACAGAGAAGTGGATGGATACGCTAGGGTCTACAAAAGGTATGAACTCTCAAAATATTGACATGTCACAAACATTAGGTTCTAACTCTCCCAGTCAACGGAGAGGAATAGACTTAAATGCAGATAGCAATGATATGAATCCTGGTAGTACTGGAGATGAAGAATCTCCAATCTCAACTTCCAATAATCGACCTACTGGGAGAAAGCAAGAAAAGGAGAGGAGACAATTGAGTGGTAAGGGTTATGATATTGGGGCCCATACTAAAAAAATGAAGAAATCTTAGGTCCCGTTCGTTTCCAATGTTTTCATTTAAGGTTTTTGTTTTGCTTCAAAACGAAAACATCTAGCGTTTTCATTTTGGGGCAAAACGAAAACTTATGTTCATTTGCAATATGATTTTTATGCCCGTTTTTAAGTCAAAACAAAAATGGACGTTCGTTTGGTGTTAATAATCTCCCTGTTTTGCTGGAAGAATAATTATACCAGATTGATGCCCTTGCAATGAAAAATCAAAACTACTATGCAGGGAAAATCCTCTTCCTGCACAACAAGATCTTAAATGAAGTGACCGGTGAGTGCAAAATAAGAAAAGGCAGGAGAAAGAAATGGAAACCCTTTTGCTTACCGAGGAAGACAACTAGATGATGAAATGCACAAAACGATGCAAGCTGCTGACGCCAAGGAAGAAGGTGGAGGGGGGAGGCGAGTGTGCCCTAGGGTTTCCAACAGGAAGTAGAAAGAATGTGTCGATGTTAGCTGCTAACGCCGAGGAAGAAGAAGGCGGAGGGAGAGGTTTTTGGAGCGCATCGTCGGGAGAAGAAGGTACAGGCGATGGGGAAGAGCCTAGCCTCGGCGATGGAGAAGAAGATCTCCCGCCATCTGTTGCTCGATTTGTCCACCGGAGAAGAAGGTACAGGCGCGATGGAGAAGAGCCTCTGTTGCTCGCTTTCTCCACCGGAGAAGATCCCTTCCGGGAAGAAGCTCTCCCGAAAAAGTGTTCACATTTTCCGTTATTTTTTATTTTCAAAACCGAGCAAAAAGTGTTGAACATGAAAAATGTTCCCCTTGATGAGGGCTTCCTCCACAAAAAGTTTGAGAATTTTTGGAGTTGATTTGGTATTTTTAAAAAATAAAATTATTTAGCCAAATTAAAGGCCCAAAACTATTCGAAAAATTATGAAAATTTTTCTAGGCTCATTTTATACCCTTCCAAGGGTTGTATCAAAATTTGGACTCATGGGGAGAAGATTTGTTATTTTTCCCAAATTATGCAAACCTAGTGTCGCGCTCGGAATTTATTACGCTCATTTTCCTCGAAAGTGAAAATTGGAGCGCACAACCACCCTTTCTAATTTGAATAAGAAATTCAAACTATATTATCGACCGTCGAGCGCCTCGAGTCTCGAGTGAATAGGGCACGCTCGGAAGATGAGAGTACGAGTGGTGAGTTATGAATTATTCTTGATGAATAATGAGAGTGTAACTCCTGATAAGCCCCGATTCGATTAAGTTGTGGTTAATAAGGCGCAACCAACTCATAATCGGATCTTAATAAAGGGTGTAACCCTAGGAAACCTTATTAAAAACTGAGATGGAACTGAATCTCTCCTGAGAACGGAGATGGAACTGAATGTGCCTCCTGGATGGAGATGGAATTGAATCTCTCCTAAGAACGGAGATGGAACTGAATGTGTCTCCTGGATGGAGATGAAATTGAATCTCTCCTGAGAACGGAGATGGAACTGAAATGTGCCTCCTGGATGGAGATTGAATTAAATCTCTCCTGAGAACGGAGATGGAACTGAATGTGCCTCCTGGATGGGGATGAGACTGAATCTCTCCTGAGAATAGAGATGGAACTGAAGCCTCCTTAATGGAGTGATTGGACTACTAACCATTTTCTTTATGATTATTCCAGTCTTACACTGGTCCAGTTCCCTTTATTCTTTTTAGTTCAGTACTTTCAATTCAGTACTACTCCAGTTTCGTACTGGTCAAGATTATTTCAGTACTTTCATTTCAGTACTACTCCAGTTTCGTACTGGTCAAGCTTATTTCAGTACTCTCATTTCAGTACTACTCCAGTCTCGTACTGGTCAAGCTTATTTTAGTACTTTCATTTCAGTACTACTCCAGTCTTATACTGTTCAAGCTTATTTCAGTACTTTCTTCTCAGTACTACTGCAGTCTCGTACTGGTCACATTTAATTCCAGCACTTTAAATAAGCAGCATAATCACCACACTTGACCTTATTGCAATTTACTTTTATATTCCTGGGTCCTGCTCTGACGAGCAGTCGTTGTTAAGGTTGAGCCTTAATTGGGGATAACCGGAGTCGAAGTAGTCCTCCAGGTATAGCCCCAAATAAAGCGCTCCCACGCTCCTTGTCGAAAGTAGAGCAGAGTGTCGACGCCCGAAGTGTAAGCCTAGTATGTAATGCCCCCGATTTTTCTGCGATTTATTTGGCGTTACGTTGACGCGTTTTCTTGGCTTGTGCCATTTGTTGGAGTGTGGGCTTAGCTCCTTAGTACAGAGAGACCTGTTTGGTAGCCTATTGGCAAGATTTCCCTAGCAAGCCGGGTCGTTTTGGGTGACCCGGTGTGGTCTCTCGGGGGATGCTTGTGTTTTGGCTTCGGGTGAGTATAACCAGAGAAGTGTTCGTCGGAAGTTGATTTCGACTTCGCCGTTGTGTTCGTAGCATGGGTATTTAGCTACGGTGCGAATTTCGTCGGATTCCGAGGTGGTTCGGTTTTCATGTTATTCTGATGTGTTAATAATGTTGGATGCAATTAATTACTTAATAAAGTTATTAAAACAATCCTGCGGTTTTAGGTGGCAGTTACGGCTGAAAAGACATGCCCATGCACATATATATAGCCTTAAATTAGAATAGCGCCTGTTCATTTTCTTGGTCTTTTCAGGGAATTCAACCGCTATTGCCTGTGCGAGAGAGTGAGAAACCGGCGGAAACCGTGGGCCTTTAGACACCGATTCTGGGAGCTTTGGTGGACGGATTCCTCGTCTGAGGGTGGATCCATGGTTGCTCTTGCCTAAACCTACATTCTTACGATGTTGTTGCGGCTGGAGCCGAGAGAGAGAGAGAGAGAGAGGAAGGGCTGTGCAAGATAAATCGGTGGAAATTGAGGCAAGTGGTATTCTCGCCCTTGCCATGTAATTTTTTTTCCTGTCTTCTTAATTGCCCTGTTAGCCCTAGGATAGAAACCAAGTGTTTATTTCTCTGCTTTAGTCTGTATTTAGACCATCCTGATATGAGTTTCCTGTTCAAGTCTTACTCATAGAGGCCCGGTCTCTTAATTATTTATTCCATCCAACTGTTAGTAGGTGAGTCCTTACTCCCGGGCTGGGTGTGTGTAGAGAATGAAGTGCAGGTTAGGCTTCTGAACTAGATTTCCTGGGCGGAATTCTTCGTTAACAACCATGTTAGTCCCCTGCCATTTTTTTTCTCTCTTATTGTTGCAACCTCTTTGTTCTCGGGCTGAGGAAGGAAGTAAGAGTTAGGTTAGCATTTTTCTGTGTCGTAGCAGTAGCTGGGTAGGAGAGGGAATGATTCTGGAATAGATGCTTTGGCCTGGGATCGTCGAACGGAGTTCGACGATTTCCCTGTGTTCGACGAAAATCATCGAACGGAGCTTCGATGATTTCCCTGTGTTCGACGATTTCCCTGTGATCGACGAAAATCGTCGAGCTGAGGTCGGCGATTTTCCTGTGAGATAAGATCGACGAAGATCGTCGATCTGGGTTCGACGAAAATCGTCGAGCTGAGGTCGGCGATTTTCCTGTGAGATAAGATCGATGAAGATCGTCGATCTAGGTTCGACGAAAAATCGTCGAGCTGAGGTCGACGATTTCCTGTGAGATGAGACCGACGAAGATCGTCGATCTGGGTTCAACAAAAATCGTCGAACTGAGATCGACGATCGATGTTGCCTGTAGGCCGAGTTCGACGAAAATCGTCGAACTGAGTTCGACGTTTTCTGAGTTTGACGAAAATCGTCGAACTGGGTTCGACGATTCCTGTCAGCTGAGTTCGACGATCATGTTGCCTTAACCGAATTTCTTTCTTTCTTTTTTTTTCTTTCCTTCCCGAGTGATTACCTCCTAGGGGGGGTGTCTTGTCGGCCATTCGTTTCTTCCTTTATTTTGAAGGCCGAATCATGAGTTATGGCAGGTAGTGGTATTTTGACGCTCTAAATGAGTGAGATGTTTCGTGTGCGAGCCGTGACGGCCACCCTTTTAAATCCCAGGTACGGGCTAGGGTAGGTAATGGTCCTTGTGCTGGCACAGTATTTTTTTTGGATTGAATCTGTTTTGTTTGGGAGACTGTTTTTGGTCAGCAACTCAGGTCCATGATGTTTTTTTACTACTGCCACTACTCACAATTTAGGATTGTTAGATGTTTCTTCCTTTGTAGATTGCAACATATTTTTCCTTGGCACATGTTTTGCCTTGTAGACTCTGCAGGTTTTATGGCAGGGTTGTTATTTTTTTCTCACACTGGGTGCAAGTGCGTCTTGTTGTGGACAGTGTTTTCTTGTTACTGTCTTACTTTCTTATTTTGCATACTTTGTTATGTAACACTTCTATGCAGTTTATTTGTTTTCTTGCTGAGGTGTTCTTTCTTTGAATGCCTCAGGTTTAGAGCAGCAGCCGGTTGGGCGGCATGGTTTTCCTTGGTGTTTGTTGCTGTTGATCCCCTGAGGTGTTGGGATCTTTCTCCTATTTTTGTGAGGTTGTTTTTTGTTTTTTACAGACATACATGCTCGCCAGTGGGTTCGTGTCAGGTTGTTGATGTCCGCTGGTGGTTTATTACCAGTGATACTAGATGTGTTTCTTTTACTGCTACCTTTCTGGAGATAGTCTATTTGCTCTTGGGAAGATTTATTTTAGGTTGCTAGTTATTTTTAAACCTAAAAACACTATTATACGTATTTCTCATGATCAGCATGTTTATGAAAACTCATACACTACTTTCCAAACAATGTAAAAAGACTATTTTCTTATATATAATATAAATTAAATGTAAGGGTCTTGCATAGTGTAAGTTGTCCCCTGGGGACATGAAAGAAAACAATTGTCAACATAAATCACTTAGAGGGGGTGAATAGGTGAGTTGTGCGTCTTTTGCGGAATAAAAAATAATTAGAGCACAACACAGAACTATCTACCAATATCACAGATGACACAAGATTTATAGTGGTTCCCCGACCTTGGGTACATCCACTTTCCCTCACCGATCTAGCAATCAACTAGACTCGGCTACTCCACTATCTCGGATCGAAAAACCGATCCTACCCTCGGAACAAAGTTCCTACAAACTCGATCCAAACAACGAGATCTACACCTCAGAAGATAACACTTCCTACAAACTCGGAGTGAAAAACTCCTACACTCGGAGAAACTTTCTCCTACAAGATTAATAAAGTTTTAGAAAAGTTATACAAATAGTAAAACCAATCAGATCTGATGAAACGGCCAGAATCTTCTTCTTATGAACTTTGCAGCACTTTTAGAAATCGGTGAAGAAAATCTCGGCCCAGATCTGGATCTTCTTTTCTTTTACAGAATCAGAGAGAGAAGACGAACAGTGATGTCGATCTCGATCTGTAACTTTCTTCAGAATGAATCCTCTGAAATTAGAAGCAGTGGCCGGAGAAGATGGCGGCGGCGGCTTCCGTTCCGTGAAAACAGAGAGAGGAGTCATGAAATTCTTTTTTTTGAAATGATCGACGAGAAGGCTTTTTGAAAATCTCAGAAAATTCTTAGAAAATTCTCTTTCTTCTTAGGGTTTGAAATTTTCTGGCAAGACATTATATAGGATGAAAATAACGGTCATAATTGGTCTCAATGATGTACACGTGGACCAATCATGTCGTGTGATTTGAAATTCCTGTCGGATGTGGACTTAGACAAAATTTCAAGAAGATTCAGCCATATACACGAGTGAGTGAGGGACTACTCGAGTAGGTGAGGAACTACTCGAGTACATGAAGGAAAGTCAACTCGGGTATATATATATATATATTGTCTACTCGAGTAGATAGAAAACAACTACTCGAGTAAGCAAGTAGAACTACTCGAGTAGGTATAGGAACTTACTCGAGTACATGAAGGAACTACTCGAGTACAGGTAAGAACTACTCGAGTAGGTTGCATAAGCTACTCGAGTACATGAAGGATTACTCGAGTAGAATACTTGGAAGAATTCTGAAGGTGTCAAGAAGCAGTTACTCGAGTAGTTAAACTAAACTACTCGAGAGGAAATTATCTACTCGAGTATATGAATGAAGTACTCGAGTAAATGACTTGGAAAATTCTGGAGTAGGGAAATTACAGAATACATGAGTGAAGCTTTGATCTACTCGAGTAGGTAAGATGAACTACTCAAGTATGTGAGTATACTTACTCGAGTCAAGGACTTAGAAAAATATGGAGGAAGAAAAATTTAATACTCGGGTAAAAAATAATGATCTACTCGAGTAGTTAAGCATGCTTACTCGAGTATACGATAGTCTACTCGAGTACTTTGACTTAGCTACGCGAGAGATAGAATGAGTTACTCGAGTATAAGACTTTATGACTCGAGTAAAATACATCTAATCTACTCGAGTAGTTATCGACCTACTCGAGTAAATGACTTAGAAAAATTCTTGATGTTGGAAAAAATCTTTCTTCTTGAGTAGTCAACTTCCAACTTTCTTCATATAGTCCAAGGGCTTGTATATGAAGTGTATCCCAATAGAGAGGCTACACATGGGTCAACACCTTGGATCACACAATGAGGGATTACATTGTGTGGTCCTGTGTTTCGGTGACCCATTGTAGACTGACATTGGTCTACACTTCTCATTGGAGTCCTGCAAGCACATAACTAAAACCAAGCATCAAATACAACCTAATTCATCTTAGTTCTAGGGTGACTTCATCAAATATGGGTTAATGTGTATATGATCCCCAACAATCTCCCCCTATTTGTTGAAGTCAGAACCCTTTACACTAAGGTGAATTATAGACATAAAAGAAACTAAGTAGAAAAATTAGTGCAAGCAAGCAATAGACAAAGGAAAAGATAATTAGGCAGAAATTTAGAAAAGTATAAATAGGAATTTCCAAAAGCATCAATTCTAACAGCTTGTCATTTCATATCTCAACATCTTTTAGGTTTAAGCTTAGGTTTGCTGCTTTTCCATCTTTTCTTGCTGTCTTCTTAGATAGCTGAAAGGCTTAGGGAAATATCTGGGAGGCCTTGGAGGAGCAGCAAGATTATTTCTCACAAACTCTCTGTCATGGATCTTCCTTTTTAGCATTGATTTCTCATATAACTCCCATTCCTGGGAACCGTAGTGAATGTTCCTGTTCTCATTAAGATCCATAACTAGTCTGAGTGTGTCTGATGTAGGCCCTGTCCTAAAAAGATCCTACACGGACGGCGTGACGACGACGCTCGTAACTCTCAACGCTCTCTAACCCGCACACTATGAAACGCAGCCGTCACAATGATTTAATTTATCCTCGCGCTAACAATACAGATCGCCGTTCCACAAATAGATCGAGTGTTGGCTATAGGCCAAACTCTTTCCGGCTAAATGGGATAATCTTGATCCCGAACGAGCTTTTGGGTTGTACCAAAATAGATCCACCAAGAACAAAATGATTCGAAAGATGGTAGGATCTATCCCAACAAAAAGATAACGAGGATCGCCAATCCTCTTACGAATCTTTCGGAAATCCAAATGAAAAATACCGATCTATTAGGGGATTAACCGCGAAGAAAAACGAATCGGAAAATAACGCAAAAATTCGTCCACCACAAGAACTATCTAGAGAAAGAAAACTCTTGGTAGAAATTTTCGTTACCCCTCTCGGATTTGTAGATCCGTGATGCATGGATCCACCAAGTTTGATCGCTCCTCCGTTGAAAGTCCACGGGAAGCGCGCTACGGATGATGAACGTGCTAATCTCCTTCACTTCACGCCATGGAGGAAACCCCTATCTTCTTCCTTGCAAACAACCTCTCATGCATGGGCCAAAGTATCCGTGGAGAGAGAGGATCTCGGGTGGCTGTGAGCAAGAGGGAGAGGAGAGTAGCCGAGCACTAGAGAGAAGGGGGCGGCCGAGAGCAAGAGGGAGAGAGGAGATGGCCGAACTCTTGAAGGAGGGAGCCTTGAGGCCGGCGGTTTGGAGGAAGGAAGAAAGCGGGGGGGGGGGGGGGGGGGGGGGGGGGGCTAGGAGAAGAAGAGAGGGAAAAAATTAGGGTTGGTAAAATTCAAGTTTTGGTTTCAATTTAATTCTACCATCAAAAGAAAAGTTCAAGGTCTTATATAGGCTTACATCTCAAAGCAAATAACAAGTGGCTAAAGGCACACACATAAAGAAAATGCAGAAATTAAATAATGTTTTTCTAAAAGAGCCATCATGAAACGGCTATTAGCACACCAAAGCTAAAATATCAAATATGAGTCTTGTTGCGAGGGCGAAGCTTGTAACCATGACCGCTACGACGTCGCACGTCCTTTGCCGGCACATCTTCAACATAGTCATTCCCAAGTTGGCCGTCCTGGTGGCCGTCGTCATCACCGTCGCCATCACCGTCGCCATCATCGTCGCCATCAATCCTCCGCCGCTCAAAAGGACTCATCTCCGATGAGCGGGCTGAAATATAACGGCGTACGAGGTCCGCGTCAAGAAGATCCACCTGTGCAGCAGAGAGCCAAGAGTCGTCCGAAGCCGGACGACCACGCCAACGAACCAAAAACCTATGAATGTCGCCGTCGGGAGTGGGAAACACATCATCCTGCAAAATCCTGTCAGGCAAGAAATCCGTCCGGGGAAACCTCGGAAAAACGTTAGGTGAAGCAGAAAAACAAGTTTCATCATCAATAGACGACATACCTCCCGTAGATTTCGAAGGAGAAAGCGATCCAGAATTGAGCTCACCCCCCACCCCATTAGATTGTATAGTGAAATTATTAAACGGAGAGACAGACAGTTCAGGTGGTGGAGCAACAAAAAAGCGTTAAATCCGAAATGTTAAACACAGGGGAGATTCCCCAATCAACGGGTAATTCTAACAAATAAGCATTTTCGCCTAATTTCTTAAAAATTCGAAAAGGACCAGCTTTCTTGTTCGCTAATTTGTTTATGGTGCCCGAAGGCATCCGTTCAGGGATAAGACGAACCATAACCAAATCGCCAATGTTCAAGGAGACTGCTCGCCTATGTACGCTATCATTCGATTGATAGATAGAATATTGCTTAGCTAACGTCTTGCCAATATGCTCATGGAGAGTGTGAACGTGTGAAGCGAAGTCCTGTGCAAATTGACTTGACTTAAAAGAAGGCGGTAACGGCACCAAGTCAAGAGGCACTGACGCCTTATAACCATGCACTATCTCATTCGGAGATAAACCGGTGGACCTATTCTTAGAATTATTATACGCTAATTGAGCATGCGGAAGAACAAGGTCCCACGTACCTCCATGAGGGGTGAACCCATGTGCAACATGACTTAAGTTAATAGTAGAAAATAACGGGACTAAGTCTGGTGGCACGGGTGCTCTACATTCATTAACGATTTCCGTGGAGTCGAACGTCGTAGTTTTAAATTTAGATTTAAATTTTGATTTAAAAATTTCACAAAGAAATGCCTGCGGAAAACGCTCATCTCCAACTATATAGTTGGATGCTCTCAGAGTTGAAAGGTAGTGCGGGAGACACAACTCCACATACCCAACTACGTTCACTAACGTGTGCTTGCACATATCATCAAAAGGCAGAGGATAAATGCAAGCGACCGGGCTTGGAAAATAATTGTGTTTGGGGGACACCACATCAAGACGTAACATCGCCATGGAATCACTAGCTGTCCAAAACGAAGCCTTACCCAACGACAAACAGTTAGATGAACGGTCCATCCTAGGAACAGCATAGTCAGATCTACGAACAGTAGTGGAAAGACCGAACGCGACAACTAACAAATCGCTCACACACACCCGTCTGGGTAAGTCTAATTGGGAAGCTGGATAAATAAACAACTCTAGATATCTCGGGCTAGAAATGACAAGCTCGTTCCCTAACAAGTCATCTAATCGAATCAAGTGAACCGGAGGAGGAGTCGATATGGGAGATTCCAGAGGAGGAACTAAATCATACTCACCGTCAAAACATGGATTTAACGTCCAAGAAAAATCCTCCGGGTGCAAGCCATCAAAATCAAAGGAAAAATCAAACAGTAGATTCATCCTTACCGAAAACTCAGCTGGATCGTCATCATCTAACTCACTATCAGATAAACATTCATCATAGGGTGACTCTACCAACTCAGCTGACATGTCTTCAAACCCACTAGATAATTCGTCCAAATCAGAATAAGTATTGGTCTCAAAAGTAGGCAAAATCGTACTCGACAAAATTTCGAATCCATTTCGGACTTCTGGCGAAGGATCTAACATCAAAGAAATGTCTATCGGGTCCTCAGTGCTACCATCATCCACAAATAGCCTTCCCACACAGGGTAAATCTTCCAGAACGTCACATCCTTCGCTAACCAAATCTTCCCATGAAGTAGGTACATTGTCTAAATCATGATGGAGGGTTGGGCAAACCGAATCCCGGGGAGAATCTAAATTAGTATGACCCTCAAGCAACGATGATAATATCAATGAACTATCTCCCGGATGTGCACCACTAAGATTATCCCAAGATAAACATCCATCCCAAGGTGACTCTTCCAACACCGTTGAAACATCTACCAATCCTGGATCAATCATTATAATATTGTGATCCTCACTCCCACTTATCTGACTGGATTGATCTAACGGGGAAGCTAAATAAATGGGCACCTCAATATGTTCCGGGATAGAAGGAACTAGCTCGCGTTCTAGCAGGTCATCACCTACAGGTAAGCTCTCAACATAGGGTGACTCAGCCGGAATATCTTCTGACTCAAGGTCATCATAAGACACCATAACTATCAAGGGAGACGCCTCAGAAACATCGCCGAAAGGAAAAGGAGACGATTCCTCAGAGGAGAAATCCTCGTCCAGGTCACTAGGGTAACCAATCTCCTCATCGTCACTCAAATCGCCATCGTATTCAACCTCATCCTCAGTGACAGGCACAGTCCTAGACACCGCCTCATACTCAACAGGAGAGTCAACGACTAATTAAGGAAACTCGGGGAAAGACTTAAAAGCGTCTATGGCCGTAATCAGGGTAGGATACTCAATATAGCCATGGTCAGATACGTCGCTAGACTCACAAGTCGTAGTCGTCTGTCTGCCCCTACAGATAGGACTACTCTCACCCCGCGGGCTCATGACAGTCCTAACAGTCACATGTACCGAACTCGAGATAGGGGACCTCACTATTTCCTTTCCTCTATGGGTAGGTGCAGGTGTGCTATGGGTAGCTCCCCCAGCCCTGGGAAAGAATCTGTCCTGGGTGAATAGGTCACCCCTATGATCAGGCTTGGATAAGGTGCCATAACTATACTGGTTAGTGGATGTCGGGCTAGTAGTAAGGCAGTAGGGGGAATCAAATTTCTCCGAGAGTATTCTTCGCATGTGGGGTCAGGCATATGGATAGCTACCAGCTCCACGCTCTTCGTTCAGCCAAAACACACGGGCTTGACCTCTTAACCGCTCTCGGACTACATTAACCTTTTGGTAGTCGCCCAATTTGTTATAATCAAAATAGGTTTCTACCCCCTCAAGCCAGTATCTAAAATACTTGGGATCCCCATAACCATCATAGGTAAAAATATTAGTGTGTAGATAAGTCAGGGGACGATTGGAAGCGTTAACGTCGAAATCCATTTCAGTGTGAACCGGAGAGGACACTCGATCCGAATTTTATGCGAATGTAAAGATATGGTACCTGAACAACTAGTTCTAGGAAAGATAGAATTGTTCCCGCTTAGCCACTAAGATTATAATTATATAAAATAGATTTTCTTGCTGTAAAAAATATGAGGTTTATTAAAAAAAATGTTTTTAAAAATTTTCTGAAAAATAAGAAATCTAGGCCGCTATTGGCAGACCAACAAGAATATTTTTTTTGAATTTTTTTTGACTCGAAAGTGAACAAGAAAAGTGCGTGACGACGTGCAAATAAAAGGGGGAGGGTGCCAATTAAGAAATTGACGTGAACCTCCCTCTGATACCAAATTGATGTAGGCCCCGTCCTAAAAAGATCCTACACGGACGGCGTGACGACGACGCTCGCAACTCTCAACGCTCTCTAACCCGCACACCATGAAACACAGCCGTCACAATGATTTAATTTATCGCTCACGCTAACAATACGGATCGCCGTTCCGCAAATAGATCGAGTGTTGGCTATAAGCCAAACTCTTTCCGGCTAAATGGGATAATCTTGATCCCGAACGAGCTTTTGGGTTGTACCAAAATAGATCCTCCATGAACAAAATGATTCGAAAGATGGTAGGATCTATCCCAACAAAAAGATAACGAGGATCGCCAATCCTCTTACGAATCTTTGGGAAATCCAAACAAAAAATACCGATCTATTAGGGGATTAACCGCGAAGAAAAACGAATCGGAAAATAACGCAAAAAATCGTCCACCACAAGAACTATCTAGAGAAAGAAAATTCTTGGTAGAAATTTTTGTTACCCCTCTCGGATTTGTAGATCCGTGATGTGTGGATCCACCAAGTTTGATCGCTCCTCCGTTGAAAGTCCACGGGAAGCGCGCTACGGATGATGAACGTGCTAATCTCCTTCACTTCACGCCGTGGAGGAAACCCCTATCTTCTTCCTTGCAAACAACCTCTCATGCATGGGCCAAAGTATCCTTGGAGAGAGAGGATATCGGGTGGCCGTGAGCAAGAGGGAGAGGAGAGTAGCCGAGCACTAGAGAGAAGGGGGCGGCCGAGAGCAAGAGGGAGAGAGGAGATGGCCGAACTCTTGAAGGAGGGAGCCTTGAGGCCGGCAGTTTGGAGGAAGGAAGAAAGCGGGGGGGGGGGGGGGGGGGGGCTAGGAGAAGAAGAGAGGGAAAAAAATTAGGGTGGGCAAAATTCAAGTTTTGATTTCAATTTAATTCTACCATCAAAAGAAAAGTTCAAGGCCTTATATAGGCTTACATCTCAAAGCAAATAACAAGTGGCTAAAGGCACACCACATAAAGAAAATGCAGGAATTAAATAATGTTTTTCTAAAAGAGCCATCATGAAACGGCTATTAGCACACCAAAGCTAAAATATCAAATATGAGTCTTGTTGCGAGGGCGAAGCTTGTAACCATGACCGCTACGACGTCGCACGTCCTTTGCCGGCACATCTTCAACATAGTCATTCCCAAGTTGGCCGTCCTGGTGGCCGTCGTCATCACCGTCACCATCACCGTCTCCATCACCGTCGCCATCAGTGTCCAAAATTAGAGACTTGGAAGTTGGAGACCAACCTTCAGCATGTTCGGGAGCTCTAGTAGGAGCAGTACTGCTAGCAGAGGGGCTTTCACCATACTTCCTTTTCTTCTTGTAGGTTTTGATCTCTGGAGGAGCTTTGAGGAATATATCTGCAGGATCTTCTTCCCAGTCTTTAGCATAGGTGTCTGGAGGGGCAACTGTGTCTCCAGGCCTGAGAGAGAAAGTAGGTTGCAGAGGAACAGCTGGGGCAGTGTCATCTATAGCTAGAGGGTTTAAATGATGAGGAATGATGTTGGGGTTAATAGCAAGGTCTGGCAGAATCTGATTGTGCATCCAGACAGCAGTGTCATAGGTGTGAAATTTGACACTCTGTATCTGGGCTAGCACATCATCATGAATGGTCTTCACATGAGCTTCCCATACATCTAACTTCTGAGCAGCAGATTTTTCTACTTGTTCTTTAAGTTCTTGGATCAAACCCTCCCCCTTTTTGATTTCAACAGATAGCTTGGTTATAACATCTTCTTTGAAAAGACAAACTTTGTCACAGATTTTCATTTTGTTAGCTTCATTTCTCTTGTCTAGCTCTATCTGATTGTTTGCAAGGGTGACACCTTGTTCCATAACATTGCCAACACTAGTGATAGTGTGGTTTATGGCTTTGCCACCAAGTTGAAATAAGTACTTGAGCTTGTCAGTATTATGCTGAATTTCAGCAAAGCCTCCGCTCATCTCAGTTTCAAGAGTAGTTACCTTGTCAGTTACTATCTTTAGAGAAGTGTCAAAATAATTTCTTTATTCTTACAACAGTAAAGAGATTTGGGATAGCAAATCTGAGGAGGAAGAGACTGTAATAGCAGCAGTAGAGGGAGCAGCAGTAGGGAGAGGAGGAGTTACCCAAGGAGCTATTTCTTCAATGGTCACAGAGCTGTCAGCTCTTGTGGTACGAATTACAACATCCCTTTCTTCTGTATCATGAGGGATAGAGAAATCTAGGTTTCTGAGAGGGGCCTCAGCTGGCTCTGGAGAGGGCTCATCAGAAATAAGAATGGTGTTTTGCTGGTCTTTGAGGTCATCTGGAGATTTGGCTGGAGTGGAGTGTTGTGACATTCAGAGTATGGAGCTGGAGGAGATAGAGGAGGAATGGGCATCACTTCTTCGGAAAGCTCTGCAATCATAGCATCTATGGCAGCAGCTGTGGAGAGAAGAGATTCTGGAGGTATCTCATCTGAGGGAGTTGCTGGATTTAGAGGAGTATAAGGTAGGGAAGGAATTGTTGGCTGAGGAGAGGGCTTCCTGATTGAGGTAGAAGGAGAAGGCTCCCCCTCATTTGGTGCACCAGAGGAGCTGGCCACATGATGAGGAGAGGGAGATGGAGTCCTGTCTTCTAGTGCTGGATCTGCTGGAATTTCTGAAATCTTTGCAGCTTGGGCAGGATTCTTCAGCTTGAGTTCCCATCTCTGAATTGAAGAGATGGAGACCTTCTTCATGTGATGAAGAGCGATCCCTTTGGAGAAGTTGAATACCTCAGGATTTGTTTCATGGAGGAGTAGAGAGATAATCCTGGCATAGTTGGGGGATTTTAAACTGTCCTTGATTTTGTCCAGAATCAGCATCCCAAACTGATATTTCTTGCGGCAGACAATGACTTGCATTATGTCTAAGAAATATTGAGGAATGTCCCTTATGGAGGTGGTCTTGCACAGCAGAATCTTGCCAATAATATCAACTAGAAATTTTCCTTCAGCGTTCATGTCTGACCTTTTAATATACTGAGCATCAGATGAAATGTCACATAAAAGAGCTGTTTTGTCAGAGTCTTCATCATCTAAGTCATCTTCTTCATCGACAAGCGGCAATCGGAGAAGCTGAGAGACAGAGGTCTTAGTGAGCTTGATTTTCACACCTTTCACCTTTGATTTTAGGACAAGTCCATGACGCTTGACCTTCATGTTTGAGAAGAATTCAGCGACTTCTGGGAATAAAATTTGGCAGGGTTCCTGGAGGATGAAGGAGAGGCCGGCGGTGTCGATAAGGATGAGAAGGTTGTGGAACTCATCTGTGAGCTCTGCAATACCTACGGTAACGAGTTCTGATTCGACGCCTATCTTGGAATAAGAGGCCATGGCTACGGTTGACTGGAAGTGGTGAGGAGGGAAGCGGCTCTGCAACAGCGGCGGAGTAGGCGAAACGACAGAGGGTACTCGAGAGAACGAAATGATTTTGTGTAGAAGATTTTTCGGAATTTCATATTTATTACCCTAAATTAGTCCTAATTAATTTTGAGGGAATTAACGTTGAAGAAGGAAAAAGCGGCATTAGCCTTGGGTGGTGAATAGAACAAATTCAAAAATTGGCAGACAACTACACGAGAGAGTTAAGAATTACTCGAGTAGGTAAGTAGTTACTCGAGTGGGTCTAAAAGGGTACTCGAGTAGATGAGGGTTACTTACTCGAGTATGTCTTAATTTTCTCGAGTCAAACAGAGAAAAATTTGAAAATCTAAATTTTTACTAACCCCTTGGAATTTCTTGCTTCTTAGACATCCAGCCTTCTTTAGTCCTCTTTGTTGAGCATTCCAAGTTCCGTTTTGAAGAAAGAGAACTTGGTCTCGTCAAGCGGCTTATTGAAGATATCTGCAACTTGCCTGTCTGTGGAGACATATTGGAGATCTATGTCCCCATGCTCTACATGCTCCCGGATGAAATGATACCTTAGCTCGATATGTTTTGTCCGGCTGTGCGAGACTGGATTGTTGGCTATTGCAATTGCGTTGGAAGAGTTGCAAAACAGAGGGATATTCTTGAGCTTCATGTTGTAGTCTTCGAACTGATTCTTTATCCAAAGTAACTGTGCACAGCAACTGCCTGCAGAGATGTACTCTGACTCGGCCGTTGAGATTGCGACACAGTTCTTCTTCTTGCTACTCTAGGAGATTAGCCCTCTTCTAAAGAGTTGGAAAGTCCCTGAAGTGCTTTTTTGGTCGTCTTTGCTACCTGCAAAATCTGCATCTGAAAATCCAATCAGTTCGCTGTCATTACTTCTTGGGTACTATAAGCCAAGATTTGGTGTACCTTTAAGGTATCTCAAAATTCGCCTTGCAACGGCGTAGTGAGATTCCTTAGAGTTCACCTAAAATCTAGCACAGACACATGTTGAAAACATTATGTATGTCTACTGGCAGTAAGGTAGCGCAGGGATCCAATTATGCCTCTGTACTTGGTTTCATCAAAAGGTTTCCCTTTTTCATCCTTGTCTAGAGACATAGTTGAGCTCATTGGAGTCCTCATAGAGGTTGCGTTCTACATTCCGAATTTCTTAATTAGCTCTTTGTGAACTTGGTCTGTGAGATGAAAATTCCATCTTCAGATTGTTTCACCTGAAGCCCTAAGAAATACTTCTGCTCCCCATACTTCTTATTTCGAACTTCCCTTGCATAAGTTTTGAGAACTTTTTGTAGAGGTTGTCGTCTGTAGAGCCAACAATAATGTCGTCGACATAGATTTGCACTAGCAAAATCTTGCCTTTAATTTCCCTAAGAAATAATGTCTTGTCTATTTTTCCCCTTGTGAACTTGTTCTCAAGTAGAAAGCTAGACAGCATCTCATACCAAGCTCTAGGAGCTTGTTTCAGACCATATAGGGCCTTGTGCAGGAAATAGACATAATCAGGAAAGTTAGGATCAACGAAAACTGGAGGTTCTTCCACATACACTTCCTCCTTTATGTTACCATTTAGGAAGGCAGACTTCACGTCCATCTGATAGACGGTGAAGCCTTTGAATGCAGTATATGCTAGGAACAGCCTTATTGCCTCCAGTCTTGCCACTGGAGCATATGTCTGGTCGAAGTTGATTCCTTCTTCTTGACGATAGCCTTTAGCGACGAGTCTGGCCTTGTTCTTTATGATCGTCCCGTCTTCGTCCATCTTGTTCCTGTAGACCCATTTTTTTCCAATGATGTTCTTTCCTTTTGGTCGTGGAACAAGTTTCCAAACATTGCAACACTTGAACTGATTTAACTCTTCTTCCATTTCCATTATCCATGATGCGTCTGAGTTTGCTTCCTCAAACTTCTTTGGTTCGACCCGCGAGAGAAAACTTAAATAAAGATTCTCGTTAGTTGTACCTCTTCGAGTTCTGACATTGTCCCGGGGATCTTTTATGATCTGGTCCATGGGGTGATCCTTTAGATGTCTGAGCTCTAAAGTTCTTGCATCTGGATTATCTTAAATCACTGGAGTGATTTGTTCATCTTGGATGACTTCTTCATTTTGATCATCATCCTCTCCAATAGGAGTTGGAGTGGTGATCTTAATGAGCTTTTCGCCTTTGTCTTCGGACGGTTCATCCAAGCTGGTTTCTTTCAGCTTTTCACCTGCATCTTCAATGAGCGCACTAGACGGATTGCTTTGCATAAAGCTAGTCTCATCAAATACAACATGTACCGATTCTTCTACCACTAGGTTTTTTCTATTGAATATTCTATATGTCTTACTATGACTACTATAACCTACAAAAATACCTTCAAAACTCTTTTCGCTGAACTTGGTGTTATGATACTTACCATTGTTGAGTACGAAGCATTTACAGCCAAAGATTCTAAAGTATGAGACTGTTGGTTTCCTGCCTTTCAGAAGTTCGTAAGGTGTCTTATCGTGGTTTTTGTTTATGAGTGCTCGATTTTGCACGTGGCATGCAATGTTGACGGCTTCAGCCCAGAAGTATTTCGGTAGTGAAGCATCACTCAACATGGTCCTACAGGCCTCTAGGAGTGTTCTGTTCCTTCTCTCAGCCACTCCATTCTGTTGTGGAGTACGAGGAGAGGAAAACTCATGAAAGATACCTAAGCTTTCACAGAATTCTGTCATGGCCCCAAATTTGAACTCTGTTCTGTTGTCACTTCTGATTTTGACTATGGAGCAATGTATTCATTCTGGACTTGCCTGACAAAATTGGTAAAGATGTCGAAGGTATCTGACTTGTGTTTCAGAAAGAAAACCCACGCAAAGCGTGAGTAATCATCAACAATTATCAATGTATAATCCTTACTACCCAAACTTCTAACTTGCAGTGGACCAAACAAGTCCATGTGCAATACATGGAGACATCTGTTAGAGTCTTTGCCAATAACTCTTTTAAAGGTAGCCCTTGTTTTCTTGCCTTTTACACATGCATGACAAGGTCTATCTTTGATGCACTTGACATTTGGGGCATCACGTACTAAGTTCATTGAAAATAATTTATTAATAGTTTTGAAATTAATATGTGCTAGTCTCTTGTGTCATTGATCACCAAGAGACGCACTATATTTTGCTAAAAGACACACTGGTGTAGATGAATCTATATAGATGAAATTTAAACAGAAAATATTTCTGCTTCGAGTGTCGGATAGAATCGTTTCCATATTGTCAACGGATTTTATCAGGTACTTATCAGCATGGAATTCAACTATGTATCCTTTATCACAGAGTTGGCTTATGCTAATGAGATTGTGTTCCAACCCTTCAACATAAGCCACATCCGAGAGGGATACATTGCCATTGGTAATCATACCATAGCCTCTTGTAATTCCTCGGTCTGAACCTCCAAAGATGACCTTTGGTCCGTTCAAGACAGAAGAGAAGTTTTGTAGAAGACTTCTTGTCCCGGTCATATGCCGAGAGCATCCACTGTCCAAGTACCAGATGGACGTTTTGTTGGCCTTTGGACATACCTGCAATCATAATCAATTTGCCTTAGGAACCGAAACACGTTTGGGTCCTTTGTCTCGGGTTAGAGTATTCCCCCTACGAGTGTTAGCATTATGAGCGATCTTTCTTATATTGCTGACACGAGGGGTTGCAACATTTCTGGAATTGAACCAGCAATCTATGGCGAAGTGACCTACCTTGCCACAGCACCAACAATCAAATATGTTGTATCGTTGCCTCAAGATCTCCTGCTTGACCTTTTGGAATTGTTGTCTAGCAGGGGTAGCATTCTTGGAGGAAGATGTCTCATGATGATGGCAATCACATGACTTCTTCTCCTTTATGGGCTTCTCTACAACAGGCTTTGTCTTTGGTGCCTTATTGAAGTTATGCCCATGATTGAAAGGGTCATAACTCTGAAGAATAACTTCTTCATAAGGTGCCTTAAAGACACTTTCGCCAAAGTTTCGGGGTCGAGTCCATCCTTGATAGCGGGACTTTGGCTCTACATAGGTAGGCCTAGCAAAGTGCCCGTAGGATCAGTCAAAATCAAACTCAATTGTCGGAAAGATGACTTTCTTGAATGTAGTTTGATCTTGAGGGGCTTTCCCCTTCTCTTTCGCTAAGGCCTTTTTGGCGGCCTTATTCTTCCGTTGATTCATGTCTCTCCTAGAGGATTTACTAGGAGCTTCTTCATGGCCTAGTCCGGCTCCCTTGGCTTTTGCTGAGAATTCAGCAACGAATGGAAGAACAGTTTTGGGCTTCGAGAAGCTTTCAGCAAGTTTCTTCTCAGCCGCAAGTTGCGCTTCCAACTCTTTGATGATCTTCTCCTTAAGGTCAAGGTGCTCAAGAGCCTTGTTATATTCTTCAATTGCATTATTGAAGTTTTCTTTGAGGGAGTCAGTCTTTGTGACTTTCTCTCTCAAGATGCTCTCTTCGGCTTTTAGAGATTTGATCTCTTTAGCCTGAGTCTTCACGACTCGACGACATTTGTCGTAAGCCATGATTAACTCCGTGTACTGGGCCATTAATTCTGACTCATCGTCAGAGGAGTTACCCTCGCAATCATATTCAGAGACTTCAGAATCTGAAAGAGGGATATGAGAGTTTACCTTCCCAGTGAACTGGGGCTCTTGTTCATCATCTGTTTGAGCCATTAGCCCAAAATAAGCTTCTTCTTCTTCACTTGACTCAGATGAGTCGGAGGTGCTAAGAGTCTTGCTCTTTTTGGCTATGAGGCTCTTCTCTTTCCTCTTCTTGTTGTGTGAGGATTTCTTCTCTTCTCTTCTACCACCCTCCTTCTTCTTATGAGGGCAGTCGACAATGACGTGACCTGGCTTATTACAACAATAGCAAATGATGTCAGTTGAAACATATTTGTTCTGTTTAGTATTGTATCTTTCGTGGCTGCTTGAGCCTTTTCTTTATCGATCGCCATCGCGTCACGATCTTCTGTATAATGCATCCTTGCCTTTCCATTGTTTCTTTTTTATTAAGAAACTTCTTTAATTGCCTTGAGAGTAAGGAAAAATCTCCTCCAGATAGTTCAGAGCCTGAAGTGCTAGGCTCTGATGTTTCTTCTTCTTCATCAACTTCTGGAGCTGGAGCAGGGGAGGCAGCCTTAGTCTTTCTGGAGGTGTCTGCCTTCAAAGCGTCAGATTTCTCCTTGAGTGCATACCTGCCTTTCTCTTCTTCAGCTTTTCTTGTATTGATTTGGAGTTCATAAGACATAAGCTTTCCAAAAAGATTTTGCGGGTCCGTTTCAGCTAGCTTCCCGAACTCCCTGATGGCGCATACCTTGTTATCTCATTCCTTGGTTAGGGATCTCAAGAATTTGTCATTCATTTCTCCGTTGGTGAAGACACGGCCATACACCCTTAGGCCATTCACAATTTTGAAGAAGTTTTCAAAGGTGTCGGCAATTGTTTCCTTATTCCCTTGTCGGAATGCTTCATATTTCTGGTTGAGAAGGGATCTCCGATCATCCCTTACTTCTTCAGTTCCATCCATCAAAGTGACTAAGGAATGCCACATCTCCTTAGCCGATTGGCAGTGAATCAAATTCTGCAGCATCGAGTCATCGACTGCACTTGCTATAATGTTCTTAGCTTTCTTGTCGAGGGAGACAAGTGCAATCTCGTCTTTGTCGAGATCCATTAGTTTTTTGGGAACTTTCTTGGTAGGGTCGATAGTGGACATAGTCATAAGAACGTAAGGACCTTCTTCAATGATCATGAAGATCCTTGGATCCACAGCTTCCATGAAAAATTTTATCCTTTCTTTCCACATGGGAAAGTTGTTTTTGTTGCACAGAGGAAGCTTGGCGAAATCTTTGCCCTTGTCAATTTTATGGTAGAATCTTTCAGACAATAGATTTGGATCTGATCAAGGTGTTAATCTTTTGACGATCAACCTCCCTCTGATACCAATTGAAAGAAAACGGTTGTCAACCTAAATCACCTAGAGGGGGGTGAATAGGTGAGTTGTGCTTCTTTTGCGGAATAAAAAATAATTAGAGCACGGCACAGAACAATCTACCAATATCACAGACGACACAAGATTTATAGTGGTTCCCCGACCTTGGGTACATCCACTTTCCCTCACCGATCTAGCAATCAACTAGTCTCGGGTACTCCACTATCTCAGATCGAAAAACCGATCCTACCCTCGGAACAAAGTTCCTACAAACTCGATCCAAACAACGGGATCTACACCTCGGAAGATAACACTTCCTACAAACTCGAAGTGAAAAACTCCTACACTCGGAGAAACTTTCTCCTACAAGATTAATAAAGTTTTAGAAAAGTTATACAAACAGTAAAACTAATCATATCTGATGAACGGCCAGAATCTTCTTCTTATGAACTATGCAGCACTTTCAGAAATCGGTGAAGAAAATCTCGGCCCAGATCTGGATCTTCTTTGCTTTTACAGAATCAGAGAGAGAAGACGAACAGTGATATCTATCTCGATCTGTAACTTTCTTCAGAATGAATCCTCTGAAATTAGAAGCAGTGGCCGGAGAAGATGGAGGCGGCGGCGGCTTCCGTTCCGTGAAAACAGAGAGAGGAGTTGTGAAATTCTTTTTTTTGAAATGATCGACGAGAAGACTTTTTGAAATTCTCAGAAAATTCTTAGAAAATTCTCTTTCTTCTTAGGGTTTGATATTTTCTGACAAGACATTATATAGGATGAAAATAACGGTCATAATTGGTCTCAATGATGTACACGTGGACCAATCATGTCGTGTGATTTGAAATTCCCGTCAGATGTGGACTTAGACAAAATTTCAAGAAGATTCAGCCATATACACGAGTGAGTGAGGGACTACTAGAGTAGGTGAGGAACTACTCGAGTACATGAAGGAAACTCAACTCGGGTATATATATATATATATATTGTCTACTCTAGTAAGCAAGTAGAACTACTCGAGTAGGTATAGGGACTTACTCGAGTACATGAAGGAACTACTCGAGTACAGGTAAGAACTACTCGAGTAGGTTGCATAAGCTACTCGAGTACATGAAGGATTACTCGAGTAGAATACTTGGAAGAATTCTGAAGATGTCAAGAAGCAGTTACTCGAGTAGTTAAACTAAACTACTCGAGAGGAAATGATCTACTCGAGTATATGAATGAAGTACTCGAGTAAATGACTTGGAAAATTCTGGAGTAGGGAAATTACAGAATACATGAGTGAAGCTTTGATCTACTCGAGTAGGTAAGATGAACTACTCGAGTATGTGAGTATACTTACTCGAGTCAAGGACTTAGAAAAATATGGAGGAAGAAAACTTTAATACTCAGGTAAAAAATAATAATCTACTCGAGTAGTTAAGCATGCTTACTCGAGTATACGACAGTCTACTCGAGTACTTTGACTTAGCTACACGAGAGATAAAATGAGTTACTCGAGTATAAGGCTTTCTGACTCGAGTAAAATACATCTAATCTACTCGAGTAGTTATCGACCTACTCGAGTAAATGACTTAGAAAAATTCTTGATGTTGGAAAAAATCTTTCTTCTTGAGTAGTCAACTTCCAACTATCTTCACATAGTCCAAGGGCTTGTATATGAAGTGTATCCCAATAGTGAGGCTACACATGGGCCAACACCTTGGATCACACAATGAGAGATTACATTATGTAGTCCTGTGTTTGGTGACCCATTGTAGACTGACATTGGTCTACACTTCTCATTGGAGTCCTTCAAGCACATAAGTAAACCAAGTATCAAATACAACCTAATTCATCTTAGTTCCAGGGTGACTTCATCAAATCTGGGTTAATGTGGATATGATCCCCAACAGGACACTTATGCACTATTTTAGGACGTCAAATATAAATAAAGTATTTTCCGCTGCGTATAAGTATAGTTTTTTTAAAAAACTGTGGCCTAGTTGATCCACTGAGCCGAGGGATACGACCTCTAAAATATAACTGATTTTCTAATCATTAAGCTTATGTAATTTCATAGTCTAGTTAGTTGGTGTTCGCCTGAGCGTCGACAGTTATCCCCTGCTCGACATGGCATCACGCCGCGTGTTTTCCCATAATACTCTGATACTTCTTAAATTCGGAGAAAATGTGGGTTGTGATAGTTGGTATCAGAGCGAGGTTGCTTGACAATTTGTCGGGCAACCTTCTCTTACAGGTGTTAGATGTCTAGGATCATATCATTCACACACTGATATGTCATCAGCATGTCTTGGCTGAAGCACCAACACTACACTCATAGCATAACCTTAAGTATATATGGCATATTATGTAGTATGGGATGCATAATATGTGTTCATGTATGGATCCACCATAGGGGCAACATGTGAGGGTTATGTAGTATGAGATGCATAACCTCACCACATGGCTGCGACTAGCACGTTTCTTTTCGTTGCATGAAAATGTTATGTAGTATGAGAAGAATAACATTTTCATGTGTACGCCGCTCATAACATGCATTATGGCCTTTTTAGAATGCATAGCACAATCATGCATATCATAACATTGCATAAGCACAACGTGCCAAGCTAAAGATTTGCAGGATGTTATATGTACACACATGGTTTTAAATCATAAAAAGAACATAAATTCATGCATTCCCGATCTAGGCACAAGAGTTAGTTGATGGTGGTAAATCATCCTAGATTAAGCATAGCATCACTTTTGTAGATATAAAATAAACTCCCAGAGAAAGTATAAGCAGTTAAAAGTTCATATTTATGTATGTATTGTCTGCACTTGTAGTTAGTTCTAGCTCTTGTACTAGGGTTTGACTAATGATGATGTGACCATAGGATGGCAAGACGTCCTTCGACGAGGTCGACTCCCTTGTCTGATGGTGAGACATTTGGAGCGCAGAGTGATGCGGTGATCGAGAGCTTGCGACTGAGCAACAATTCCTTGACCAGGCAGTTGGGGGAGATGCAGGCCCAGATCTAGTCTCTGGTGGCAGTTGTGGCAGGTTAGACTCAGGGTGTGCAGGTCCCTATAGGGGGGTTGGCTGCTCCTCCCCCTCCTGCTCCCCTGAGACCTTCAGTGGTGGTGCCAGCAGAGATGGCCTTTATCTCTCAGTTTCAGAGACTTAGCCCTCCTACATACGATGGGAAGGCAGATTTAATGGTCATTTATGATTGGTTGATCTCCATGGAGGAGATGTTCTCGTACTCCGGTATTACAGATGATCAGAGGGTGATGATAGCCACCTATCAACTTAAAGACTTGGCTAAGAGTTGGTGGCTTAGAGAAAAGGATAGCTTAGTAGCCGGTTGCTCCTGGGGATCATTCAAGGAGATGTTGTTGAGGAAGTTCTTGCCTTCGGTCGAGCGTGACCAACTAATGAACGACTTCCTCCACCTGAAGCAGAGGCAACTCACGGTCAGTGAGTACGAGATAGAGTTCAGCAAGTTGAGCCGGTTTGCCCTTGGGTTGGTGAGTATTGAAGCTGATCGAGTCAAGCGGTTCCTTAGTGGCTTGAGGAGCGAGGTTCAATAGTGGGCCAGTGCATATAGGTCAGAGACTTATATAGGGGTAGTGGAGGCTGCTCTAAGAGTGGAGGCTATTGAGACCGTAAAGAATAGAGGCCATCAAATCAGGGAGGATAAAAGGAAGTCTGCTGAAGAAAAGAACCCCCAGGTACCCGGTGCTGCTTCGGGACAGAAGATCAAGGTTGTGTGTAGCTTCTATGGCCGGCCAGGCCACCCTGTTGAGAGGTGTTTCAAGAAGGCGGGAGCTCAGAAGAAGGAGAAAGTTCATGCTATTCAAGGGGCTCCTAGGAAGGATGTTTCCTGTTCTGTTTGCAATCGACCAGGGCATGATGCTGCCCAGTGCTGGTCCAAGGATAAAGTCTGTTATCAGTGTGGACAGAAGTGTCATATCAAGACAAGGAGTCCTCAGGTCCAGCCTATTCTTCAAGCAGTTCCACTTCAGGCATTACCTCCGCCTCAACGTGTGGAGAAGGGCAAAGGAAAGTTGAACGTGATCTCTTCCGAGGAGGCTCAAACTTTGATTCAGGTCATCTCAGGTTAGTTGTTTCCATAGCCTGAAAGTTTTATTTACTAGAATGGTTTAGTTCTGTTTTGGTAGTTCCTTAGTTGCATATATACTCCTATAGGGAAATTTAAGGTGAAGAACCGATGGGCGCATGTTCTGTTTGACTCCGGCGCTACCCACTCGTTTGTGGCTAGAGCTTTTGTGAAGTGATATCGGTTGATCCTAGATCAAGTTCGTGATACCTTCTGTGTCAAGTTCCTTCTGGTGAATCTGTGTTATCAGATTTGGGCATTCTGGATTGCCCTGTTTTGTTGGGGGACTTTCTTGCGAAGGCAGACTTGAAGATGATTGATCTAGAGGACTTCGATGATATTTTAGGCATGGACTGGTTGTCTATGTATGATGCGGTTATTCAGTGAAAAGGGAAGCGCTTGGACTTTGTCAAGGACAACGGTCAGCCTGGAAGTGTGTGTGCTGATCCGGTCCAGGTTTCTCCTATCATTTCTGCGGTATGTGCTCAGAAGCTGTTTCATTCTGATTATTTTGCTTGTTTAGTCTCGGTGGTTGGGACTGTTGTTAGTGTACCGTGCTTGGAGGAGATTCCTGTTGTGCGTGGTTTCTCTGATGTTTTTCCTGATCACCATCCTGGTCTTCCTCCCGAGCGGGATGCTGAGTTTGTGATTGATTTGGAACCGGGAATGCGTCCTATTTCTAAGGCGCCGTATCGGATGGCCCCTCGTGAGTAGGAGGAGTTGCGAGTCCAGTTGGACGAGTTGTTGGCAAAAGGCTTTATCAGGCAGAGTTCGTCGCCCAGGGGTGCTCCTATTCTATTTATGAAAAAGAAGGATGGGTCGATGAGGTTGTGCATCGATTATAGGGAGCTGAACAAAGTCACCACTAAGAACAGGCACCCACTGCCGAGGATCGATGACTTATTTGATCAGTTGCGTGGTAGCACGTTGTTTTCCAAGATCGATTTTCGTTCTGGCTATCATCAACTCAGGATTAGTGAGGCAGATATTCCACGGACTGCATTTAGAACGAGGCATGGACACTTCGAGTTTCTAGTGATATTGTTTCGTTTGACCAACACACCATCAGCTTTCATGGATATGATGAACCAGGTGTTCAAGGATTTTCTAGACATGTTCATTGTGGTATTCATCGATGATGTGTGGATCTACTCTCGCAGTGCTGAGGAGCATGAGCAGCATCTGTACTTGGTTCTATCGGTGTTGAGGGACCACAAGTTATTCGCCAAGCTGAGCAAGTGTGAATTTTGGTTGCCTCAGGTCTCGTTTCTGGGCCACGTGGTGAATAAGGATGGTATCTCGGTTGACCCGGAAAAGATCGCAGCAGTGATGGATTGGAGCAGGTCAGGCACGCCCAAGCAGATTAGAAGCTTCCTAGGGTTGGCCAGCTACTACAGGAGGTTCGTGAAGGGTTTCTCTACCCTGGCTGCACCTTTGACCAGGTTGACTCAGAAGAACACGGCCTTTGTTTGGAGCGAGAAGTGCAAAGAAGCCTTCCTGGAGCTAAAGAACAGATTGTGCACTGCTCCCGTTCTTACCTTACCTACTGAGGGTGCGGAGTACGATATGTACATGGATGCTTCGCATGTTGGTCTGGGTTGCGTGTTGACGCAGGCTGGAAAAGTGATTGCATATGGGTCAAGGTAATTAAAGACTCATGAGAGAAATTACCCTACGCATGACCTTGAATTTGCAGCGGTGATTTATGCGCTGAAGCTGTGGAGGCATCTACTTTATGGTTCCCAGTGCAAGATCTTCACAGATCATAAAAGTCTGAAGTACGTGTTCACATAGAAGGAGTTGAATCAGCGCCAGCGACGGTGGATAGAGTATGTGGCTGATTACGATGTGGAGATCCAGTATCATCCGGGCAAGGCCAATATGGTGGCCGACGCCCTGAGCCGGAAGACTGGGAAGATCTTTAATCTCTCCGCCGATCGTTTAGTGGAAGAGTTCCTCCTGATGGATATCTCCATGGGATGCTGTGACTTGCAGAGAAGTTTGGCAGTGGCAGAGCTGTCCTGGATTTCTCTTACCAGGTTGCACCAGAAGGATGATCTGGATCTTCTGCACTTATACCTCGGGACTGAGAGAGGGGAGTTGTCGGATTTTTCTATTGATGATGCGGGTACTTTGAGGTACCGCGGAAGGTTTTGCATCCCCGCTGTTGGAGACATCAAGGTTATGATATGTAGAGAGGCTCATGGGTCCAGTGTTGTCTACCATCCAGGATCTACTAAGATGTACCATGATTTGAAGCAAATCGCCTGGTGGTATGGCATGTAGGGTGACATAGCCCGATTTATTGTTGGGTGCCATACTTGCAAGCGTGTGAAAGCCGATCATGGAAGGACTGGTGGGAAGTTGACTCCGTTGGAGATCCCGACTTGGAAGTGGGAAAGTATTTCTATGGACTTCATTACGGGCTTACCGAGATCTCCAAGGGGATTTGATTCAGTTTGGGTGATTGTGGACCGATTGACGAAGTATGCGCACTTCGTACCCTATAAGATAGACTACCCGATGAAAAAGATAGCAGAGCTGTATCTGAATGAAGTCATCCGTTTGCATGGTGTTCCTGTTAGCATCATTTCGGATCGAGACTCCCATTTTACATCTCGCTTCTGGAGGAGTCTGCAAGAGGGTCTGGGTACAGATCTGAGGTATTCTACTGCTTACCACCCGCAGACCAATGGTCAGACTGAGCGAGTGAACCAGATAGTTGAGGATATGATCAGATGCTACATCTTGGACCATGGTGGAGCGTGGGATGAGCGTTTGCGGATTATGGAGTTTGCATATAATAATAGTTATCACGAAAGCTTACAGATGGCTCCCTTCAAGGCTCTGTATGGGAGGCGTTACAAAACTCCCCTGTTTTGGACCGAGGTTGGTGAGAGGCCTGTGTTGGGTCCGGATGCGCCCGAAGAAATGGATGTCGCAGTGAAGCTTATTCGAGAGAAGCTTCGGTTAGCTCAGGAGAGATATGAGAAAAACGCCAACCGGCGTAGGTCTGACTTGGAGTTTTCTGTAGGGGATCTTGTATTTCTTAAGGTTTCCCTGATGGTTGGTGTTAAGAGGTTCAGTAAGAATCAAAAATTGGATCGGAGGTATGTGGACCCGTTTAAGATTGTTGAACGGATTGGCGTGTCAGCATATAGGTTGGATTTGCCAGCAAGCTTCCCAGGTGTTCATAATGTATTTAATGTAAGCCAACTACAGAAGTTTGTGCGAAGCAGTGGGCAGGTTTTGGGTGTTGTGCCCCAGTTGGAGCCCAATCTTTTATATGTTGAAGTGCCGGTCCGCATTCTGGATATTCAAGACCGGGTGCTGCGGACAAAGTCTATCCCGATGGTTAAAGTTCTATGAAAGAATCAGGATTTGGAATGCGCGACTTGGGAGCTAGAGTCGGCTAAGCGGGAGGCCCACCCTCAACTGTTTCCCTGATGTGATTGGTACGTTTGCTTTCTAGTAACTCTTGTTTGTTACTTTCCTTCTATCGTAGAAGTTGTGTGCGTAAAGTTTCGGGACAAAACTTTCTTTTAGGGGGAGTGACTGTAACGCCCCCGATTTTTCTATGATTTATTTGGCGTTACGTTGACGCATTTTCTTGGCTTGTGCCATTTGTGGAGTGTGGTCTTAGCTCCTTAGGACAGAGAGGCCTGTTTGGTAGCCTATTGGCAAGATTTCCCTAGCAAGCCAGGTCGTTTTGGGTGACCCGGTGTGGCCTCTCGGGGGATGCTTGTGTTTTGGCTTCGGTTGAGTATAACCCGAGATGTGTTCGTCGAAAGTTGATTTTGACTTCGCCGTTGTGTTTGTAGCATGGGTATTTAGCTACGGTGCGAATTTCGTCGGATTCCGAGGTGGTTCGGTTTTCATGTTATTCTGATGTGTTAATAATGTTGGATGCAATTAATTACTTAATAAAGTTATTAAAACAATCCTGCGGTTTTAGGTGGAAGTTACGGCTGAAAAGACATGTCCATGCACATATTTATATTGCCTTAAATTAGAATAACACCTGTTCATTTTCTTGGTCTTTTCGGGAATTCAACCGCAATTGCCTGTGCGAGAGAGTGAGAAACCGGCGGAAACCGTGGGCCTTTAGACACCAATTCCGGGAGCTTTGGTGGACGGATTCCTCGTCTGAGGGTGGATCCAGGTTGCTCTTGACTAAACCTACATTCTTACGGTGCTGTTGCGGCTGGAGCCGAGAGAGAGAGGAAGGGTTGTGCAAGAAATATTGCTGGAAATTGAGGCAAGTGGTATTCTTGCCCTTGCCATGTAGTTTTTTTTCTTGTCTTCTTAATTTCCCTGTTAGCCCTAGGATAGAAACCAAGTGTCTATTTCTCTGCTTTAGTCTGTATTTAGCCATCCTAATATGAGATTCCTGTTCAAGTCTTACTCATGGCGGCCCGGTCTATTAATTATTTATTCCATCTAACTGTTAGTAGGTGAGTCCTTACTCTCGGGCTGGGTGTGTGTAGAGACTGAAGTGCGGGTTAGGATTCTCGCTAGATTTCCTTGGCGGAATTCTTCGTTAACAGCCATATTAGTCCTCTGCCATTTTTTCTCTCTCTTATTGTTGCAGCCTCTTTGTTCTCGGGCTGAGGAAGGATGTAAGAGTTTGGTTAGCATTTTCCCGTGTCATAGTAGTGGCTGGGTAGGAGAGGGAATGATTCTGGAATAGATGCTTTGGCCTGGGATCGTCGAATGGAGTTCGATGATTTCCCTGTGTTTGACGAAAATCGTCGAGCGGAGTTCGACGATTTCCCTGTGTTCGACGATTTCCATGTGATCGACGAAAATCATCGAGCTGAGGTCGGCGATTTTCCTGTGAGATAAGATCGACGAAGATCGTCGATCTGGGTTCGACGAAAATCGTCGAGCTGAGGTCGGCGATTTTCCTATGAGATAAGATCGACGAAGATCGTCGATCTGGGTTCGACGAAAAATCGTCGAGCTGAGGTCGACTATTTCCTGTGAGATGAGACTGACGAAGATCGTCGATCTGGGTTCAACGAAAATCGTCGAACTGAGATCGACGATCGATGTTGACTGTAGGCCGAGTTTGACGAAAATCGTCGAACTGAGTTCGACGTTTTCTGAGTTTGACGAAAATCGTCGAACTGGGTTCGACGATTCTTGTCAGCTGAGTTCGACGATCATGTTGCCTTAACCGAATTTCTTTCTTTATTTTTTCTTTCCTTCCCGAGTGATTACCTCCTAGGGGGGATGTCTTGTAGGCCATTCGTTTCTTCCTTTGTTTTGAAGGCCGAATCGTGAGTTATGGCAGGTAGTGGTATTTTGACGCTCTAAAGGAGTGGGATGTTTCGTGTGCGAGCCGTGACAACCACCATTTTAAATCCCATGTACGGGCTAGGAAGGTAGTGGCCTTGTGCTGACATAGTGTTTTTTTTGGATTGAATCTATTTTGTTTGGGGGGCTGTTTTTGGTTACCAACTCAGGTCCATGATGTTTTTTTACTACTGCCACTACTCACAATTTAGGACTGTTAGATGTTTCTTCCTTTGTAGATTGCAACATATTTTTCCTTGGCACATATTTTGCCTTGTAGACTCTGCAGGTTTTATGGCAGGGTTGTTGCACTTTCTCGCACTGGGTGTAAGTGCGTCTTGTTGTAGACAGTGTTTGCATGTTACTGTCTTACTTTATTCTTTTGCGTACTGTGTTATGTAACACATCTATGCAATTTATTTGTTTTCATGCTGAGGTGTACTTTCTTTGAATGCCTCAAGGTTAGAGCAGTAGCCGGTTGGGTGGTTGGTTTTCCTTGGTGTTTGTTGCTGGTGATCCCCTCAGGCGTTGGGATCTTTCTCCTATTTTGTGAGGTTGTTTTCTGTTTTCTTACAGATATACATGCTCGCCAGTGGGTTCGTATCAGGTTGTTGACGTCCGCTGGTGGTTTATTACCTGTGATACTAGATGTGTTTCTTTTACTGCTACCTTTCTGGAGAGAGTCTATTTGCACTTGGAAAGATTTATGTTAGGTTGCTAGTTACTTTTAAACCTAAAACACTATTATAAGTATTTCTCATTATCAGCATCTTTATAAAACTCATACACTACTTTCCAAACAACGTAAAAAGACTGTTTTCTTATATATAGTATATATTAAATGTAGGATCTTGCATAGTGTAAGTTGTCCCCTGGGGACACTTATGCACTCTTTTAGGACGTCAAATATAAATAAAGTATTTTCTACTGCGTCTAAGTATAGTTTTTTAAAAAAACTGTGGACTAGTTGATCCACTGAACTGAGGGATACGACCTCTAAAATATAACTGATTTTCTAATCATTAAACTTATGTAATTTCATAGTCTAGTTAGTTGGTGTTCGCCTGAGCGTCGACAGTTATCCCCTGCTCGACGTGGTATCACGACACATGTTTTCCCATACTCTGATACTTCTTAAATTCGGAGAAAATACAGGTTGAAACATAGTAGGACAGGCTGACGTAAACCTAATATTATATTATTTGCATTGTTTGATTGATTGTAAATTGCTTGCGGTGAAATAGTGGCGGGTCAGTCCCTTCCGCAGACTGTTCGTACCGGTGCAGGGAGGTTGACGATTTAAGGCGACAGGGAGATGAGTACCATGGGTGACCGGTCGTTTTATTCCCCGTCGGGTTTTCCTCCGCTGGTCGGCCAAAATGATTCGCCGGATGTTGCTTACATCCAAGAGTACACAAGGTTGTACGTTAGGGCCTGGGGTTGTGCGGTACGATCACCCCCAGAAGTGGCAGGACTGGCCACTGTCACCGATGGCCACATCGGTGAGGCCTGCGGGGATCGCTACCCTGCTTGAACAGAAGCGGTCCAAACAATGTCGACATAGGGTTTGTGTGCGCGGCTATGAATGCCATGCCTGCAGTGTGTACGCGGCTATGAATGCCTGCGTGGTGTGCGCGGGTGTGAATGCCTGCGGTGTGTGTGCGGCTTTGAATGCATGCGGTGTGTGCGAGGCTATGAATGCCTGCGGTGTGTGCACGACTATGAATGCTTGCGGTATGTGCGTGGCTGTGAATCCCTACGATAGAATTTAGAATATGAAAACCTGTTGTGCTGATGAGCTAGTAGAGCCTTGTTTTAACCGTTTTATACTATTGCTGCTTTTACCGGTTATACTGCACTTTTTTATAATTGCTCCTAGCTGTTCATATATGAAATGTTGTGCTAACCCTCTCTTACCTCGACTATTTACTTTTGTTGGGTGGGTGCGTGCTCGTCCCCAGGATGTGGATCCGGGGAGGAGATTTGTTTCCACTTAGCTCTGTGACTAACGGTTATTTGATTAACCATTCACAAGAGGTGGAGCACCATAGTGACCCGCTGCCGCAGGAGATTATGCCAGCAGCTAGGTCTACTCGAGCAGATGCACCCCCGCCGTCCCCAGAGTTTAGAGACGTGAGTTCCGCCGAGCAGCGTAGAGAGAGAGAGAGAGAGAGTATATGAGGATTATATGTAGCACATGTATAGCCTACGGGCTTATATAAGTACTTAGGCTTCGGCGTAGAACCGTTGTGATTTTGATATATGATATAAATCTATAATGGTTTTCTGTTAATGCTTCCGCTATATTCTGATGGGTTGTGAATGTTATGATTCTAACCAACCAAGGCGGTCATCTAGTGCTTGGATAGGGTGGATCGTTTTCCCCTAAAAGCATTGGGTGGACGCAAAAGGTTTGGGGGGGGGGGGGGGGGTACTACACCCGACATGATGTTGCAATATAAATTCACTCCGCTAGTGGATTAGGTATTATGGGTGAAGTCGTAGTCGCGACCATTATTCCGACTCGGTGATGTTGCATAACGAGACTTAAGGATTTGTTAGAAATCCATTTGCGGCAAGAAGCCATTTGTGATGTTGCCCCCACAACCCCCCCCCCCCCCCCCCCCCCCCCCCGCCGACTTAATTTCATGCGAGAACGAATGGTGTATTAGGGTGGGAAAGGCTATGTTTGTTGATTGATGAGAGAAGGTACGACTTTGTCTCTGTGGTCAGCTGGCTAGCCCGTGACGTGCAAGTCATGTGTGGATAGTGTCCCGGTAAGACAAGTCCCCTTCTGAGAAATTGACGAGAACGCAAAGATTTTGACAAGCCCGGGCGATGAAGCCCATGAGCAGGTGGGGTCAAGCAAGTGTTCTTAACATCGGTTTGTTAGTGTGACGGAATCCTGACGTGAGAAGTTAGAGCTTGCAGGCAAGCCCAGGTTTTGAGACCCATGAGCGGGTGGGGCTAAGGAAAGATGTCCGTATGGCGGATTGAATGTCGTTAGGGGAAAATGGAAGTACCCATGTGATGTGATGTGTTGATTCGTGATGACATGTTACATTCATGCACTATAGTGTGTCTTGGGTGAAACTCAGGTTTGCATACATGTTGTATTGTAGGACCCCTTTTTATTAAATGATCAACATAGAAACGTGTTTGATGTTTGTGACATCCCAACCCGTTTCTTTGCCCTCTTTGTATATATATATTTGCATACGATGTGCTGACCTACAGGGTGATGGAGTGCCCCAGGTTCCGCTAGGGACGGCAGAGAGGAGATGGGTTGTTTATACAGTTGAGGTCAGCCTTTGCTGACTCACGCTACAACAAATGTTTACAGGGCAAGGATCGCACGCAGGAGTAAGATCGCCGTCCAAAAAGGCCTAAGCCTCATGAAGTGGATTCTCTCTTATTTACTTATGTTTTGTTGAATGCTTTGCTCCATGAACTGCAATCCGTCTTGCATGCCGAGGTAGCCTATGAGTGCTAAAGCATATTGCTCTGTTTGTTGTTGTTTCAATTTTTGGACTCTTGATTGTTGTAAGGCCTTAAGGTCATTTTGATACTCCTGTGATAGTAGATAAGTTTTAGTGTTTGTGGGTTTCCGCTGTTTTGTGTTCTGAGTTTTGAGATACGTTGTTATTTTATATCACTTTATAATGCTAAAGTTGTGGTGTCAATATGTTTTGGGGCCACAGTCGGACCCATATTATATGGTCATTACAGGGGAGGTGTTATAATATGGTATCAGAGGCAGGTTGGTGTCTAGGGTAAGGTTTAGTGGTCGATTTGGCATAATCGGATCACATGAAGAAGTTTTCCACATATGAGTATCGCTTAACCATGAGTGTCCTAATGTCTAAGCTTTGCAAATAGAAGCTGATTCTTATTTTACCTTGCTTTTGTTAAGGGTGCAAGCGACGAGGCGGGGACATCGACATCGCAAGAGGAGCCTTTGGCGAGCAGTGCTACTGCTCCGGGTCCTATTGGCATGGGTGTGACACCGACCGATTTCTGTCGCATACTTGCAGAGGCAATGGTAGCGGCCCAATCTACAGCGCCAGCGCAAGTTGTGATCCTTGTTGCACAGGTAACGAATCCAGTTACCCCGGATCCTTGTTGCACAGGTCATACCGGGCGGAGGATCCAGGTAAGCAGAGTCATTGGCTGAGAGAGAGGTTGTTAGGCAGGGAGACCGACAGATGAAGTGCTTTCTAAGTTTTCATCCACCAACGTTCAAGGGAGTCGGCACACCGACTGATGCATAGGACTGGTTAGCGAGGATTCAGGAACTTATGAGGGCGGCAGAGATGCTAGAGGAAAAGCGGTCACAGTTCGCGACCTTCATGTTGGAAGGCGACGCCAAGCTATGGTGGGTGAGCCATAGTGGCCGCCAGTTTCCTGGATGCACCCCATCCATGGAAGGGTTCGAGAACGCCTTCTTAAAGAAGTATATCCCTTCATCGATGAGGTTAGCCCTTCAGAGGAAGTTTCTGCACTCGGTGCAGCGTGATAAGCCTGTGGATGAGAACTTACAGAAATTTACACATTTGGGTTGTTCTGCGGGAATGACCATGTCTTATGATAAGGAGAGCGACAACCTCTTCTACCATGGGTTTAGAGAGAATTTGAGACAAGCCCTTATAGCTATGAAGAATGTAGGTTTCAACGAGTTAATTGAGGCTGTCAGGATGTTAGAAAGTTATATGGAGCGAACCCAATGTCGCAAGGGACTCACGATCAATCAGGGAGAGGGAAAGCCTTCTCAATCACAAGGAATGTTTAAAGGGAGTATGTGGAAGAAGAAGCCCCATCCCTCAAGTCATTGGAGAAGATCAGTACAACATCGGGGGGATCTCGCTTCAAGGGACCACCAACATGCTACAAGTGTGGCAAGTCAGGACACATAACTCGATTTTGTACTGAGGGTGGTGCTGAGAAAGAGCCAAGGAAGGAATAGTCAGTGCGTTCAGGTCCCATCATCGTGGAGAAAGGGAAAATTTCAGAGTCGAGTGCTTCATGATTCCAACACGTGCAGCCAATGGCTTACAATCTTGGGCAACAGGACGCAATTCGACAACTTGATGTGGTGACTGGTATGGGAAAGTTTATGTTTGTTTATTGGATTTATACTTTCGAGACTTTTATGTGTGATGCATGTGTTTTAGGCTGCGTGCTAGTTTCTGATTACCCCGCTAGGGTACTGTTCGATACAGAAGCGTCACACTCTTTTCTTGCAGAGAGCGTTATTCAGAGAATTGGAGTCAAGACTTTTTCGGCGAATGCAGAGCTTAGAGTGTGCATGCCCAATGGGTCTTTCATGACCACCAGGATGAAAGGGCGCATTGGATGGATTTTAAACGGATTTGACATCGTGTTGGTAGCAGCGGTCCTACCGTTAGCCGAGTTTGATGTAATCTTGGGGATGGACTGGCTTGCAGAGTAGCGGGCTAGCATTGACTGTCTGTCAAAGGTGGTGACCCTGAGGAGAAAACGAAAGGTAGAAGTCAAGTTCTTAAAGTGCAAGTTCTGGTTAGAGAAGGTATCATTTTTGGGACATGTGATTAGTGGTGATGGGGCGGCGGTGGATCCGGCAAAAATTGAGGCTATTAGGGATTGGCTAGTTGTGAGTACAGTGGAGGAAGTCAGGAGTTTCCTTGGACTAGCCGGGTATTATAGAATGTTTTTGGAAAACAATTCGCGGATAGCTCTGCCCCTCACAACTCTGACTCGTAAGGACCAGAAGTTTGTATGGACTCAGGAGCGCAATCAAGCATTTGATACCTTGATGGAAAGGTTGATTTCGGCTCCAATCCCAAGTCTCCCTAAAGGGATTGAAGGATTTCAGTTTTTCAGTGATGCATCAGGTTGTGGTTTGGGTTGTGTGCTAGTGCAACATGACAATGTGATAGCCTTTGGATCTGAACAGTTGAAACCTCATGAGAGAAATTACCCCGTCCATGATTTGGAATTCCTTGAGCAGGAAATATTCTAGAAAAGGGAATTGGATTGAAACTCATGATGAGCAGTTGGTGTGGGATTTTGAGTCCCTTGGCATTGAGTGTGTAGCAAGAGACAAGTCTAGCATGGCTCGGTTGAACTGGATAGAGTTGCACAATAACTTGTCCGATGATATCTGTAACAACCCTATTCTTGATTAAATGATAATAAGGTTTATAATAATAATTATATTAATATAAACCTAATATATCCCCCCCTCTTATTAAACCTAATTCCTACCTACCCGAGCCCCCCCCCCATTCTTTATTTTCCCGCATCCCGTAAAACCGCATGAAAGCCCATCTCCCGCGCCGATCTCGTCTGCCGCAAGGCCGCGACTCCCCCATTCCCGTCTTCATCCAGTCGCGCGTAGGTCGCCGCCTCCTCCTACTCCAGGCGCTGACTCCTCCGGCTTCTTGTTGGGTACATTGGTTTAAATGTACCTGATTTGAAGAAGCCTCACCCAACTCAATGATATACATCAAAATGTATTTGATGTATTTTGAGTTACTTGTGCAGGTTAAGTATTTCCAGGAATGAAGCAAAAAGTTTCTAAGTCCATGTGTCGACACCCAGAGGGAAAGTGTCGACACTTAAGAAGACTTGTGTCGACCCCCAGGAAAGCAGTGTCGACACTTGGAGTCATTGTGTCGACACCAGGGATGCTGAGTCGACACCAGACAGAAAGTGTCGACACAAGGAGCTGTGTCGACACTCAGTGAAGAAAAGTGCAGTAAAGCAGTGTCGACACTTAGCAGCAGTGTCGACACCTAGAAGAACTGTGTCTACATCAGAAAGTGTCGACACTTGGAGCTGTGTCGACACTCAGCAAAAGTTACCAGAGACTAAGTATAAGTGTCGACACCCAGAACAATGTGTCGACACACAACAAAAGAGTCAGCACTTGAAGTAAGTGTCGACACCCAGAACAATGTGTCGACACACAACAGAAGAGTCAGCACTTGAAGTAAGTATCAACACCCAGAACAATGTGTCGACACTCAACTGAAGACTCAACACTTGAAGAAAGTGTCGACACCCAGAACAATGTGTCGACACTCAACAAAAGAGTCAACACTTGAAGAAAGTGTCGACACATGGAGCTGTGTCGACACTTAGCAAAGAACAACAAGATCAACAAAATTATTCTAAGTACAAGTGTCGACACTAAGGGGATGTGTCGACACACAGCTGAAGTCTCAACAGAAGAAGAAATTATGTCGAGGAGTTGTGTCGACACAAGGAGTTGTGTCGACACTCAGCAAGTATCAACACTGAAGAATGTGTCGATACTAAGAAGCTATGTCGACACTGATAAGTTCAACACATGAAGATGTGTCGACACACAGGAGATGTGTCGACACTTAGAAGAATTCAGCAAAATACAGAAGTACAAGTACTTGTGTCGACACTCAATTTCAGTGTCGACACATGAAGAAGAAGCTGTGTCGAGACATAGAATCTACAATACAAGGAGTTGTGTCGACACCTTGTAGGCTAGTGTCGACACTTAGACAACATGTGTCGACACTTGGTCTATAAGTGTCGACACTTAAAGACAGAAAGTCTCGACACTTTCAGATAGTTAGAGATTTTTCAAGAACTGACTGGATGACTTGACAGCTGCCGTTCCAGCCGGTCTACAGCACCTGTCAGAGTTGTCAGAAGATAGTTATGGACCGGACCAGCCGGTTACCATGAAGAAGGCCTATAAATAAGCTTACACTATCTACAGAGATTGATTGAAGAAGTGGTTCAAGTGATCATTCACAAGAGAAACACACAAGAAGATCTACCTTTCAAGTACAGATCTAAGAAGTTGGAGAGAGAGAGCTCCATCCAAGAAATCAGTTGTTGGAACCAGACTGAGAAGAAGGGTTCAGATTTATTCTGAATCTTAAGTAGCCGAGATCAAGGATCAACTGCAGAAGGAGTCAATCTTATTGAGTTATACTTTCAAGAAGCTTTGAAGAAAGCTAAGTCAGATTGATTTCAGCTGAGTTCTTCCAAGAACTTATCAAGAAACTCACATCTCATCTCTCTATTCTCTGAGTTGTTGAGTTATCATTATTGTAATCATTTTATCTTGTAGGATCCTTTGGATCTGAGTCTTGTAAGCCTGCAATTATAAAGGCTGAGGGTAGGAGAGTTAAATCTCTGAGTGTAGGCCTTGGTGGCTGAGTGTAGGCCTTGGTGGCTGAGTATAGGCCTTGGTGGCTGAGTGTAGGCCTTTGTGGCTGAGTGTAGGCTTTGTGGAAAAGCTGAGTTGTAGGGCCTTGGGCCTGAGGTGTAGGAGCCTGTTTTGGGTTCTGAGATAATGGAGAAGTTTGGCCGAATCTAGTACACTGCTAGATAGGCGAAGGGGGAAAGTGGATGTACCCAAACCTTTGGGAACCACTATAAAACTGTGTGTCTGCTGTGATTGTGATTTGCTGTGAATGCTGTGTGATTGCTGTGCAATAGTAGTTTAAATTCTGTGTTAAAAACTGATTGTTGCCATAAAAAGTCAAAAAGAATTTGGTCACCTATTCACCCCCCCCCCCTCTAGGTGTTTAGGTACTATATCTTTCAAGTGGTATTAGAGGGAGGTTGCTCAAAAAGGACTAACAGCCTGAGTAGATCCTGTTGGCAGAATTCAGTCCAAGTGAATTACAGATTCAAGAAAATCAAGAACCATGGGTTCCACTGAAAATCACAAGGAATTGGGATCCATGAAATTACCTATATGCAGAAAGGAAATCTTTGGCATATGGAAGGAAAGGGTGAGGCTGTTTATGGAAGCCTCAGACCCTAGGATTTACATCACAGTAAAAGAAGGGTCATATGTGCCCATGAAGATTTCAGTCTTGGATGCCAATCAGAGAACACCTAAGGATTTCTCTGAAATGACAAAGGATGAAATTGTTCTAGCCACCATGGACAAAAGGGTACAGAACATCATTGTAAGTGCTATAGATGATGCAACTTTTCAGAATCTGATATACTGTAAGACAGCTAAAGAAATGTGGGATACTCTTATTGTGTATATGGAGGGTTCTGAAGAAGTAAGGCAAGACAGAAAATCCTTGCTAAATCGAGAGTATGAAAGTTTTAGACAAGAAAAAGCTGATAGCATAACTGAGTGCTATAAAAAGTTCTACAGGATAGTGAATGAGATCATGTCCTATGGCAGAGAGTTCAGTAATTATGAACTCAATGACAAGTTTCTAAGGTCCCTAATAAAAGATTGGGACACCAAGATCTGTGTCATTAGAGAAATGGCTAAGTTGGCAGAAATTCCTCGACCTACACTGTTTGGCAAACTGTTGTCTTATGAAATGCAGTTGACAGTGAGGAAAGAAGAGGAGAAATCCACAAGAAGTGAACACAAAGAAAGGACAGTAGCCTTCAAGACAGAAGCCCCCAGAAAGTACAGATGTAAGTCACCTTCTCCACCTCTAAAAGCAGCTGATTCTGAGTCAGATGAGTCAGTCAGCACAAAATCTGAAAGTAGTGAAAGTGATGAGGACTTTGCTGCCTTCACAAGACATTTTCAGAAATTCTTAAAGAAGAAACAGTGGAGGTCAAGACCATCTACTTCACAGGGAAAGGAAGACTCTTATCAGAAAAAGAAGTCTTCAAAGAAAGACAAGAAAAAGTCAAAGTCTAGCAAAGCTACACTTTCAAAAATAGTGTGCTATTGCTACAATAGACAAGGCCATGTTGTTGCAGATTGTCCTGAGAAGAGAAAGGAGTCTAGTGACAAGAAGAAGACTCAATACAAGGGCAAGAAGGAGTAGTCTTTTGTAGCCAAAAAGGAGAAGACTCTGTCAGATATTTCTACTTCAGAAACTGAGTCAGATGCTGAGGCATATATAGGGTTGTTTGCTGAAGAAGAAGAAGAAGAAGAGTTCATGCAGATTATGAATTCTATATATGAACAAGAAGACAGTCAATGCCAAGGGCTAATGGCTTTGACAGAGAGTGACAAAATCCTGGAACAGCCAAGACCTAGTAAGGTACAACATTATTCTTCCAGTTCAATTTCTTGTGCCAGTACAGAATCAGATTCATCATCATCAAGTGATGAGAGTGTATCTGAGTCTGAAGAACATATTCATCAGCTTATAGATGAATATAAAGTTCTGTTGCAAGCTTATAAGAAGAGCAAGTCCTTAGCCAAAAGTCAGGCAAAGGAAATTGCTAATCTCAAAGTTATGGCAACTGATTTTGAGAAGACTTTTGATCAAAAGCTAAATGAGATAGCCAGACTGAAGCACATAACTGTGATTCAGATGGGGACTATCACATATAAGAATGATCAAATCAAGAGTCTGAAGATTAATCTTCAGAAGGAGAAGGACTTAGTTGCTAGATTTTCTAAACCTAAGTCAGTTTTACCCATAATTGATGAATTTGTTCATCACAAAGGTAAAGCTAGACTGGGATTTACTAGACCTGCAAGGACTGTTCAGTCCAAGTCCAAGTCCATGGGCAAAGCCCCAACACTCAACAAGTCAGTTGTAGATAAGACAGCAAAGACAGTACCTAAGCAAAGGTACAATAAGTTTGAGTGTTGGTGCTGTGGCAAGGTTGGCCACTTTGCAATGGACTGTTGGCACAATGCTAGTGCAAAAGTGAGTAACAAACTACCTATTGGAAAACCAGTAGGTAGCTTTGTCAGGTTGCAAACTAACAAGTACCAAGGACCCAAGAATTCTTTGGGTTCTAAGGTTCAGTAATCTGTTTTGCAGGTGAGTCCAAGTGGTCATGCCCCAACATGGTACTTGGACAGTGGATGTTCCAGACATATGACTGGAACTAGAGGATTACTAAGGGACTACATTCCAATCAAAAATGGTCCAAAAGTCACCTTTGGTGGTTCTAAAAAAGGAATCATCAAAGGATTTGGTAACATTTCTAGTAACTAGGTTACCATTACTCAAGTGGCTTATGTTAAAGGGTTGAAACACAACCTAATAAGTATAAGTCAATTAAGTGATGTAGGATATGACATCTCATTTGTTAAAGATGGTTGTCATATCAGGAGGTCAACTGATCAAGAGATCATTTTGACTGGTTATAGGAAAAGGAATGTGTACTGCTTAGACATTATGGTTGAGAACAATGGTTCTCCAGTGTGTCTTGTAGCTGATGATACAGTCTCTCATTGTGTCAAATGACACAAGAGGCTAGCCCATCTAAACTACAAGACAATTGGCAAACTCTTTAGCAAAGAGTTAGTGAGGAATGGTCCTCAAGTTAAGCGTGTTAAAGATGGTATTTGCTCAGCTTGTCAAAAGGGCAAGCAGACTAGATCCACCTTTAGAAGCATAGAAAACAAAGATGCTGTGAGGTGTTTATACCTCTTGCATATGGATCTCTTTGGTCCAATGCCAGTTCACAGCTTAGGTAGGAAGGTCTATACCTTTGTAGTTGTAGATGACTACTCAAGGTTTTCCTGGGTGTTCTTCTTAAGACAGAAATCTGAAACACCTAGTGTCTTCTATAGCTTTGTCAAGCAAATTCAGAATGAACTAGACAGTACAGTGGTCAAGATTAGAAGTGACCATGGTACTGAATTTTAGTCTGAGAGTTTGGCAAAACTATGTGAAGACTTTGGGATATTTCAAGAGTTTTCTTCACCTAAAACACCTCAACAAAATGGCATTGCTGAGAGGAAAAATAGAACCTTGATTGAGGCTGGTAGGACCCTATTAAGTGATACATCACTACCAGAATATTTTTGGGCTGAAGCAGTTAGTACTGCATGCCATGTCATTAATAGGGCGATCATTACTAAAGGCCTCAACAAGACCCCATATGAGGTTGTGAAAGGCAGGAAACCAAACCTATCCTACTTCAGGATCTTTGGTTGTAAGTGCTTCATACTTAACAATGGAAAGTCTTACTTGACTAAGTTTGCTGCCAAGTCCCAAGAGGGAATTTTTGTTGGGTACAACAACAACAGTAAGGCTTATAGAGTCTACAATTTGTCTACACAAGTTGTAGAGGAATCTATACATGTAGTATTTGATGAGACTAAACTTATTAACAATGAGTTGTCTAGTAGTGTATTCAGCTCCTCAGGTATAACAAAGAAGATGGACAAGCTCACTATAGAAGGAGAACCTGCTGCAAGACAGCAAGTAAAAGATAGTGGCTGCTGTCTAGGGGGAGTACTATATGTACCTTATGCAGAAGAAGTACAAGGAGTGCAGCAAGATGAAGGAACTGAAGAGGTTCAACCAGAAGTCAGGATGCCTCCAGCCAATAGGCATCTTAGAGATCATCCAGTAGAGCAGATTATTGGTGATCTAAGACAAGGGGTACAAACAAGGAGCAGAAATCTGAATGCAGCAATCTACTCCAGTTTTCTATCTCAATTTGAACCAAAGAAGTTTGAAGAAGCCATTCTAGATCCACAATGGACTGAAGCAATGCAAGAAGAGCTGAATCAGTTCAAGAGGTGCAAGGTCTGGGAACTTGTTCCTAAACCTAAAGACCACAATGTAATAGGAACTAAGTGGATCTACAGGAATAAGATGGATGAACAAGGGGTCATCATTAAGAATAAAGCAAGATTGGTTACTAAAGGATATAGGCAAGAAGAAGGTATTGACTTTGATCAAACCTTTGCTCCAGTAGCCAGACTGGAAGTCATAAGGATGTTTCTTGCCTATGCAACCTTTCAAGGATTCAAAGTTTACCAAATGGATGTCAAGTCAGCATTTCTGAATGGTAATCTTAAAGAGCAAGTCTATGTGGAACAGCCATCAGGTTTTGTTGATTCAACTTTACCTAATCATGTCTATAGACTTAGGAAAGCTTTATATGGGTTAAAGCAAGCCCCTAGGGCTTGGTATGAAACCCTGTCTAGTTTCCTCATTGAGAACAAGTTCACAAGGGGGAAAATAGACAAGACTCTATTCCTCAGGGAATCTAGAGGCAAAGTTATACTAGTCCAAATATATGTAGATGACATTATATTTGGGTCTACTGAAAGCAGCCTTTGCAAAAAGTTTGCAAAACTTATGCAAGGTTAATTTGAGATGAGTAGTATGGGAGAGCTTAAGTTTTTCTTGGGTCTCCAAGTTAAACAGACTGAGAATGGTTTATCCATATGTCAGTCTAAGTTCACCCTAGAACTCATAAGGAAGTATGGTATGGATTCATCCAGCACCATGAAGACTCCTATGGGGTCAAGTATGTCTCTTAGCAAGGATGATGCAGGGAAACCTATAGATGAAACCTTGTATAGAGGGATAGTTGGCTCCCTATTATACTTGACTGAAAGTAGACCAGATATCATGTATGCTACATGTTTCTGTGCAAGGTATCAAGCCTGCCCTAAAGAGTCTCATTTGACAGCAGTCAAAAGAATATTGAGATATCTAAAGGGCACTCCCTATCTAGGCCTCTGGTACCCTAGGAATGGGGATTTTGAACTAACAGGTTATTCAGATGCAGACTTTGCAGGATGCAAAGAAGATAGAAAAAGCACTACTGGAACCTGTCAATTCCTAGGTGGGAGACTAATTTCATGGAGTAGCAAAAAGCAAACAAGTGTGGCTATCTCCACTGCAGAGTCAGAATATGTGGCTGCTGGAAGTTGCTGTGCTCAACTTCTATGGATACAGCATCAGCTTGAGGACTATGGAATTCAGGTAAGTATAACTCCACTCTTTTGTGATTCTACTAGTGTTATTTCAATAGCCAATAATCATGTATCCCATAGTAGAACAAAACATATTGAAATTAAATATCATTTTCTTAGGGAGCATGTAGAAAGAGAAGATATTTTATTGGAATATGTTAAAACTGATAATCAATTAGCTGATATGTATACTAAGCCCCTAGAAGAAGCTAAGTTCAATAGATTTAAAATTGAACTAGGAATGATAAACTTAGAGTAAGTTTACAGAATTGGAAATGGCTAAGTAAAAAGGTGTCGACACATAGAGATTTCTGTGTCGACACAGAAAGTAGGTGTCGACACTTCAGAAAAAAGGTGTCGACACATCTAGGAAGTTGGTGTCGACACTTCAGAATATTAGTGTCGACACATGTCGAGTAGGTGTCGACACATCCAAAGTGGTATCGACACTTAAGTCTTACTCAGAATTCTCTAAGTAAAGTCTCGACTATATGTCAAGTTGTGTGGTGTCGACACATAAACAAGTGTCGACACATATAATCTATTGACTAAACTTGTGTCGACACATATGGGTCGAGAAATTATAAGTCAGTGTCGACACTTATTGCCAGTGTCGACACAATTTAAGTTAGCTGTCCGCCTGTTCATCTTCAAATCTAGAAAGGTATAAATAGAATTTTACCTTAGTCTGTCGACACGCTTTCAAAAGTTTCGAGACCAAAACTTGTGTGTCGACACCTCTCTTCTCTCAAGACAAATTCTACAAACCCTAATGGCGCCAAAGCTTGAGGAGAATGTCAACGAAGGCTACGAGCTGGTGCGCAATGCTTTTGAAGATGCTGATCAAGAAATCAAGACTGTAGTAACCCTAGTAGCAGATTCAGGGTTAGAATATCTTGTTTCAGAGCCGACAAAAATCTGGAAAAAGGAAGTCTTGGAATTCCTTAATGGAGCTAAAGTAGATGAAACTGGATTCAAGATCAAATCCAGGGTTCATGGTGAGAAGGTGAAGGTATCACCTAAGAGCTTGAGGAAGATCCTTCAGTTGCCAAGAACTAAAGAGGAAGATGAGGTTACTGCTTCCAGGACCAGGGAAGCTCTAACCTGGTGTGGTCTTGATTCTAAACTGAAAATAGGATCTGTGTTTAACAGAAAGGGCATGAACAATCAAGGGAAATTCCTTTCTGAGATTGTTGGAAAGGTCATATTAAGCAAACCAGGAGGGCATGATAGGATATCTGCCTCTATGTTCAACATTATGACCAGAATCATCTTCACTTTGCAAACAGATTGGTCTATTATAGTGTTTGAGGAAATCAAGGAAAGCCTGAAGAAGCCCAACCTGGGCAGGATTTTAAGTCTTTACCTTGCTGGTGTAATACCTGAAGTTATGGGTCAGGCTGCTGGAAGCAAAATCAATCATATGAGGAAGATGGATCTGAGAATATTCTCCAGATGGGACAGGGTGTTGACTAAGGAGATGCCAACCCCTGAGAAGATTGCTCCTGAAAAAGTATCACCTCCAAAGAAGAAGAGGAAAATTGCCTCAGTGGCTCAAGAGTCCACTAGCAGCTCAGACAGTGAAGAACAAGTTGTCTTCACACCAGATGAGATTGAGGAAGGACCTACTGTAAAATCTCCAGCTCCTCAAGATGTTGCTGAGATCCAGGGGGAGCTACCTCAAGCTAACCCCAAACACAAGGATCACATCCATGGGGAGTCTCTAGTTGTAGAAGAACCAACTACACTAGAAAGTGAACAAGCAAACAACATCATACTAGAGGTACTCACTGAACTAAATGCTTTAGATTTTCCTATAGAAGATACTGATGTGTCTGATGTTCATCAGCAAATTCAGCTGGATTGCCAAGTCCCAGATGCTGTCATGGAAGACACATCTATTGATATTATAGTTACTGATCCAGTGGTTGAAGAGCCAAGAAGTTCTCCAGCTCATTCACCACAAGAGTATACAATGGAAGATTTATTTCTAAATCTGGATCAACAAGACTTTGACAAGGACAATTCTGCTGCTGAAGGAGAGAATGCTCCAGTTGAGGAGGAGCAAGTAGTTCATATAGAACCTGAGAAGGCACCAGATGTGCAGACTGAGAGGCCCCCAAGCCCTAAGGAGAGGGTTGACATTGCTAGCTCCTCAGCTTCTGAAGATGAGGAGGCTACCAGGGCTAAGAAGCAAAAATTTCAAGTATTCAGGAGAAGAAGTCAGTGTTACAAGAAGGCTTTGCAAACTGTTGCTCCACAACCTATAGTTCAGCAAGCACCATCAGTTGATTATAGTGCACTGATGGTTGCTATGCAGATTAAACTGGATGAACACAGAAAAGCAATTGAGAAGTATGTGGATGAAGGGCAGAAATCCTTACAGTTTGATCTAGCCCAGGACATAAAGTCAATAAGATTTGAGATGAATCTTAACAAGAAGGAGATGACAGACTGTTTCCACAACGGTGGAAATGCAGTGGTGTACTTGGCTACACACCAGGAGAAGATAAAAGCACAAGTGGATGACATGGCTGTGAAGCAAAGTTATGTTCTAGAAAATCAGATAAGAATGAATGACAACCTTACTGCATCACACAATGCAATAGTCACAGAACTGAAGAATCTAGCTGCAGGGCAGACTCCAGCTATAGCAAAGGCAGATTTTGACAAAGTATTCCTAGAAGAAATCACTGCTCTTAAGACTGCCATCCAAGATTCTCAAAAGTTGATAACTGACAAACTCTAAATGTTAAAACCTTTCTTTAAAGATGGAGTTAATTATTTGGATAATCAAGTGAGATTTCAAAAAGATGATGTCAGAGATCATATAGAAAGAGAAGTCATAAAGGGGGAGAGATTGTTAGTCAAGGACAGCTCTGATCATGCCAAATGGATATCAAATTCTATCAGAGCAACTCTTGGATATCCTCCTCTTTGTGATGATGATAATGTTGCTGAATCTGGAATTCATCCTGCATATCTAGGAGGGGAGCAACCTGAAGTGGCTCAAGTCATCTACCCTCCTCCAGATTTTGACATGATTCATGCAGATGTACAGTCCATGTATAGCCCACCTGGGGGTAAGGACAATGTCATTATTGAAAAAGTTGTTCAGCCTATTTCTGAAGCTATGCAAGAGGCACTGCAGAAAGAAGAAGAGACTAGATTGTCTAAGAAGAGGTTTAGGGAACAAGTTGAACAGAGACCAGACTTTGAGCAGTGGAGCCCTACCTCAAGGAACATTATATTGACTGCCTGGAAAGCTGCCAAAGATAACATTCAAGACAGGAATAAGTGGTTTTCTGAAACTGAATGGAGGAAACATGAATCAAGGCAGGAGGCCATAGTTCAATTTAGAAGGAAGGCCAAGATAGGAAAGCTACCTCCTACTGCTCAGGAGCCTAGCAAGTACCTTCCTAAGCCTTACCATTACTTTGAAAGACAAAAGATTAAAGCAGAAGAACAAAAGAAGAAGGACTTGAAAGTCAAGAAGCATGCTGATGCTGAAGTTGCAGATGCTTCTGTTCAAGCTAAAGTTCAAGCTGGAAAAGGAATAGTGATCAAGGAGCCTGAACAGAAATAAAATTAGAATTTTCTTAAAGTTTACTTTGAAATCTATTTGATGTAAAATATTCTATAAACTTTTGAAAATGAATATGACATATATTAGAACAATGTGTTTTATGTTCAATCTATTTCATATTTGTTCTGTGATGATGTCTATGTATACATGTTTGTTTGATACATGTTTATGATTGCCCTGCTATATATAATCCTGCTTTACATCATTTTGTAATTTTATTATGAATGGTGTATATCATTGACTAAGGGTTATGACTTCTCCAAATAGGGGGAGATTGTTGGGTACATTGGTTTAAATGTACCTGATTTGAAGAAGCCTCACCCAACTCAATGATATACATCAAAATGTATTTGATGTATTTTGAGTTACTTGTGCAGGTTAAGTATTTGCAGGAATGAAGCAAAAAGTTTCTAAGTCCATGTGTCGACACCCAGAGGGAAAGTGTCGACACTTAAGAAGACTTGTGTCGACACCCAGGCAAGCAGTGTCGACACTTGGAGTCATTGTGTCGACACCAGGGATGCTGAGTCGACACCAGACAGAAAGTGTCGACACAAGGAGCTGTGTCGACACTCAGTGAAGAAAAGTGCAGTAAAATAGTGTCGACACTTAGCAGCAGTGTCGATACCTAGAAGAACTGTGTCTACATCAGAAAGTGTCGACACTTGGAGCTGTGTCGACACTCAGCAAAGGTTACCAGAGACTAAGTATAAGTGTCGACACCCAGAACAATGTGTCGACACACAACAGAAGAGTCATCACTTGAAGTAAGTGTCGACACCCAGAACAATGTGTCGACACACAACAGAAGAGTCAGCACTTGAAGTAAGTATCGACACCCAGAACAATGTGTCGACACTCAACTGAAGACTCAACACTTGAAGAAAGTGTCGACACCCAGAACAATGTATCGACACTCAACAAAAGAGTCAACACTTGAAGAAAGTGTCGACACATGGAGCTGTGTCGACACTTAGCAAAGAACAGTAAGATCAACAAAATTATTCTAAGTACAAGTGTCGACACTAAGGGGATGTGTCGACACACAGCTGAAGTCTCAACAGAAGAAGAAAGTGTCGACACAAGGAGCTGTGTCGACACTCAGCAAGTATCAACACTGAAGACTGTGTCGGCACTAAGAAGCTATGTCGACACTGACAAGTTCAACACATGAAGATGTGTCGACACAAAGGAGATGTGTCGACACTTAGAAGAATTCAGCAAAATACAGAAGTACAAGTACTTGTGTAGACACTCAATTTCAGTGTCGACACATGAAGAAGAAGCTGTGTCGAGACATAGAATCTACAACACAAGGAGTTGTGTCGACACCTTGTAGGCTAGTGTCGACACTTAGACAACATGTGTCGACACTTGGTCTATAAGTGTCGACACTTAAAGACAGAAATTCTCGACACTTTCAGACAGTTAGAGATTTTTCAAGAACTGACTGGATGACTTGACAGCTGCCATTGCAGCCGGTCTACAGCACCTGTCAGAGTTGTCAGAAGACAGTTATGGACCGGACCAGCCGGTTACCATGAAGAAGGCCTATAAATAGGCTTACACTGTCTACAGAGATTGATTGAAGAAGTGGTTCAAGTGATCATTCACAAGAGAAACACACAAGAAGATCTAGCTTTCAAGTACAGATCTAAGAAGTTGGAGAGAGAGAGAGCTTCATCCAAGAAATCAGTTGTTGGAACCAGACTGAGAAGAAGGGTTCAGATTTATTCTGAATATTAAGTAGCAGAGATCAAGGATCAACTGCAGAAGGAGTCAATCTTATTGAGTTCTACTTTCAAGAAGCTTTGAAGAAAGCTAAGTCAGATTGATTTCAGCTGAGTTCTTCCAAGAACTCATCAAGAAACTCACATCTCATCTCTCTATTCTCTGAGTTGTTGAGTTATCATTATTGTAATCATTTTTATCTTGTAGGATCCTTTGGATCTGAGTCTTGTAAGCCTGCAATTATAAAGGCTGATGGTAGGAGAGTTATATCTCTGAGTGTAGGCCTTGGTGGCTGAGTGTAGGCCTTGGTGGCTGAGTGTAGGCCTTTGTGGCTGAGTGTAGGCCTTTGTGGCTGAGTGTAGGCTTTGTGGAAAAGCTGAGTTGTAGGGCCTTGGGCCTGAGGTGTAGGAGCCTGTTTTGGGTTCTGAGATAGTGGAGAAGTTTGGCCGAATCTAGTACACTGCTAGATAGGCGAAGGGGGAAAGTGGATGTACCCAAACCTTGGGGAACCACTATAAAACTGTGTGTCTGCTGTGATTGTGATTTGCTGTGAATGCTGTGTGATTGTTGTGCAATAGTAGTTTAAATTCTGTGTTAAAAACTGATTGCTGCCATAAAAAGTCAAAAAGAATTTGGTCACCTATTCACCCCCACCCCTCTAGGTGTTTAGGTACTATATCTTTCACTTCTCCTCCTCTTGCTTCGGTCGACAGCTTCCCCCCCCCCCTCCGATTCTAGGGCTGGCGGCCTCCTGCTCCTCCAGAGGCCGACTGCTCCCTTCCCCCTTTCTCCTAGGGCCGTCAAGGCCTCCTCTTTGTCGATCAGCGAAGGCAGCCGCCTCTCCTTCCCTCGGCAGCCCTCTTCCTCTCCGATTGGGCCGATTTTGCAATAAGAGCGTCTAGGGTTTCCTTCCCTCTCTTCTTTGGGCCCGGTTTTGATTCCTATTGGTAAGATTCCCCTCTTGTTCATCTCTATCCAGATTTTCATGAGTTTTCTTGTAAAGATTGTGCTCCGATTTCATATATTTTGTGATCCATGATTTTTGCCCCTATCATAGTCATCTAACCCTTGTGTATGTGTGTTTTCCAGTGTCCCTCCTCGTTCCTATTGGTGGAATGTCTCCAAATCTCTCTCTGAATTAGGGTTTTCCCAAGCCTAAGCGCCGCTAAGACTTCGTTTTCGCGTGGGAATCTCTTCGCCCCTCACCTTTAAGGGAGGTAAATCTCTAATCCCGCTCTTATTTGTTCCTTACGTTATATAAATTGTTGTGCTAACGTTCGGTTTTTCGTCTTGTCAAATAATCAGATATTGTCTGTGGTTGTACCAGAACAGGTCCGATAGGATTTCTGATGTCGCTTGCGTCACTTAGCCGTTCCCGCAAATTGTAGTTTCTTTCATGCAAGTAGAGATCTTTTTCTCTTGCAAACTTTGAATTTAATTACTTTGTCTGATCTTGTAATTGTCTGAATTCGTCCTTGATTTCTTGTTTCGTCAAATAATTTAGATCTCGAATCTCTAAATAGACTTGTTATCCGTTTGAGGTTCCCGCGATAGGCATAACGCGAGTCATGCGTGCAAATGATGATATTTGTATAATTTGGGGATGAGTTAGTGAATGATGGTTAATTGGATATGTAAATTGATGGATTCTGTCTCTTTGAGAAATAATTTGAAGAATAGAAGAGCGTTAATCACTAGCAACAATGTCACGATAATAACTATAATGAATTATGATTAGCAAGTATATGATTGATGTTTTGATGTATCGTGATCGTAACGCACTTTTTACGTGGAAAATACTTGAGTCCAAGTATGATTTAACCTAGATGATTACTTGGCTTCCTCGAGCCAATACATGTCAGCTTACCTCGGCGATTTTTCGAAAAATCTTCCGGTTATCATGACCTTAATCCCCTTGAACCCGCAAGAGTCAAAACTCATTGTTTGATTTCTGCTGTGTCGTCGAATCCGGTTTCTGATGTATGTCTGGTTTTTGATATCTGTCCGGTTTCTAATGTTTGTCTAGTTTCTTAGGTCTGTTTTAAGAATTGAGCGAATGTGGCTCCATAACTCAAGTCCTCTCTTGACGCGTTCATGAACTCTAATCTTGTATAGTTGTATCGCTAAATTTGCATCTGGTCTCGACATGTTACGAATCTCCTAAATCATGAATCTTTGAAGTCATTAATGTCATACACAATCAGTGAAGGGTAGTGTTCAATTGATGTGATGTTTTGACTCGAGTTTCCGCTTGACTGGCAACGGAAACCAACAAATGGCCATAGCAAGCTCAAGTTTTTGATAAGCCTTGCGTTCAGACTTGCATCAGAATCATGTGCATCAAATAAAACACTTCCACTTTCCACTGATTACCGTTAATGACATCCACTACAAGAAAATTGATATTTAGTGACAAAAATTTTGGCCACAAAATATTGCGGTTTGGTCACTAAAGATATTTAGCAACCAAATTTGATCCGTCACAAGATGGTTGCAAAATGGGCGTCACAAATTTTATTTAGCAACCAAAAAATTTTTTGTCACTAAATGTATATTTATAGTGACAATTAATTTTAGTTACTAAATGTACTCTTTCAGCGATCATTATTTCCGTCACTAAATGCATATTTTTAGCGACAACCAATTTCGTCACTAAAGGTATATTATTAGTCACAACTATTTTTCAACACTAAATATACATTATTAGTAATTACTTTTTTCCGTCACTAAATATATTTAATGACCAAACTTATTAAGTCACTACTTGTGCAACGCAATAATGATTTTTTTACTGAGATTATTTACTTCATCATTAAATACAACAATAAACATAATATTCATTTGCTAAAAAAATCTCACAAAAGAAAAGAAAATGTTTGTTTTAAATTTATTAATTACAAAAGGTGGGAGATAGCCCAAACCTTTTACTATACACCAATAGAGCTTTTAACTCTACTAAACTCAATACATAAAAAAATTTCTATAAGAAACAAACATTACATAATTATTTATTTACATGGAACACAGGATGCGTCTCGATCTTTCTTGGAGGTTCACATTTTAACTACTTGGATATACGTATCACAAATTCACACGATCATTGTCATATCGAGGGTGAGTCGCTTGAGTAGAACCTCCTGGTCACCCCTTCAATGTTGATCAGCACAAAAAACCTGCAGAAATGAAATTTGCGGTGTCATAAAAAATGAAAGAAAAATAGAAGATGCTTTCACCAAAAGAACCAGGGCTGCCAACCTTACACTCAACAGTAATATATGAAAGCAATATAAATTCCATATTGAGAAGCAGTTATGTCTAGTAAAAAAAGCATACCTCAGCTTCATCCTTGCTCGTCCCATCCTTCCATGCTTGATCAAAAAATCCATATAACAAGCTAGAACTAGAACATGTCATTATGCATAAAATTTTGTAGTGCTTAAGGTGATGAAACAGTAGAAACATTGAAGATAAGTGAACGACATTAGAATGTTTCTCTTATACTATATTGAAAAGAACTGTGTACACAAGTGCAATTGCTCAAATTAAAAAAGGTAACTAGAGAAGTGCCAACTTAAATAGCTGCAGGCGTAGTAAGACCCAGTGCACATAGGCAGGAGACTACCTGGGAAAGAATTAAAATTGGACTTTCTGGATTAAGATGTATAATTAAACTCTATATAAATACAACAATAATTTGACAAAAAACGAGCATACGAGAAACCCAAAACACTTCACCTTGGTCCCTCAGACTTAACAAAGCTTTCATGCACCTAATGTAAGGGAGCATGCCTAATAAGAAATACTTAAAGGACCGAGCCCCCAATCCCCTCTCCCTCTTTGCCTTGGATTCAAACTCAATCAACTTTCCATTAAGAGACTGAAATTTTGATGCTTAAAAGCCTTCCTAAAATAATAAGGCTTAAGAAAAATTGCACAGGAGCATGTTCCATAGTTTACTTTATATATCGAATATGTAATTTAAATCCATCATTTCAGTCATAAATATATGAAGAATCCTCCTTTGATAATTAATGATTGAAATGAATTGATTTCCCAAGACCTCAATGCTGAAATGAATTCTTTGATAAGTCGGTAGCAGTATTCCTCTGGCTGTCCTGCAAATGATATACTGTTGATGGGAGCCAAAATACTGAAATGTATGAGCCAAAATATGCACATAGAATTGGAAAATCCCTATTGCAAGCAAAAAGAAAAATTTTACTTCATTTAATCAAAAGAATACCTCAAGATGCAGAACAACAAAGATGGGTTGCTTGGTGTGCAAAATGTGATATCCTCACTGGAACATGGTAAAAGCAGAAAAAGTCTTTCATGATACTTCAGGCCATGGAGATGAAGCAGGTAATTGTTTTGTTATGTGTACATGTTAATTCTATATTATAATGTCCTCTATGCTACATGTTAACTATGCATTAAATTCTGAATAAAATTTATTATAAATATATATTAGGAAAAGTAATACTACATTAATATACAACCCTAAGAAGAATAAGATATCATATAAAATTGGAAGCAAAAAAATAGGTCCATCCTTATCAAATTAACAACAGAAAAGTTCAAACTAAAAGCAATGAAAATTGATACAAAGTAATTATACCTCCAATAGAGATCTGTGCCTATCAGCTTATTTACTGCTGTTGATGCAATTGCGTTGAATTTTGTTGCATCTGGTGTTGCTGCGTTTGGTGATGTTGTAATTACTGCTGTTGTAATCATTGTTGTGGTAGCTACAACTGTTGTTGCAGGCTGAAGTATGTGTTCATGTGTGAGATACAAAAGACATAGAGATACATAAAATAGCCAAGGTGTCTTATTTATATAAGTGTTGGTGGGTTAAGATGCAAGTAATGCCAATACAGAAAAAAAAGACCTAATCAGTGAAACATTGATGTGAAGAAATGAAATTGAAAATAGAAAGTATTGATTTTCTTGTTCTTCCGGTGGATGGGATAATAGAGAAATCGAAGCAAAAATCGAAAAAATCAAATCAGAAATCAAAGCAGAGAAAGAAGAAATTTATTACCCGAGCGGTGGTCGTCGTTATCGAACGGGATGGCGTCGTCAGATTGAGTAGAGGAGGTAAGGAGTGGGATCGTCGTCGTCAAGAGGGCTCGTCTTCGTGGAGAGGGCGTCGAATCGAGCGGAGGTCTTGGAGGGAGTTGAGGGGGATGTCGTCGCCGTCTAGAGGATCGCAGAAAATCGTGAACTAATTAGGGCTCCCGCTATTGAGGAGATGAAATGAAAAATGAAACACGATTAATTAGGGCTCAATAGGAGGGAAATAGAATCCAGCACGGTTCCCAAATAAAATAAGCGGGATAGGTCAGATATTTAATGGGTATAGTTTGTTTTTTGTTATTTTGTGACCATTATATTTAGTTACTAAGCAGTTTTATTTAGTGACGCAATGTAGTTTGGTTGCTAAAAAATAATTTTGTGACGAAATATTATTTTGATCACTAAAAATATCTACTTTAGTGAAGAACCTATATTTCGTCACTAAAAATAGATATTTAGTGACCACCAGTTCATTTTGTCACTAAATACGTCTCTTTAGTGAAGAAATACATTTTGTCACTAAAGGTATATCTTTAGTGACAAAACTTATTTCGTCACTGTATTTTCGTCACTAAATGTCAGTTTTCTTGTAGTGATCTCTTGGTCTGTCTAAATGTTATACTCCAGAGTAGTATAATAAACTAACTTGTTCTGTTTTGCATTTTTATTTGCTTATCTCGAATAACATAACTTTATGAGAAACTAATACACTCATATATTTTTGCTTCTCTTACTGCACTTTACTCTTACCGTGCTCCTATTTATTTCAATGTTTTGAGACTTTTTCTTTCTGTTTTGGAATTGCCTTAGAGTTCGTGCAACTCCGCCGGGTCCTCGAGCCCGATCAACATCAAGCTCCAGGTCCTATGATCACATTTCTTTTACTGTCAATTAATTCTTTTATGTAATAATTGTAATCAGCCATTTTCTCTGGTATCATGGACAACTGCTAGACTACTTAAATATTTATGTACTAGAATCTGAAATTAACGCATGTGCACCATCTGTTGAATCATAACTGCATGAAAACTACAGTAACAACCTGCAAAAACATGAATTTTACAAAATACAAGTGCATCAAATCTCTTTTCGCTGATGAATTTAAAAGCTTCTGCATATAAATCAAGCTATTTTACTATATAGTAACTATTTTAAAACTATTATCAGCTTCTCTGCTTCTGCCTTAGCAGGCATGGCTTTCTTTCCGCTCATGCATGCGGCATCACGGCTCATCTCAAAGCGCACTCTGACTTCTGTCGAGACGGGTCGTGACAGTTGGTATCAGAACAAGGTTTGTTTTAAAAGATAAAGTATTTTGTAATTATCAAATATTTTGAAATTTATTATATAAAAAAAAAATATAAGCATATATCATTACTTCACTCAGCTTGTCATTATTCGTTTTTCGCGATTGAAACACGCACACACTCACTCATAAGCATGAGTAGTATGCACACGAATGTTAAGGCAGTATGAGCAAACTTAATATTTTTGTACATATGAATTTCTACTAGGATATACACCGCTTGTGAATATTAAATTGTATGGGCGGTTTAATATTTTCAAGTGCGCTGGCATTATAGTCCTAATATGCATGTCATGTTAAGTGATATGGGCCTTAACATGACATGTGTATCCATTCATTTGCATTCATATCATAAATCGTTGCACAAGTGTTAAGCCAAGAACAACAATAATGATTGTACACACATGGATTTACTATCTGCTTAACATCGCACATGTTCTCATTGATGCACTTGCATGAAAATTACCTAGAGTTGTCCCATGAAAATACTGTAATTATTACATAATTTATATACTTGATAGTAGAAAATGTGTTAAAATCTCTAATTGCTAGTTCCCGATATTTGTAAATAGTTCTTGCTGTTTCGCGTGTCTGTCAATCTTGTCTGGTCATCCTATATCTCCTTCTAGATTGCTACTAAGTTTAAGTGATGCTCTGCTGAATTTCTTCAGCGTTGTCTTGTGATTCTCCAACTTCAGTTTGACTCGCTCCTCTCGATACTCAATCATCTTCCAACTTCTTTTTCCCGTTGACGTTCTATATTCGCTCCGTGTAAGATCTTTTTTCCCCTGGATTCTCGCATTATGCCTTTCAATTTTGGGCTAATCGAAGACAATTCCTGTGCTCCCTGAAGTCAATCTTTTGTATATGTCTGAACCGCTAAGCCTAAAGAGTTCTCCTATGAACTTGAATCTGACCTGTGTTGCAAGTATCTGCAACTTTTCTCTTGATCATAGTAAGTCTCCATGCTTGTTCTTTTATCTGTTTCCTTTTATTCATAGTTAACTTCTATGCCTTGATCTGCAAACTTTGTTGGATGATTGTCGTCTGAATCTTCGTTGTTTTTGACCCAATTCAGAGTTTCTCAGGGAAGTTTCGGGACGAAACTTCCTAAGTGGGAGAGAATGTAACAACCCGATTCTTCATTAAATGATAATAAGGTTTATAATAATAATTATATTAATATAAACCTAATATATCCCCACCCCTCTTATTAAACCTAATTCCTACCTACCCTCCCCCCGTTCTTTATTTTCCCACATCCCGCAAAACCATAGGAAAGCCTTTCTCCCGCGCCGATCCTGTCTGCCGCAAAGCCACGACTCCCCCATTCCCTTATCCAGCCAGCCGCGCGTAGGTCGCCGCCTCCTCCTGCTCCAGGCGCCGACTCCTCCGGCTTCTCCTCCTCTTGCTTCGGTCGACAGCTTCCCCCCCCCCACTCCGATGCTAGGGCTGGCGGCCTCTTGCTCCTCTAGAGGCCGACTGCTCCCTTCCCTCTTTCTCCTAGGTCCAGCAAGGCCTCCCCTTCGCCGATCAGCGAAGGCAGCTGCCTCCCCTTCCCTCGGCAGCCCTCTTCCACTCCGATTGGGCCGATTTTGCAAGAAGAGCGTCTAAGGTTTCCTTTCCTCTCTTCTTTGGGACCGATTTTGATTCCGATTGGTAAGATTCCCCTCTTGTTCATCTCTATCCAGATTTTCATGAGTTTTCTTGTAAAGATTGTGCTCCGATTTCATATTTTGTGATCCATGATTTTTTCTCCTATCGTAGTCGTCTAACCCTTGTGTATGTCTGTTTTCCAGTGCCCCTCCTCGTTCTTTTTGGTGGAATCTCTCCAAATCTCTCTCCGAATTAGGGTTTTCCCAAGCCTAAGCGTCGCCAAGACTTCGTTTTCACGTGGGAATCTCTTCGCCCCTCACCTTTGAGGTAGGTAAATCTCTAATCCCGCACTTATTTGTTCCTTACGTTATATAAATTGTTCTGCTAACGTTCAGTTTTCCGTCTTGTCAAATAATCAGATACTGTCTGTAGTTGTACCAGAACAGGTCCGATAGGATTTCTAATTTCGCTTGCGTCGCTTAGTCGTTGCCGCAAATTGCAGTTTCTTTCAGGCAAGTAGAGATCGTTCTCTCTTGCAAACTTTGAATTTAATTACTTTGTCTGATCTTATATTTGTCTGAATTCGTCCTTGATTTCTTGTTTCGTCAAATAATTTAGATCTCGAATCTCTAAATAGACTTGTTATCCGTTTGAGGTTCCCGCGATAGGCATAACGCGAGTCGTGAGTGCAAATGATGATATTTGTATAATTTGGAGATGAGTTAGTGAATGATGGTTAATTGGATATGTAAATTGATGGATTCTGTCTCTTTGAGAAATAATTTGAAGAATAGCAGAGCGTTAATCACGAGCAACAATGCCACGATAATAACTATAATGAATTATGATTAGCAAGTATATGATTGATGTTTTGATGTATCGTGATCGTAACACACTTTTTACGTGGAAAATACTTGAGTCCAAGGATGATTTAACCTAGATGATTACTTGGCTTCCTCGAGCCAATACATGTCAGCTTACCTCGGCGATTTTTCGAAAAATCTTCCGGTTATCATGACCTTAATCCCCTCGAACCCGCAAGAGTCAAAACTCACTATTTGATTTCTGCTGTGTGGTCGAATCCGGTTTCTAATGTTTGTCTGGTTTCTGATGTTTGTTTGGTTTCTGATGTTTGTCTAGTTTCTTAGGTCTGTTCTAAGAATTGAGCGAATGTGGCTCCATAACTCAAATCCTCTCTTGACGTGTTCATGAACTCTAATCTTATACAGTTGTATCGCTAAATTTGCATCCGGTCTCGACATGTTACGAATCTCCTAAATGATGAATCTTTGAAGTCATTAATGTCATACACAATCAGTGAAGGGTAGTGTTCAATTGATGTGACGCTTTGACTCGAGTTTCCGCTTGACTGGCAACGGAAACCAACAAATGGCCATAGCAAGCTCAACTTTTTGATAAGCCTTGCGTTCAGACTTACATCAGAATCACGTGCATCAAATAAAACCCTTCCACTTTCTACTGATTACCACTAATGACATATCTTGGTCCGTCTAAATGTTATACTCCAGAGTAATATAATAAACTAACTTGTTCTGTTTAGCATTTTTATTTGCTTGTCTCGAATAACATAGCTTTATGAGAAACTGATACACTCATATATTTCTTCTTCTCTTACTGCACTTTACTCTTACGGTGCTCCTAGTTATTTCAATGTTCTGAGGCTTTTCCTTTCTGTTTTGGAATTGTCTTAGAGTTCGTGCAGCGCCGCCAGGTCCTCGAGCCCGATCAACATCAAGCTCCAGGTTCTATGATTACATTTCTTTTACTGTCAATTAATTCTTTTATGTAATAATTGTAATCAGCCAATTTCTCTGGTATCATGGACAACTGTTAGACTACTTAAATATTTATGTACTAGATTCTGAAATTAACGCATGTGCACCATCTGTTGAATCATAACTGCATGAAAACTACAGTAACATCCTGCAAAAACATGAATTTTACAAAATATATGCGCATCAAATCTCTTTTCACTAATGAATTTAAAAGCTTCCGCATATAAATCAAGCTATTTTACTATATAGTAACTATTTTAAAACTATTATCAGCTTCTCTGCTTCCGCCTTAGCAGACATGACTTTCTTTCCGCTCATGCCTGTGGCATCACGGCTCGTCTCAAAGCGCACTCTGACTTCTGTCGAGACAGGTCGTGACAATATCCGGGAAGCGACCAGTGTGGATGTAGAGTTCTAGCCATTTGTGGAGGAAGCTCAAAAAGGCGAGGGTAATACCTGGGAGATGGTTGGTGGGATCTTAAAGAAGGATAGAAGGGTATGTGTACCGCAGTTCAGCAAGCTCCGTGAGGAGTTAATGTTTGAGGCCCATTTCACAAAGTTCTCCATTCACTCGGGCAATACAAAGATGTACTTGGATATGAAGAAATCCTTTTGGTGGCCTAGTTTGAAACAGGAGGTATCTTTGTATATTAGTCGGTGAAAAACTTTTGTCATAGTGAAGGCTGAGTGTCAAAAGCCGGGTGGGTTCCTGAAGCCTCTTCCTATCCCTGAGTGGAAATTTGATGACATCTCCATGGATTTTATGCATGGCTTACCTTGGTCGCAGTAGAGTAACGATGCGATTTGGGTGATAATGGATCTCTTGACCAAAGTGGCTCACTTCATCCCGAATCGAAAGGAGGACAGCGTGGAGAAGATGGTAGAACTGTACGTTCATAATATTGTGTGGTGGTACTGAATTCCAAAGTATAATGTTAACGATCGTGATGGATGGACCACGTCCAAGGACTGGGGAGTGTTACAGAAAAGTCTGGGTACTCTCAAGTTTAATATGGAATTCCATCCTCAAACCGATGGTCAAATGGAAAGGACGAATCGTACAATGGAGGATATGCTGAGAATGTGTACCCTTGATTTTAGGAATAGGTGGGAAGATCACCTTTTCTTGGTGGAGTTTGCCTACAATAATAGTTTCCAGGATAGTATCAAGATGGCGCCATACGAAGCTTTGTATGGAAGACGATGTCGAACACCGATGTCATGGATAGAGGCGGGAGACACAAAACTTTTGGGAAAAGAAGTGGTGGTTGATCCTTGTGAGTTAGTGTGAACGATTCAGGAGAACATGAAGGTTGCTCAAGATCGGCAGGGGAAGTATTTCAATGCGTGCCATAGGAACGTAGAGTTCGTTATAGGCGATTGGGTATATCTAAAGATTAAGCCGTTCAAAGGTGTTTCGTGGATTATTGACTCACGAAGTTGAGTCCGAGGTTTTTGGGGTTGTTCGAAGTTACATAACCCATTGGAGAAGCAGCCCATCAGTTAGCCTTGACCCCATAGTTGAGTGGATTACACGATATCTTCTATGTTTTAGTTTTAAGGATAGCTTTGATGAAGACAAGTGTTGTGGTCGAACCGGCGGCGGTGCCGGTAGAAGATGACTTGAGGACGAAAGTACGTCCAGTTGGCATAGAGGATCTGATGCGTGAAAATCGTCAAGCGCACCAGTCGCACAAGTAATAAAATTTGGGAATAAATCCCAGAGTGTTGGTCTATTGAGGAATGCAATTAGCATAGAGCGGCGACAGTTCAGAAAATATCGTTATGTGGGTTATTCTTAGAAAAGATTTAAGAGGGGGCTTGTGAGATTGTGGTTTCTTGATCTAATAAACTACTTAAGACTATGTGGGTCGAAGGCACCGCTTCGCAAGGTGAGGTGAGTGTATCGGCCGCGATGCCGAACTTCGGTTGGGCGAGTGGACGGAAAGTTAATGGATGGAAGTGTTCTTGTGCGGAGTGCAATCGGGTGAAACAAGGGTATGGAGTGGATGTGGAGTGGGCGAGGCGCATGCACAACACACAACTCAAAAGCAAATAAAAACTACAAACATCCACTTAGATATAGAGTAGAAAATGTAGTTCATTACAATATCAAATCATTCCATACAACGGACGAAGGGGAAGAGGAGTAAACCACTAGAGGGTGAAGGTCCACCGCAGGACGTGGCCGGAATAGCGAGTTGTAAATCCGTTTCCAGGCTCAGTCCGAGGAGGCTTCCGGTACCAACGAGCTGTCACCTTGAAGGCCTTTGAGTCCGTTCTCTAGGTCGTCTTTTTCTCCAACTCCGGTGGAAAGCTTGGAGTTGAGGTCATCAATGGCCGGGAGCTTCGCCGGAGGGTTTGGAAAGCTTAGGAATCATCGGCTACGGACTCCCGATGAAGGTGGCGGTGGATGGAGCAGCTGGAGAAGTAGAACGGCACTTCCAGTGCACTCTCTGATCGCAAAAATGACCCCATTTTTTAAATCACAGAGCAGACCCTTAAATACAAAGGCAGAATAAGCATAGCGCACGATTAGTGGCGTACGACCAGTGGTCGTGCGCACTGTCGGTCGATGATCCTGCACAATTTCCAATTAAACCTGCAACTTGGACAGAAACATCAGCAGATATGCACACGATCAGTGGCGCACGACTACCGGTCGTGCGCACTGAATCCACTGATCGTGCGATTGGCTAAGACAGAACTGCAGAAAGTAAGAGGTAAAAGCGCACGAGCAGTGGCGCACGACCAGTGGTTGTGCGCACAATGTCTAGTGCTCGTGCGATTACTCAGGCAAAACTACGAATAAGAAGAGGACAGCGCGCACGATCACCAGCGCACGACCAATGGTCGTGCGCAATAGGTCCAGTGATCGTGCGATCGTCAAGACAGAACTGGGGAAAAGGAGAATGTAATGCGCACGATCAGTGGCGCACAACCATTGGTCGTGCGCAGTGTGTCCAGTGATCGTGCGCAGTGTTCCTGTATCATCGGGGTCTCCCGAGCAGTTCCGGAGCACGCACACGACCCATGCACCAGCAGAAGAGGCAGATAGGCCACCAAAAGTGCACACCACATTCTCAAGACACGGCGATAGAACAAGTAAAACAAACGGAAATACAGAAACATCTAAATCACACAGAAAACGTGCCTAAAATGTACTTAACCATGAAATAAGCAAGTAAGCAAATATAAGAAGTTATAGCTCTCAAGTGCAGTGCTAAGACGATAAAACTGGCCCAGATGAGTCCAAAAATCAATGTAATATTTGGACTCATCAGGATCCAAAAGTTCGACAGTTGTGGAATAAAGAGGTAAAGCTCGTAAAAGTGCGCTGGGAGAACAGCGGGCAAGACGAATTCTCCTGTGAGAGTGAGAAAGGGATGCAGGAAGACTTTTCGGTTCTCTTTGCATTAGGTATGCTTTCTTGTTTGATTACATGCTAAATTTTGAGGACGGAATTCTTTTAAGGGGGAGGAGTTGTAACACCCCTGTTTTTTGAACTTGAGGCTCAGGGCATTACCGCGCAGCGGTAGGTCACTATCGCCCAGCGGTAGCTTTCATTGGTTAAGTGGAAGGCGTTGAGTGGTGGCCGTTGAGTGCATTTAGTAGTAGGCGTCGAGTGCGTTGAGTGGTAGCGCGCTACATTAGCTAATTACCTCTTGGCGGTAGCCTCCTTGCATTGAGATGGAAGCATTGAGTGAGCTACGTACCGCGCAGCGGTATTGCTACCGCCGGCAATAGCACAACATTATTTTCTGACCGACGGCTCGGGAATTTATCGCGGCGCGGCAAGTAGCTAACGCCCGGCGGTAGCTTGTGGGAGCAGTTTCGTGGCAGCTGAATTTAGGCCTTCCGATCCTTCTTGGTATGTAATCCTATGTCCCAGGACACTTTGTCAAAGAGGCTTAAGTAGGGTTAAAAGGTTGTTCTCCCTCATTCTTCTCTTTTGAGTGGGAGTTAGGGTTTGAGAGAGAGGGTTTGGAGGAGGAAGAAGAAGGACTTTCTTCGTCATTAGCGAAGATCCGAGGCTCTGTTCGTCAAACTGAGGCCAGATCCATGGAGAGGACTTCAGGGCGCACATTTTCATCCTTGCAAAACAAGATCTCCATGGCTAGGAAGAGGAGTCGTAAGGTAACAACACTTCTCCTCTCGGTATTTAGGATGCGTGCATAGCATCTGTTTTATCTTGTTTTTCTTTTAAGCATTTAGGTACCAGATCTCTTAAATGAGAAGGGTTCGGGTTGCCATAGTTCAAGAGGAGCCACCGGGTCGATTGTGTCCATCCCCGGCATGATGTTACTTAGAAATCCGCTCTACTAGTGGATTAGGCAATGTGAGTGAAGCCGTAGTCGCGACCATTAGTCCGATTCGGTGATGTTGCATAACAAGCCTTATGTATTTTACTAGAAATCCATTTGCGGCACGAAGATGTTTATGATGTTTGCCCCATTTATTTCTTACGAGAACGAATGGTGGATTAGGGTGGGAAAGGCTATGTTGGTTGATTGATGTGCAAAGGCGCGTCTTTGTATCTTTGGTCGGCTGGCTAGCCTATAACATGCAAGACATGTGTGGAGAGTGTCCCAGTGAGACAAGTCCCCTTCTGAGAAACTGACGAGAACGCAAAGCTTTTAACAAGCCCGGGCGATGAAGCCCATGAACGTGTGTGGTCAAGCAAGCGTTCTTAACATCGGTTTGTTTGTATGACGGAATTCTGAAGTGAGAAGTCAGAGCTTGAAGGCAAGCCCGAATTTTGAGACCCACGAGCGGTGGGTGGGTGGGGGGGGGGGGCTAGACAAGAGTTTTGTGTGGCCGCTTGAATGTCGTTAGGGGAAAATGGAAGTACCTATGTGATGTGATGTGATGATGCATGATGATATGTTAGATTCATGTGCTATGTTGAAACCGAAAACTCAGTCTCTTGTGGAGTTCACCCTTGGGAAAGGGGTGATTGCGCACCTACTTCAATCCTGCAAGCAAAACAACAAAGGAAACAAGGAAAAACTGACCCAAGGGATCGTCGGGGAAGACCCACCACATACCCGAAAGATCTTAGAGTGCTTCTCCTCCTTAGCCAAAGGCCGAGCTAAGGTATCCTAAGAAAGCGCTTGAGAGAGGGAGCAAGAGGGCACAAGAAGCGTGCTTTCTGATGTACCCCTTGGATCCTATTTATAGATTTCTGAAAATGACCTGCAAATAGCCAACCTCCGCTATTCTAAACGGCTATGTGCAGCCCAGGTCGGCCTGCCAACAACGTAACTCTGCTGTTCTGAAAGTCTATGGGTAGGCCAGCGGGGGAAAATGGTAAAAAATACCTCACGGATCAATGAGCGAGTAGCCCTCAGCAGTCTCTGCTCGCAAGGGCGGCGAGCACGAGCCCAGACTCTTCAGCTTGAGAGCTGCGAGCCTGCCAGGCTATCAGAATTCGGCGAGCTCGCCTTGAGGTCGACGAAAGGGGGAGAGATCGACGAACACCAAGCTCAATTCGTCGAACGCCGAGCTCGCAAGGCTGGCCCTACTCGCGGGATGTGTGCCGGGCTCGCCTGGGCAAGCTTGATCTCGCCGAGCCCCGTTACCCCCTGGTGCTCGCCCGAGGCTCAGAAAGAGGGGAGGGCAGGCCGATCTGGTTCTGTGCACCCCCACTCGCCGGATACGGGGTTATACACAATCCCCGCTGTTTTTGAGCTTGGCAAAGCTCGGAAAGAAACATCCAAACACAAGTGTTCGGCGAGTGTGGGGTGAGCTAGAGGGAATCTTCGGGTGGGGTCCACCTGCGGCTAGTATAAATACACCTGCATACCTACCTGTCTCTTGCCATTCCCTTTGCTATAGCCCTGCCGAGATGCCGATCCCAAAGGAGATCCAAGAGAGGCTTGCCCGAGCTTGCGAGGCCTCTTCCGCTCACATAGCTGCCCTGACAGCGGTCCCATTGCCATCCCGCAGTGTGGCTCGGCCGAGCCTGACCCTGCTAAGAGGGCGAAGCTGTTCCTTACGGTAGCCGAGCCCATTTTTGCTGACCTGAGGACAGTCCTGGAGCATGGCGCCGGCTCCTCAAATTTGCCTGCCCATGACAAGGGCAAGAATATTGTCGACCTCTGTGACAGCCCAGACAACCAGCTGGATGGCATTGAAGGCACCCCACCGCGAGACTCCACCCCGCGAGCCAAGAACACACTTGGCGGCTCGCGGTTCAGAACCCCGGAGAACCGCCCTCGAGACCCGTCGCCCCCCTTTGGACCTTGGGGGTGGACTCGTAGAAGCCGAACTCGCCGGTCTGCGATCCTTCTCCCTAGCGACCTGTCGTGACCATGGGGACTGGTGTGGAAACCATCCCTATTCCGGGATTCGACCTCCTCTCGCCGGGAACGCGCCGCCCCAGCCGCGAGAAGGACCTGAGATTTATCCCTCCCTGCACCTTCTTGGAGATACCGAGCTCGTCATGTAAACTTTGTCTTTGGGTTCTTGTCGTGGTTTTCTGGGACATTTCCCCTTGCTGATGTTTTTGTGCTAACAGTCCCTCCCAGCCAATCCATAGCCGAGGAGTCTTCGCGAACAGCTCATTATTCTCCCCTCCCTTCCCCGAATTCGTTGGACACCTACCTGTGCCCTGAAGTGGAGAATGACGAGCTGACGAGGAGGGGGATCAAGCTCTTCAAGAAGCTCATGCATGGCCTGTGCGAGGTGCAGGAGATCAACAAGGTGCTGTGATGAAGAATTTTATAGTTTTGAAAATTATATCCAAACTATAATCTCGAAATAGGCAAGTGCACCTATCGAAATTTAGTATAGGAAATGTCGTATTAGACTCGGGGCCTGTTGATTACTCCTACTCACGCAAATTAATATTATTTTATTGATTAATAAAAGAAGTGAATTAAAATTACAACAAGAAAATAAACAAAAACGAAAACACCTGATCTAGAATTACTTTATAATAAAATAAACATCATCATTAAGGTAAACTTCTAAATTACCTACTTCGACTGTGGAGGTTCCTAAATTAGAAAAACGCCTCTCTCGAGAATACGCTCTCGACTAAACTTAGGTTGATCGATTAAAACGTCTCGGCCAGTCGAAACCCCTAAGCCTGCTTTAGGAAGTGAACCCCTCTATTGGATTTCACTCCAATCCAGAAGAGTTATTTCGTCCTCTCTCGAGGAGTGCAATCAATTCCTTTTATCTTTGAGTGATCTCCCCGTATCCGCAACCTCTCGGTCATTTAGGATATGGATCTTAGATCGAAATTGGAAGTAATAAATCAAAGATAAATCAGAAGCGATAAATAAAGAGTTGACAAAAAGAAAAGATTAATTTATTCCAAAGCTTAACAAGATCAAGTGCAAATAGAATTAGATTCTCATTATCATAATAGAAGGATACATGAAGAGAAAAGCAAAGACATTCTAAAAATTAAAAGGCTAGAATTAAAGACTACAATTATGAAATTGAAATTATATGAAAGAAAATAAATAAAACAGGAAAACTAGCTACTTAACTACTCCTAGATTGACCTCCTTGCCCCCTCCAAAGCTTCTGGCTCGATCTGGAATTTATAGAAATTTTTCTTGAAGGCCACGCCCTAGGTCACGCCCGTGACCTAGGGCGTGTCAGGCTCGGAAACGCCGTCTTGAAAGCCCGGGAGCGTTGGAGGAGAAACCGCCAAAATCTGTTAAATGGCGGGTCACGCCCCTAGGTCGCGCCCGTGACCTAGGGCGTGTCACTTCAGTTTCTGGAAAACCGCGGGAAGCTGAAAACGGCGGGAGTAAATTCTAGCAGTTCCTGAAGTGTCACGCCCTTAGGTCACGCCCGTGACCTAGGGCGTGTACTGGCCGGGTCAGGAAACGACTGGAAACGGCGCATTCTGGCATCAATTCGGCAGTTTCGGGTTAGTCACGCCCTAGGTCACGCCCGTGACAGGGGGGCGTGTACTTAGGAAATGTTCCAGTATTGCCCCGGGAAGATTTCTGGAGAAAATTATTTTCTTGAACTAGACAAGCCCGTGTTCACACCCTGGTCACGCCCGTGTCCTTGGGCCGTGTACTTGTGAAATTCTCCAGATTTGTAGAGTACGTCGTCCTCTTTCCGTTGACTGGTTGCACGTCCCGTAACTCTTTCTGGTTTGAAAGTTATGGCCATTTGAATTTCAGCTATCCGTGGCCAAAAATATTAATTTTCTCAAAATGTTTTCAGATCTTTGCCATGAACTTAAAAATGATATTTGGAGCCCATATTGACCTGAAATATAAAAATAAACGAATTATTATATATATTAATATAAATCCAAATAAATTATACTATTTATTTATAAAAAAAGCTAAACTAAAATAACTATATAAATTAACTTATCATGCTGCAGCGAGACTATTTTCGGCTTCCTGACGAGGTGAGGGGCAACACGGTTGGCGAGATGACGTCTCCTTCCCGGCTTCTACACGAGATCGACGACGGCCTTTCGGTGCCGCGGAGGAATTCGGGGCGGATATGCTAGCTTCTCCGGACACGGCAGTCTGGGGGATGGGGGATGCGAGGCTAGGGTAGATAGAAGGCAGCTCCATCGCCGAGCCGACCGACACTCGCCTCTTGATCCCCCCTTGCCCGCGAGCCTCGCTTTCTTATGGAGAGCATTTTATTTTTGTAATAATCTCCAAACATTTTAAGACTGGTGTTTGGTGTGTGAGTAATAATAAACATGTTCTTTTATGCCTAACTCAGCTTGGGATGGGACATGTCGGAAGTTGGCGAGCTGGGGTTGGCGAGCTGGGATGACGAGCTGGCCGATCGGATAGCTTGGCCCCAGATTTCTTTTTCTATAAATAGCCCCCCCCCCTCACCAACCTCGTGCGCCATATTAACTGCTCATTTTCTCTCTTCCTTCGTTATTCTCTTTCACACTCGCGCTCCACCCCCTCTTGCGAGCATGGGCAAGACCAATCCTGATGCCGATGGCTGCAGCAAATGCGCCCAGCATTTCAGAGACTACTTATTCTTTGAGGGAAACACCAGCGTGGCCAATCTCGCCGAGTTTGTTGGCGACCATTTGTCGCCCGACTTCAAGGCACGCCGGCCGAGGCAGGGGGAGGCCATCAACTCCTTCTACGACGATGAACTTGTCTTCCCCATCTCGCACTTTGAGGTGGGGCTGCGCCTCCCCTTCTGGCCGGAAATCCGTCAGATCTTGAAGTACTACGGTGCGGTGCCCGCGCAGCTGAACTCGAACGCCATCGCCATGATGGTGGAGTTCGCGAGCTACCTCCACCGAGAGGATAGAGTTCAACCTGACGGTGTTCAGGAAACTCTTTTCTTACAAGGCGACGCCGGATGGAGTCGCCTACTTCGGGGGCTCACTGATCATGGTTCGCGAGATCGCGAACAAGCATCACAACTGGATGACCAAGATCGCCTTCATCAAGGGTGATCTCGGCAACATCCCTTACTCCCCCCAGCAGAAGGCCGAGGAGGTCTACCACCCCTCGGCCGTGTCCGGCAACGATGCCGACCTCCACAAGTTCTTCCTCCACAAGGACTTCGTGGTCGCCTTCCTGCGAAGGGGCCTCGACTCGCTCCGCCTCGTCCTACCTGGCGAAGGTATTGTCTGCTTCCCTGCTTCTCAGCTCGCCATATTCTGAAGGAAATTTTCTAAGTTTTTTCATGCATGGGAGCGACTAATCCCCTTGAACCCGCCGTTTGCGGACTCGGGGTTATATGCAGATCCTCTTGCTCGCGAGAAGGTAGCGGCGGCGGCCTGCCGAGATGAGGCGGCTTTCTCCAAATCCTCCTCCAGCAAGAGGCGACCTGAGGATGCGGGGTCGAGCCTGCCCCATCGCCAACAACTACCAAAAAAGATGAGGAGAGCAACAGTGGCTCCTCGGCAAAACAACATCAACAACATCAACAAAGCCCCAAATACATGAGCTCGCTCGAGGTTATCCCCGATGCGTCGACGGAGAGCCCGCTCAAGGAGATCACGAGCAAGGGGCAGAAGGGTGGCAAGGCCTCTGGTCCCCCTTCGTCGACCTCTGCTCCTCCTGTGCCGAAGAAGGCGGCCCGCGAGCCCGCCACACCGAAGGAACATCCCCTCTTCAAATTTGGGGGGAGGTGGAAGGACTCGGCGGGTGAGCCCATGGTCTAGTGGGATGCGCAGGCCCACCGGGTCTCCATCTCCACGCTCCACCCCTCCTGGGCTGACCGCGAGCTCGCCACCGGTCACGCCTACGCTCTCGGCTTCGGCCTTTATGGCTGCAAGGATGCCAAGGCCTATAAGGGCACGACCGTACGGCAGCTCGGCCTTGAGGGCATGCAGGCCCACATGCGAGCTCTAGAGCTCCACCACATGATGGTTCGCCGCAGCTTCAACCTTAGCAACCAACTCTAAAAAGCTGAGTAGGCACGCAACGTTGCTAAGGATAAGGTCGTTGACCAGGCAAGGCAGCTCGGCATTGCTGAGGATCTTCTCGCCCAAGCCGTCGGCGGACTAGTGAGCATCGGGATTCCCCTTCCCCCTTTACTTAGAATTTTTGTGTTGTTGCTAACGTATTCCCTTTCTCATCAGGATGCCAAGGCCATTGGGGATTTGCGGACTCGTGCGGCCGGGCAGGAAGAGGAGATCGGCCAGCTACGCGCCCGTCTTGCAGAGCTAGAGGGGGCGAACGCGAAGCTGAAGGAGGAGAACACCAGCCTAAGCCGCGAGGTCCGCCGCCAAGCGGAGATCTTCTTCGTAGCCAGCGGCGATGCTCCTACCCTCCTGTACAAGAGGCCGAGGATCCTTGGCGAGGCCGACGTCGCCGAGAGACTGCAGATCAACTCAATCCAGGCTGCCGAATGCACCCTCCAGATGATGAAGGATACTGGAGTGTTGGTGGAGGGGTGTGAGAAGATCTCAGTTCGGTGGACCTGATGTCGACCCTGTTCCCGGCGACGCCGCCCAGCGAGAAAGAAGACAACCTGGATGCGCTCTTCGGGAAGAGCTACCAGGACTTGTCTGGCCAATGGGGGGGGGGGGGGGGGGAGGATCGCCAGTCCGGCGAGGCGGGGAAGGGCTGAGGTTATTTTTTCCTTTTCTCTTTCCTTCTCTTTTTTGTAAACTTGCTGAGGTGAGTTCCACTTGTAACTATCATCATTTAATCGAATATATTTTTGATATAACTTTTGTCCCCCTTCTTTTTTTCTATCTTTTTTATGCATGTCCTTGCTCTGCCCTGCTTGCTTGCGAGCCCTTCCCTTGGCGATCTCGCGCAGGTATGTTTTGCAAGTAGGATAGTGTTTAGAGCTTGTTCCAGAGAGTACATTTTGAGAGCTTGCAGAATCTTAGATGATCCGGGGGTGGACTACCCGCCGCACTGGGCGCACCACCCTCAGCTCGTGAGTGAGCTACCCATAACCTTATCAATATAAGATCAAATTCTCAAAATTTTAACAAATAAAACAAAGTGGCGGCCGAGGTGTCCTGGAGGTGTCCGCCACCCTTCAGCAAGATCCAAGGGCCCAGCTCGCCACCCTTCTATTGAGGCCAAGCTGAGATGGCGAGTTCTGACTCGCCTGTGTCGAACCTCTCACCCCCTATTCTTAGAAAAATTCCAAACTCCTTGGACACCATCTGAAGAGTGTAGGACTTCCCCGAGTGACATCCAGCCCTGCCAGCTAGGTGAGAGTCTGACAACGGGATCTGCTCGGGGTTTGAGGTTGACACTGAGTGACATGCATCCATATCAACAAGGTGAGAGCCTGACAGCAGGTTCTACTCGGGGTCCAGGGTTGACACCATCGAGTGATATCCAGCCCTGTCAGCTAGGTGAGAGCCTGACATCTGGATCTGCTCGGGGTCTAGGGTTGACACCATCGAGTCACATCCAGCCCTGTCAGCTAGGTGAGAGCCTGACTGCGGGATCTGCTCGGGGTCTAGGGTTGACACCGAGTGACATCCAGCCCTGTCAGTTGGGTGAGAGCCTGACAACGGGATCTGCTCGGGGTCTAGGGTTGACACCGAGTGCATCCAGCTCTGTCAGCTATGTGAGAGCCTGACAACGGGATCTGCTCGTGGTCCAGGGTTGACACCATCGAGTGACATCCGGCCTTGTCAGCTAGGTGAGAGACTGACAGCGGGATCTGCTCGGGGTCTAAGGTTGACACCGAGTGACATCCAGCCCTGTCAGCTAGGTGAGAGCCTGACAACGGGATCTGCTCGGGGTCTGAGGTTGACACCGAGTGACATACAACCCTGTCAGCTAGGTGAGAGCCTGACGGCGGGATCTGCTCGGGGTCTGATGTTGACACCAAGTGACATCCAGCCCTGTCATCTAGGTGAGAGCCTGACAGTGGGATCTGCTCGGGGTCTGAGGTTGACACCGAGTGACATCCAACCCTGCCAGCTAGGTGAGAGCCTGACAGCGGGATCTGCTCGGGATCTGAGTTTACATCGAGTGAGATCCAGCCCTGTCAGCTAGGTGAGAGCCTGATAGCGGGATCTGCTCGGGGTCTGAGGTTGACACCGAGTGACATCTAGCACTGCCAGCTAGGTGAGAGCCTGACAGCGGGATCTGCTCGGGGTCTGAGGTTGACACCGAGTGACATCCAGCCCTGTCAGCTAGGTGAGAGCCTGACAGCGGGATCTGCTTGGGGTCTGAGGTTGACACCGAGTGACATACAGCCCTGCCAGCTAGGTGAGAGCCTAACAGCGGGATCTGCTCGGGGTCCATGTACACTTCCTCTTTTCGTACAAACTATTGCGACAGGATTGACATGTCAAAGAAATTTATTAAAAATCAAAGCACCACTTACATGTTTTAAGGAAAAAAGCGCTTCAAGTCGTCACTGTTCCAGGTGAGACTTAGGAACTCGCCCTCCACATTTTGGAGTCGATAACCTCCTGATCTCAATGCCTCTTTTATAATGAACGGTCCCTCCCATCTAGGGTTGAGCTTCCCCATGGCTACCGACCTTCCTACCGTATCCACCTTTTTCAGGACCAAGTACCCTTCTATGAACTGGTTGACTCTGACGTGCTTGTCAAAGTACTTGGCCATTCTCCTCTTCACCTCTCCTTTCCTGATGGCGGAAAGGTCACGCAGCTCCTCTACCATGTCAAGGGAGAGCCGCAGCTCCTCCTCGTTCTCAGCCGGCCACTCTTCCCTGCCTTTTGCCGCCACAGCCACCCGGGGCGTTTGGACTTCAATTTCTATAGGGAGCACTGCTTCGCATCCATGGGAGAGCTTGAAGGGGGTCTCCCCCATTGCTGTGTTGGGGGTGGTCCTCAGGGCCCAGAGAACCGAGGGAAGCTGCTCCACTCAGTTCCCTTTCAGATTCTCAACTTTCTTCTACAGGAGATTTACAATGATTTTGTTTGCGGCCTCCACCTGTCCGTTGCTCCTGGGGTGGTGGACCGAGGCGAAACTGAGATCGATCCCGAGCTGCTCGCAAAAGCTAGTGAATTCTGCGCTGGCGAACCGAGGCCCATTGTCCGTGACAATGGCTTGGGGCAGCCCATGGCGGCAGATGATCTCCCCCCAAACAAAATTCCTGATGACCTGGGAGGTCACCTTGTCCAGTGCTTTCACCTCCAACCACTTGGAGAAATAATCAATCATTACCAACAGGAATCTTCTTTGCCCACTAGCATGGGGGAACAGTCCAACCAAATCCATTCCCCAAATTACGAAGGGCCGGGGGGGGCTGTGTTGTTTTTGAGGCGCTGAGTCGGCTGCAGCTGGAGGGGGGCAAACAGCTGGCACTTGTGACACCTTCTTGCGAATTCTGCAGCATCGTGGCCCAGGGTTGGCCAGAAGTACCCCTGCCTGACAATCCTCCCTTCCAGGGTCCAACTCCCGGAGTGGCTCCCACACTCCTCGAAGTGGACTTCTTTCAAGATCCTTTGCACTTCCCTCTCGGCCATGCAACGGCCAGCATCCCTGAGAGAGTCTTCCTGTACAGCTTCCCGTCTCGAAGGAGGTATTATGCTGATTTGTACCTGAGCTTCATCTTGTCCACCCCCTCCGGATATCCTCCCGTGGAGAGGAAAGTTGTGACTGAGTCCATCCACGAGGATCGCTGATCTATCACCATGAGCTCTTCCTCTTCGATGGAAGGGCGGAACAGGTCGGTGATGGTACCCCCACCCGGGGACCATGCTTTGCGAGTTGATCGACCTGCTCGTTTTCTTCCCTGGGTACGTGTCGGATGGAGAAGGTTTCGAATGTGCCAATGACCCCCTTCACTTTGTCTAAGTATAGCTGCAGGGTAGGCTCTCGCGCCTCAAACTCCCCGTTGATCTGGGAAGCCACCCCCATGGAGTCGGTGAGGACCTCCACGTCCAACACCCCCAGCTCCCTGGCCAGACGCAGACCCGCTATCACGGCTTCGTACTCGGCTTGGTTGTTGGTGATGGGAAAGTGTACCACCACTGTTTGCTCAATTCTAGTTCCCTGGGCGCTCTCCAAGATCACCCTCACCCCTAAGGAATGCCTCCCCAAAGTGCCGTCTACCTTCACCTTCAAGGGAGTCGGACGAGTGAGCTCTTCCTCCGCCACCTCGATTACATAATCGGCCAAGAAGTCAGCCATTGTTTGGGCCTTGATCGAGAGGCGGGGGACGAAGGAGATGTCGAACTCGCTCAACTCCACCGACCACTTGGCCAACCTGCCTGAATGCTCCACCGCCTCGAAGATGTTGCAGAGGGGATGGTCAGTCACCACTCGGATGGAGTGTGCCTGGAAATAGGGCCGAAGCCTCCGGGCCGAGATGATCCGGGCGAAGGCCAACTTCTCCAAGATTGGATACCCGACTCACATAGTATATGGAAAGCTGCTTCCTCCCTTCCTCACGCACCAGGACGGAGCTCAAAGCCTCTGCTCCGACGTCGACATACAAAAACAGGTCATCCACCTCCTTAGGCCCTTGTAGCAACGGAGCCTGCGTCAATTGCATCTTGAGAGCTTGGAATGCCTCCTTGCACTCCTTGGTCCATTCGAATTTCTGACCCCCCCCTCCTTAGCGTTCTGAAGAAGGGGGAGCACTTCTCCCCGGCTCGGGAGAGGAACCTACTTAACCCTACCAGCTTCCCCGTCAGTCGTTGCACCTCCTTAGTATTTTGCGGCGACCCCAGCTCCATGATAGCCTTGACCTTATCGGGATTTGGCTCGACCCCCGCGGGGGTGAGGAGGTGTCCCAAGAACTTCCCCCTGCTTGCCCCGAAGACACACTTCAGGGGGTTCAACCGCATCTTATACTTGCGCAGGGTGGCGAAGGTCTCTTCTAGGTCCCGGAGGTGGGAGTCCACGTCCTGAATCTTGACCATGAGGTCATCCACGTACACCTCCAGGTTCCTCCCCTTCTGTTCCCGGAAGACCCTGTCCATCATCTTTTGGTAGGTTGCCCATGCGTTCTTCAGCCCAAAGGGCATCATCTTGTAACAGTAGCACCCATCCCCCGTGATGAACGAGACGTCCTTGACGTCCGGGGGTGCATCCTGATTTGGTGATAACCTGAAAACGCATCTAAAAAACTCATTAACGAAACACTGACGGCTGAGTCAACCAGCGCGTCGATCTGAGGCAAGGGATAACAATCCTTAGGGCACGATTTATCAAGCAAAGAAAAGTCAATACACATACGCCACCGGTCGTCCCCTTTTAAAACCATGACTACATTGGAGACCGAGCTGGGGTATTGGATCTTGGATATGAAGCTGGCCTTGAGAAGCTTTGCCACCTCCTCCCTGATGGGCTCAGCCAGCTTGTCCGCCGTGGACCTCTTCTTCTATTGGACGGGGCGTGCTTCCGGGTCCCGGTTGAGGCGGTGGCAAGCCACATCCGCGTCAACCCCCAGCATCTCTGCGGAGCTCCATGCGAAGATGTCCACATTCTTCTGGATGCATTCCAGCAACCTGTCTTGAGCCTCCGGGGTCAACCCCCCGCTGACGCGAACCTTCTCCACCTTGCCTCCAAGGGTGAGAACTTCCAGCTCCACCACCTCTTCTGCAGCCTCCAGCCTGGACTGCTTCCCCCATTATCCAGCATCCCTCTCCTCTGGGATGAGGACATCTGCCTCCACTTCTTCCTCCATGGCCATTGCCTCGGCCAACTCCTCCCGGACTCCTGCCACCTCTACCTCGGTGCAGCTTTCCACCTCCATCTCCTCCCTGCCAGCCTCCTACTCCGCCTCCTCCATCCTTCGCTCCATCTCCTCGGCTCCCTCCTTCTAAGAGATGGAGTTCACGGCGGTGACGTAGCACTCTTGAGCCACTTTGGGGTCACCCCGGACTCGGACCTGGATCCACTCGGCGTTGAACTTTAAGCACTGGTGGAAGGATGAGGGGACGCAGTGGAAGGCGTTGATGAGGGCCTCCCAAAGATGACGTTGTAGCTGCTGGGGGCATCCACGATGACAAACCTGCAGCTCCGGGACTACCCCCCAGGGAGACATGGAGCACCACTCCTCCTTCTACTTCCTTCCTCTCCCATGAAAATCCAAACAGGGGCCCATCCGAGGCTAGCACGCTCTTCGCCTCCACCTTCATCGCGTCGAACGCCTTCTTGAAGATGACGTTGACAGAGCTTCCGTTATCAATGAGGATCCGGGAGACGGTGAAATTTTCGATGGCCTTCTGAATGGCCAGCGCATCGCAAAATGGATCCTCATGATCCGGCATCACTCCTTGAGAAGGTAATCCTCTCTTCTGGAGGTGCGGTCTGGGATGTGGAGCCAATGCTCCGGCGGTACATGGTGTGGAGGCTCGCCCTCCGAGAGGCCTCTACCTCCACCCCTCCCCCCCCACCACCTCACCCATGGATCACTATGATCCCTCCCCGGGTCCCCACATCAGCCCGGTCTTCACACCGGCCCTCCTCCGCTCGAGGCAGAACCTCCTCAATCCGCACCTCCTGGAACCCTTGTTGTTGTTGCTGCTCCCTGTTCCCTCTCATCTCGAGGAACTCCGGGCACGTGGTCGTGGTGTGCCCCTCCTCTTGGTGGAAGTCGCAGTATGACAACTCCACCCTGACCTCCCTTCTCCTTCTCCGCGCCGCTCTCCTCCTCTCCCCCTGGGCTATGGCCATAACCTGCTCTTGATCGAGGAGGGGAGGACTTTGCGCCTGCCTCCAACCCGGGTGGTGGAATTGATCCTGGACCCCTGGTGGCGGTCCCTTCCCCGGTATCCTCTTCATGGCCCCTGATCTTGCCACTCGGGCCTCCAGCCCAACCGACGGTCCGGCTCCTGTCGCCGCCACCTGGGCTACTGCTGCCCCCGGAGCTGCCTCTGCTCCCTCTGTCATGGCTCGGCTCTCCTCTCCTCCTCCACCCTTCCACCTCTTGGCTCCTTCTCTTCTTCTGTGACCCACCTGGCCAGCTTCCGGGCAAACTCCCGATTTGACGTCTCCATGTCAACTTCTCTTACCGCCCTCTCCATCAGCTCCTTGTAGGAGAGGGGAGGGAACTCTCTTCAGCTCCATCCTGAAGAAACCCTGTTGCAGCCCCAGGGTAAAAGCCATCATCAAGCTATGGCCCGACATCTCCTAGACCCGGGTGACCTCTTCCTGGAACCGGTCAACGTAGCTTCCCAGGGTCTCGTTCACCCACTGCTTGATGTGGAACAGGGACTCCGACTCCTTCTTCCTCTTCTTCGAGGTAGTGAACCTCAACATGAAGCCCCAGCGCAGGTCCTCGAAGTAGTAGATGGAGCTGGCCGGCAACTGGCGAAACCACTCCCTTGCCATCTCCTTGAGGGTGATGGCGAAGAGTCGGCACTTGAATCCATCCAACATTTGCTGGATCAAAACCACGTCCTCGAACCATTGGACGTGCTGGACCGGGTCCCCCTTCCCGGTGTAGTAAGACATCTCGGGCTCCCTGAAGCCCAATGGAACCGGGGCAGAAGAGACCAACTCGCTAAAGGGGCTGTCTCCCCCTACTGGGTGAGCTGGCGCATCTCGCGGGCCCAGCCCACCGATCCGGCTTCCGCTTGCCGAGCCTGGGAAGAGCACGCTCCCGAGGAGCTCGCACCCCCGGCCCTCCTCGGCGACCTCCTTCCCAGCTCGCCTTCCAGTGGCGTCCTCGCCCAGAGATGGGGCGGCGGCGATCTGTGCAGCTGGAGTCGAGCACTCGGCCCGCGTGTCGAGTGCAAACTTGACGAGGCTCAGCACCTCGTTCCTGAAATCTTCGAACATCCCCACCGTGGCTAGAGGAGGAGGGGCGGCGAGTCCGACCTATCAGATCCTTGTCCTCCCGTCATCGAGCTTGCTGAAGGTTTTCTGTGCTGACCACTCTCCATGCTCACCACACCAAAATGTTGAAACCAAAAACTCGGTCTCTTGTGGAGTTCACCCTTGGGGAAGGGGTGATCACGCACCTACTTCACTCCTGTAAGCAAAACAACAAAGGAAACAGGGAAAAACTGATCCAAGGACTCGTCGGGGAGGACCCACCACACACCCGGAAGATCTTAGAGCGCTTCTCATCCTTAGCCAAATGCCGAGCTAAGGTATCCTCAGAAAGCGCTTGAGAGAGAGAGCAAGAGGGCATAAGAAGCGTGATTTCTGAGGTACCCCTTGGGTCCTATTTATAGATTTCTAAAAATGGCATGCAAATAGCCAACCTCCGTTGTTCTGAACGGCTATGTGCAGCCCAGGTTGGCGTGCTAATAGCATAAATCCATTGTTCTAAAAGGCTATGGGCAGGACAATGGGGGCAAAATGGTAAAAAATAACTCACGGATCAATGGGCGAGTAGCCCTCAGCAGTCTCTGCTCGGCAAGGGCGGCGAGCACGATCCCGGACTCTTCAGCTTGCGAGCTGCGAGCCCGCTAGGCTATCAGAATTCGGCAAGCTCGCCTTGAGGTCGACGAAAGGGGGAGAGTTCGAAGAACACCAAGCTCAGTTCGTCGAACGTCGAGCTCGCGAGGCTGGCCCTACTCGCGGGACGTGCGCCGGGCTCGCCTGGTTGAGCTTGATCTCGCTGAGCCCCATTACCCCCTGGTGCTCGCCCGAGGCTCAGAAAGAGGGGAGGGCTGGCCGAGCTGGTTCCGCGCACCCCCACTCGCTGGATACGGGGTTGTACATGCTATAGGTTGCCTTTGGTGAAACCCAGGTTTGCATACATGCTGCATTGTAGGTCCCCCTTTTTATTAAATGCTCAACCTAGAAACGTGTTTGATGTTTGTGACATACCAACCTGTTTCTTTACTCTCTTTGCATCTATATATTTACATACGAAGTGCTGACCTGCAGGGTGATGGAGTGCCCCGAGGTCCGCTCTGGATGGCCGGGAGGAGATGTGTTGGTTACACAGTTGAGGTCAGCCTTTGCTGACCCACGTTACAACAAATTTTTACAGGGCAAGGATCACAAGCGGGAGCAAGCTCACCTGCCAAAAAGGCCTAAGCCTCATGAATTTGATTCTCTTTTTTTACTTATGTTTTGTTGAATGTTTTGCTCCATGAACTGTAATCCGGCTTGCATGCTGAGGTACCATAGGAGTGCTAAAGCACGTTGCTATGTTTATTATTGTTTTAGTTTGTGGACTCATGATTGTTGTATGGCCTTAAAGCCGTTTTGATACTCCTGTTATAGTTGATAACTTCTAGTGTTTGTGGGTTTCTGCTATTTTGTGTTCTAAGTTTTGAGATGCGTTGTTTTTTTATATCACTTTATAATGCTAAAGTTGTGACGTCTTTATGTTGTGGGGCCCTGGTCGGACCTATATTATATGGTCATTATAGGGGAGGTATTACAACCTATCAGTGGAATGTGCCCCGCTCGCGCCCTAACAAGTCATTCGGGCTCTATGAAGTTGATGTGACGTCTAATTTAGCCTTATAAATAGAACGTGTAAGCATGCAAGTGGCAGAGATGTCCGCTTCCTCTGCCACTCCTTGTTGGGCAAATAATAATAATAATTTTATTGAAGAACAGGTTGATTACATGGGAAGTCCTCCTCTGCCTTCCTTTAACCCGAACAACGCTCCGGATAACAATGCTTATAATCCGGGTTATAGGAACTATCCAAATTTGTCATGGAGCAACCAGGGTAATGCCCAATGTCCGCCTAATATGAACACGCCTGGTTTTCTTCCACCACCACCAAAGCACTCTTCACTTGAAGAGGTATTTTCCAAATATGTTGGCTCGAATGAATCCAATATCCGGAATCTCACCGGATCTGTAAAGAACTTAGAGAATCAAATTCGCCAACTTGCCAAAGTGATTGTCGAGCGCCCGCATGGAGCTTTACCGGGCAACATTGAGCTGAATCAAGGTAGAATGCAAATGTCATCACACTCTGCAGCAGAAAGGAGGTAAGCTCTCCAAATAAGAGCGAGCCCAAGGTAACTGTTTCTGTTTTACCCCCTCCAGTTATATTTTCTAATTCTCCAAATGCCTCAAAATCTCGACTTATTTCTACTTCTGCACCGCCTTATATATCTAAAATTAAAAATGAGCGTGTAGAGGAACAATACAAAATTTTTTTAGAAATTTTTAAGCAAATTCAAATAATTGTTCCCCTCTGTGAGACAATCTCTCAAATGCCTAAATACGCGAAATATCTCAAGCAGTTACTCTCCAATAAAAAGAAACTTGAAGATATCTCGCATGTTTCCCTCACCGCAAAATGCTCGGTCGCTTTATTAAATAAATTGCCTCAAAAATTATATGATACGGGACGATTTTCTATCCCGTGTCTCTTTGGCAATTTATTAGTAAAACATGCCCTCTCCGACTTGGTGTAGCATAAATCTAATGCCCTACTCTTTGTTTAAGAAATTAGGATTAGGAGATTCAATCCCAACAAAAATAAGTATACAACTAGCCGATCGTTTTATTAAGTATCCAGTATAGGTAGTGGAGGACGTACTAGTCAAGGTTGATAAGTTCATCTTTCCGGTTGACTTTGTCAATCTTGACATCGAAGAGGATGCCGAAGTACCCCTCATACTCGGCCGCCCCTTCCTTGCCACCTCCCGCGCAATAATAAATGTGAGTAACGAAAAGCACCTCCTTTGTGTTGGAGATGATGAAGTTACTTTCAATATCAATCCCACCATGCGAAATTCTCTTTCAAATTATTATTCTTGTTATCATCTAGACACATCATTTGACGAAGATTTTTCTTCATTTTCTTATTGCGGTTCCCCATCTCGTGAAGATGCGGAACTTGTAGAATTATTTTGTTTAAGGAATTATCCCATTCTTCACCTCCCGAGCCAATTGGCTTAGAGAATATTAAAATTACGACCTCTTACGAAATACCACTCACTCTTGAGCTTAAGCAACTTCCAGAGCACCTAGGATATGTCTTTTTTAGAAAAAAACTCTAAATTGCTCGTCATCATTTCTTCTACTTTGAGTGATTCCGAAATTTACGAATTAATTCAAATCTTAAAAGAGCACCATCGAGCCATAGCTTGGCAAATATCTGAAATTAAATGGATAAGCCTCTCCTTCTGTACACACAAAATATTAATAGAAGATAATTCTCGCAACACTTTACAGCCTCAGCGACGACTTAATCCCAACATGAAAGACATCGTTAAGATTGAAGTAATTAAGCTGTTAGATGCGGGAATTATCTACCTAATTTCGGATAAACCTTGGGTTAGCCCCGTGCAAGTCGTGCCAAAGAAAGGCGGTATGACGGTAGTGGTTAATGAGAACAATGAATTAATTCCAACTTGTACTGTCATGGGTTGGCGGATGTGCATCAACTATAGAAAATTAAATGATGCCGCCTGAAAAGACCACTTTCCATTGCCATTCATTGATCAAATTTTAGAACTCCTTTCCGGACACTCCTACTATTGCTTTCTTGATGGTTTATAGGGATATTTTTGAATCCCAATGTCACCCAAGGACCAGGAGAAAACAACCTTTACTTGTCCCTTCGGCACCTTCGCTTATAGAAGGATGTTGTTTGGTCTTTGCAATGCACCAACAACATTCCAAAGATGTATGTTGGCCATCTTTACTGAGATGGTTGAGGATGTGATGGAAGTCTTCATGGATGACTTTTTTGTATTCGAAAATTCTTTTAAATCATGCTTAGCTAATCTTGATCATGTTTTTCAATGTTGTGAAGGCACGAATCTGACTCTCATCTGGGAGAAATGTCGTTTCATGGTCCGAGAGGGGTTGGTTCTTGGTCATAAAATATTTGGTAAAGGGATCGAGGTTGATAAGGCCAAGATCAAGGTCATTGAGAAACTTCCCCCTCCAACAAATGTAAAATCTGTTAGAAATTTCCTTGGTCACGCAGGTGTTTATCAGCGATTTATACAAATTTTTTCCAAAATTATAAAGTCGTTAACCCACTTGTTGGAAAAGACTCTTCTTTAATTTTTGATATTGAATGTTTAGCAGCTTTTAATATTATCAAAGATAAATTAATTAACTTGCCAATTCTAGTAGCACCAGATTGGTCTTTTCCATTCGAGATAATGTGTGATGCAAGTGACATTTCTGTAAGCGTGGTGTTAGGCCAATGTGTGAATAAGTATTTTCACCCAATTTATTATGCAAGCAGGACACTCACATCCGGACATGCCAACTGCACCACTACATAGAAAAAACTTTTGGCAATTATTTTTGCATTTGATAAGTTTAGCTCTTATATTACTCTCTCTAAAGTCATTGTATTTACTAATCATTCTGCCCTTAGGTACCTACTAAACAAGGCAGACTCCAAGCCCCAATTATTAAGATGGATTCTGCTGCTGCAAGAATTTGACTTAGAGATCCGGGACAAGGAAGGAGTGGAGAACTTGGTAGCTGATCATCTCTCCCGCTTAGAGAGCCCTACTACAGATACATTGGCAGAAGCTGAAATTGATGATAAATTCCCTGAATAGCGTCTCTTCGCCATCAAAAAATTAATGAATTCTTCTACCCCTTGATTTGCAGATTTGGCCAACTATCTAGTGGCTCGGGTCCTTCCAAAAGGTTTTTCAATTCAGCAAAATAAGAAATTCTTTTCCGATGTGAAGAACTACTTTTGGGAGGACCCTTTCTTATTTCGTATCTATGAGGATCAAGTGGTAAGAAGATGTGTTTCGAGTGAGGAAGGCTTGCAAATTTTGTGGCACTGCCATGAAGAACCAACCAGTGGACATTACCAAGCAAACCACACTACAAGGAAAGTGCTGGAGGTCGGTTTCTACTGGATCTAGATCTTTAAGGATGCTCACTCTTTTGTGAGTGGATGCGACAGATGCCAAAGGTCAGGTAACATTTCTCGCCGAGACAAAATGGCCCAAAACTCCTTTTTGGAGTGAGAAATTTTTAATCTGTGGGGTATCGATTTTGTAGGTCCTCTCCCTCCCTCATTTAATAATAAATATATTCTCGTTGTGGTTGACTATGTGTCGAGATTGCTGGAAGCGCAAGCTCTCCCCACTAACGACGCAAGAGTTGTCGTCAAATTTTTAAAGAAATTATTCTCTCGTTTTGACAAACCTCGCGCTATAGTTAGTGATAGGGGCACACACATCTGTAACAACCAGTTTGCTAAAATTTTAGTGACAGAATTAGTTTTAAGAAGACCTAAACAGCTAGAGGGGGGCTGAATAGGTTCAATTCTTTTTTGTATTGTTTAGGCAGACTTATTTATCACTATTAGACCCGTTATGCAACCTGTCACAACACAGATAAAAGTAAACACAGCTAACACAAAATACACAGTTTTAAAGTGGTTCCCCAAGTGATGGGTACATCCACTTTCCCCCTTTGCCTATCTAGCAGTATGCTAGATTCGGCCTAACTCCCTTATTCCTTCTCAGATCCTCAAATCTTACAACTCAGAACACATAGATGGTTCCTACAACTCAGACTTCAGCAAGTCCTACAACTCAGAGTGAGTCCACACTCCTACAACTCAGGCACACAAGCCCTACCTCAACCTTTTCCACATGCCTACAACTCAGGGAATTAATCCCCTACCTCAGGCATTCAACCCAACCTCAGCCTTTATAATTTTAGGCTTACAACTCAAATCTATAAAAGATCCTATAGAAAATTTATGATAGAAAAGTATAAATCCTTCACCCAGGTAGAGAGAGAAAGGGTTGAAGGTTTCTTGATCAGTTCTTGATAGAACTGACAACTCTAGAATCAACCTATCTTAGCTTCTTCAAAGCTTCTTGAATCTGAACAAAGTAAGGTTGATCTTCTTGTGAAGTGGAGATGATGCTCAATCCAGCTTCTTCTTTTCAGAATTTAATCTGAATTCTTCTTGCAGACTTATTCAGGATCTGTTAGAGACTTGATGACTCCTAGATGAAGACTTCTCTTCTTCTTCTTAGATTGGTTCTATGTTGGATACTTCCAGCTCTTTCATCTAATGATAGAATATGTCTTTATATAGGCTTCATCCGAGGTTACCGGCTGATCCGGTTCATAACCACCTTTTGACAGCTCTGACAGATGCAACAGCTCTGTTGGTTATAACAGCTGTCAAGTCACCAGTTACTTCATGATACTTTGTCTCAGCAGCAAAGTGTCGGGACATTACTTCACATGTGTCAACACAAATAGATCAAGTGTCGACACAATCCTTGGTGATGTCGACACAGCTCCCATAGTGTCGACACAGCTTATTTTTAACATCTTGACACAGCTTTTGTGAAATGTGTCGACACAAGTCCTGTGTGTTGACACAATTGCTTCTTGTCTCGACACAGTTGTTATCTTGATAGAACTCTGGAATGTATCGACACAAGTCCTGTGTGTCAACACAATTGCTATAGACAAAATTCTGTGTGTCGACACAAGTCCTGTGTGTCGACACAATCTGTCTTCTGGTGTCGACTCAATTGGTGTCGACAGAATTCTAGTGGGTGTCGACACAGTTGTTGTCGACGGATTTTCTATGTGTCGACACAAGTCCTGTGTGTCGACACAATTTGGCTTCTTGTGTCGACACAGTTGTTGTCGACAGATTTTCTGTGTGTCGACACAAGTCATGTGTGTCGACACAATCTGGCTTCTAGTGTCGACACAGCTTTTCCCAGGTGTCGACAATTGTACTTAGAAAATTTTTATAACCTACACAATGAAACTCAACACACCATCAAATACACATTGATGAATATTATTGAGTTAGGTGAGGCTTCTCCAAATCTGGTACATATTTTCCAATGTACCCAACAATCTCCCCTTATTTGGAGAAGTCATAACCCTTAGTCAATGATATACACCACTTATAATAAAACACAAATTATGATGTATATATAAAAAAACATTTCTCAGACAGGGTAATTCATAGCCAGAAACAAAATATTATATCAACACAAAGTATGATAACATGTATTGAACAGGAATCAATATTTTGTTGAATTACAAGGAAGTTTAACATTCAAAAGATTACATAGATTTACATAGTGTTAAAATCTAGTAAATCTATCCTAAGGCTGATCAGGCTCCTTGATTACAATGTCTTTGCCAGATTGAACCCTTGCTTGTACACTAGTTCCAGTGTCTTCAGCTGGTTTCTTCTCTTTAAGATCTTTCTTCTTAAGCTCTTCAGCCTTGATCTTCTGCCTTTCAAAATAATGATAAGGCTTAGGAAAGTATTTGCTTGGCTCCACAGTAGTAGCAGGTACCTTTCCAGCTTTGTGATCTCTTCTAAATTGATATATGGCATCTTGCCTCTGTTGATACTTGTTCCACTCTTGTTCAGAATACCACTTTCCTCTATCATGTATTTTGTCTTTCACAGCTTGCCAGGAAGTGAGTATTATGTTCCTTGAAGTGAGACTCTATCTTTCAAAATCTGGCTTTGATTTAGCCTGCTCTCTAAATCTTTTCTTGGAAAGTTGAGCTTCTTGCCCTCTCTTCAAAGTAGCCTCAGACATTTCAACTTTCTCAATTATAAAATTCTGAACATCCTCTGGAGGGCTATACATCTGTTGAACCAGTTGTTGAATTCCCTCAAAATTAGAAGGGGGTATATAATTTGGGCTACCTCCTGCTGACCCCCTTCATTTCTTGCAGCTTGAATGCCTGACTCAGCTATATTATCATCATCACACAATGGTGGATATCCAAGAGTGGCTCTGATAGCATTAGTGATCCATTTGGCATGATCAGAGCCTGCAGTGACTAACAATCTCTCCCCCTTTATGACTTCTCTCTCAACATGATCCCTGAGATCATCTTTCTGAAATCTGACCTGATCAGCTAAGTAATTGGTGCCTTCTTTATAATAAGCTTTAAACTTCTGTAGCTGATCAGAGATTATATTTTGAGAGGTTTGAATAGCAGTTTGAAAAGTAGCTAAATCTTCTTTAAGTTTCAGATCAAACTCTGACTTTTCTTTAGCCCCTTCTTCAGTTAAAGCAGTTGATGTATTCTTTAGTTCTGTGACAATCACATTATGTGATTCAGTAAGATTATCATTTATTCTTATCTGATTTTCTAGAACATACCCTTGCTTAACTACTATATCATCAATTTGAGTCCTTGCCTCTTGTTGCTGCTTGGCCAGATAAACTATAGCATTACCTTCCTTATGGAAGCAATCTGTCATCTCTTTCTTATTCTGGTTGACTTCAAATCTTATTGATTTAATGTCTTGGGCCAAAGTGAACTGGAGGTCTTTGTGACTTTCATCCATATATTTCTCCAGGGCTGCTCTTTGTTCATCCATTTTAACCTGCAGAGCCACCAACAGTGAACTGTAGTCAACTACTGGGGTTGGTTATGTAGTAACAGTCTGCAAAGCTCTCTTATAGCCTAAGCTCCTTTTCTTGAAAACCATAAGTTTCCTCTTCTTTGCTTTAGATGCTTCTTCATCATCAGAAGCTGAGGAGCTTGCTATATCCACTGTCTCTTTAGGACTAGAGGGCTGCTCCTTCTCAGTCCTTGATAGCTCCCCCTTAGTCCTTGGCTCCTGAGGATCAAAAAACAACTCTTCAAGAGTGAATTCTTGTTGTGTTTGTACATGTGGAATATCTATTTCTTGGGCAGTGGATGGAGCATTAACAAATGCAGATGTGTCTTCCGTTGTAACATCTTGTGCTTGGATATTGTCTTGGTTTGTTTGTTCAACATCAGGTAGATGCACAGTTAGTATGTTAGGCTCAGTATTTATAGTTGCTTGATTAATATCATGTATTACCTCAAGTATAATTTCAGTAGTCATTTCACTCTCTAGTGCTGCTGGCTCTTTCTCTTGATGAGGCTCCCCCTAGAATTGATCCAAGGGGATGGTGTTGTCAGGTATCTGCTCCCCCTGCACCTGACAATCATCTAAATGTTTTGGAGCAGGTGATTTTCTAGCAGGCTCTGGTTGTTCTTCATCTGAGCTGAAAGTCACTTGTTCTTCTGAATCACTAGAAGATTCAGCTACCTTGGGGGTTTGTTTCTTCTTTTTTTGTGGTAGTTGTTTCTGTAGAGTAGGAACATCTTTTGTCAGCACCCTTTCCCATCTGGAATGTATCCTTAAATCCATGCATCTTATATGGTTTATCTTTGAGCCTGCAGTCCGGTACATCACTTCAGGTATATTCACAGCCAAATACAGGCTTAGTATTCTGCCGAGGTTTGGTTTCTTGAAACTTTCTTTGATCTTCTCAAAGATTACTTGTAACGTCCCGAATCGCTCTAGGCCCCTAGTGTGTGTGTTTTGAGTCAGGAGGGTTGACTTGAGTCCTGAGAGTGCAGGGAATTGGACTGCACTTGTGGAGAAGTGGAGAATCAGTGTACAAAGGAAGTGACACGGGTAGGGACACGGCCGTGTGCCTACCCGTGTGCGTCGAGTGGAGCTCGACGACCCGTGTCGAGATCGTCGAGCTGTGTCGACACCAAGGGACACGGGTAGGGACACGGTCGTGTGCCTACCCGTGTGCGTCGAGTTGAGCTCGACGACCCGTGTCGAGATCGTCGAGCTGTGTCGACACTAAGTGACACGGGTAGTGACACGGCCGTGTCCCTACCCGTGTGTGTCGAGTTGAGCTCGACGAGAAGTGTCGAGATGCAACCCGAGAAGTACACGGCCAAGGACACGGCCAAGTACACGGCCGTGTCATAGGGACACGGGTCGGGACACGGGCGTGTCCCTACCCGTGTCAAGTATTGAACCGACATGGAAACTGTCGTTGCCGCTTCGCCAGGCAGGACACGGGTAAGGACACGGCCGTGTCCCTACCCGTGTCACATTTTATATATATTGGGGAGAGAAAACCCTAGCCTGTTTCATTCTCTTTTCATCCCCTATTTCCAGTGAGAACTCCTATGAGAGGGAAAACTGCAGGAGCAAGTCCTACCGAAGGAGATCCGTCATCGCCGTGAAAGAGAAGATGCCGCCAAGGAGAACTACAAGATCCATGGCTAGAAATGGTGGTACCGCTGGAGCCAATGTGAGTTTCCTACCCTCTCCCTTGGTGCTAGATCTATAGTTATTTCTTAGGAGAGACATCGACTCAAGAGAGTCTTGATGGAGAGGAGAAGATTTCTAGGTTAGGCCATGTTAGAACTTGTGTTCTATACTTTAGATCTCTTCAACCCTTCCCCTTTTCTTCAATATGACGATGGGTGGATGGTCTCGTGAGGAGATTATGGCCTTTGAGGTTGAATAAGGGAGGAGAATATTTCTGGAAAATTTAGGAATGATCGCCTTGAGGAGGAAGACGAACCGATGCCGTTCATTTTCCTTTAAGATGCGCGCAGAATCTGTATTCTACGCGCAGCAATCTTCTAGGCCATTTTCCCGATGGATATGGCCAGATCTGGGCTTTTGGCTAAACACGAAAGTTGTAGCCCTCGGAAATACCTTTCCAACGGGTGGTTGCACGACTTCTGGCGAAGTCTGTAGCCACGGGAAAATCCAAACGAAAATGGTGGTTAATAATTCCTGCATGCAGAAACTGTGTTCTGTACGCAGCGGACTTCAAGTCCGATTTCAAATAGGATAATGTCAAATCTGGGTTGAGCTCTGAATATGAAAGATGTATTCCTTGGAAATACCCTTCCATCGAGGGGTTACACGACTTCACCGGATTCCTGTAGCCTCGGGAATCTCCGGTCGAAGTTGCTGACCAGATTCAACCTGCGCCTAAATTCTGGGCTTAATGGAAAAATGGATTTTTGTTTCGGTGAAATTATTAATGCAAGATACTTGCCTTGGATGAACCCTTATGATTAATCATTTGTTGTGTGATTGAAGTATCTTATTAACCATATTTCATATTACCAAATTGTGAAACAAACATGTTTAAAAGAATTGAACTGGTAGGAAGTGAAAGATGGAATATGATGCACTACATGTTTAAATTATGATGTTATTAATAAGTAAAATGTGATAGATCTTATATGCGCATCATGTATATTACATTGTCATCATTTGGGAAGTCGTATAGATGAATAGATCATGGTCATGGATATATTTGATTAATGAAATGAGTCTAGTGGACCAATACTTAGAGCGTTGTCTCCCTACGGGTAGTATTGTGAAGGGATGTAAGTGCGGGGTTTACCGTCACCAGTTTTGGTTGAGTTGAGATAAGGTGTGAATGGATGGTTGGGTTGTGCCCTCGTGTTTACTTCTGAGGCCCCTTCCATGTTGTGTTGATAGGGTGTTTGCATGTGGTGTGAGTCGACACGCGGTGTCGTAATCCCGGGTTAAGGATAGTGTGGCAGGTCTACGGGCTCGCCAGTCGTCACACCGACGGGAGTTGGCAGTTAGACCTGGTCGGTTTGGGCTGTGTCCTCGGTGTTCACGTCCCGAGGCCCCTCCGACCATGTGGACGGTTGGGCTGTGTCCTCGTGCTTTCTTCCGAGGCCCCTTCCGGGTCACGCAAGGCCAGTTCGGGCTGTGTTCTTGGTGCACATCTACCCAAGACCCCGCTGGGCCATAGTACGCATGGGCTTCGCTGTTGTGTTCTTAGCGTTGAGGCGTACGGAGGCCTAGGTGAAGTAGTGTGATACCCGCCTAGTAGTAGAAGTGCCCGTTCTACTGTCACCGCCTGACCACGGCGGCTGATGCCTGAGAGGTTAGCTACCTGCTCGAAAAGTGGGAACTATAGTCTGTGTCGACATAGCAATTGCATGGGTGTGCATGGGTGAGTCATTGCATAGCATTCATAGCATTTCATATCATTGCACAACAAGATCCTCATCGTATAAGTTTGTATGGGCACTCTTATACGATGAGTTACTTTATGTAACCCGATCCTTAACTTATAAGTTTGTATGGGCATTCTTATAAGTTAAGTTACTTTCCTGCTGTAGCTTTCTTACACTTGTTATTATACCTTGATGGCTCTTGTAGAATTGTTAGTTTACATATTGATAACTTTTGTAGAACTGCTAGTTATACATTGATACTCATGTACCTTGTCACCTGATTGTACTTTTATACTTACTGATATATACTTTACACTTGTTTCTCTTTCTCCGCCCCGTGCCGAGGAGTCGCCGGGGGAGCGGATGTGAAACCACTTAGTCGTTTCGACTAACGGTTGCTACGTCTTCCTTTTTAGGAGGTCACGCCGCAGGTAGAGCAGCCGCAGACTACGCCGCAGGACAGCCAGGCCAGGACGGCAGGGCCTGAAGTGACGGTGCCGTCGATACCGTCTGTTACTGATGTTAGTGTTTTGCTTACTCTGATGTAGCCCGTTTGGGCAATGATTAGCTGTACTCTGATATATTGTAGAAGCATGTTTTAGCTTCTCATTATTGATGTATTTGGACTTTATAACTTAGTGTGGATTTTGACTTCTCTTGCTTATTTTATTGGTTGGGTTGGCATGAGTTATTGATATTGTTGTAGCCGGCGGAATAGGCGTCTTGTGGTACAGGTTAGCACGTGTGCTAATGCTACCGCAAGGCGGCTGTTCCGGGCATAAGACTCCCTCTTCGTGCCGTGTTTTGGGATCCGGGGAGGGGGGGTCTTACAAATGGTATCAGTTTGCCACGATCCTCAACTAAGAAGTCATTCAACAATGGTGCCACCCCGTTTGGTTAGTCAGTTTGGGGACAAACTGACTTAGCGGAAGCAGTGGTGTGCCCATATGTAATTCACATTAAGTTTGTCCAACTTTGACCTTAAATTTAGCTAACCTGACCACAAATTTGTCGTGTATGTGTATGTTCCACTACATGTTGAGCCGATGGGGGGTACTCTTACCCCTCCCATACCCACTCAGTTCCAACAGTCTGAGTTGGGGCAGACGCTCACCGCCATTCTTGATGCTTTTAAGGCACAGCAGGCTCCGGTGCAACAACAGGCCCCGAGCTCCAACTGGCTGAGCACCTTCCGTGCTCTCTCCCCTCCCGTCTACCTTGGGACGGAGTCAGTTGTACGTACAGAGGAATGGCTAGACACGATACAGGAGTTGTTGGCTGGTATCCGTTGCCCAGCCAACATGGCAGTGACATTGGCAGTGTCCGTCTTGGACTTACATGCGAAGAGGTGGTGGAAGTCCCTCATGGGCTCTACCTTCCAAGGCCGGATCTACACGGAGATAAGTTGGAATGAATTCTCGGGTGTTTTCTTGGAGCACTTTATCCCTACTTCGGCCCGAGATGAGCTTGAGCAGAGGTTCCTTCTACTAAAGCAGGGATCAAAGTCGGTTACAGAATACCAGCGGGAATTCCAGCATCTCGCGAGGTTTGCGGACTCTTATGAGTTGGATGACAGAGGTTATGCCAAGCGCTTCTATAAAGGGCTGCGAGATCCCCTAAGGCAGTCCCTTTTGTTTATAGCGGATGGTAGCTTGGCGGAGATCATTGATATGGCGAAACGATTGGAGGCGGACCACCTGGGATGTAGTAAGAGGCCTGCGGAGGACGTGATGGAAGCCGGCCCAAGTAATAGAAGGAGACGGGACTTCAGAGCAGGAAGAGGTTATCAAAGAGGTGGCGGGCGTGTCCACCGAAACTATAGGGTGGAGCATCCAGTTCCGCAGCAGCCTGCGTTGCCTCCACCCCCACAGCATCAGCGATTTCAACAACCTGAAGGGCGTCGTGGTCTGGTGTGCTTCGAATGCAACCAGCCGGGCCACATCCGGCGTTTTTGCCCGCAGCTATATGGGAACGCCCCTCCTGCTCTCCATCCTGCTCTCCCTCCTGCTCTCCCTCCAGCAGCTCCACGAGGGCGGGGATATATGCGCGGTCGAGGACGAGGATCGCCAAGAGGAAACCCCGGACCGGTCCGGGATCAGGTGTACGCGCTTGACATGGCGCAGGAACGGAACCCACAAGATGTGATTGCAGGTATGATTTAATTAATTTACATATTTGCATGGTCTAACTTGAACTGATTAGAACCTACTAGCCACTAGCAATAAGTTTTGGTTGTTGGTACTTAGGCACCGTGATTATTGGCGGGAAGACGGCCTATGCGCTGTTCGATACCGGCGCCTCACACTCCTTTGTGTCCGAGGATTTCATAAAAGACATGGGGGATGTACAGTACTTCACTGGCATAGCCCGACGTGTACGCCTTCCGGACGGCTCGGAGATGATCGCGACCGCCAAGTGCGAGCTGGAGTTATTTATTGATGGGAAGGCCTTTGATACGCCGGCCACGGTTCTGAGAATGCCGGAGTTTGACATCATTTTGGGCATGACATGGCTGGACTGGCACTTCGCGAGGATCGACTGCGCAGAGAAGCAGATCTATTTGAGGCATGGAGACTCTGACGTCATCTTCCAAGGTATTGGCTTCGCGCCACGTATGATATTATCTTCTATTCAGGCTGTAAAGGCTCACATGAAGGGGGATGAGGTCTTCATGATCTGGTTCGAGTTGAAGGAAGCAGCGTTGGAATTAAAGGATGTACGGGTAGTGCGGGATTTTCCTGAGGTATTTCCTGAGAAGCTACCAGGATTACCTCCGCATAGAGAGGTCGACTTCCAGATCAATCTAGTACCAGGTGCCAAGCCTGTGTCCAAGGCTCCGTACAGAATGGCTCCGAAAGAACTCGCGGAGTTTAGAGTTCAATTGCAAGAACTGGTGGATTCAGGGTTCGTTCGCCCCAGTTCATCGCCATGGGGAGCCCCTGTGCTGTTCGTGAAGAAGAAGGATGGAACACTGCGATTGTGCATAGATTATCGGGAACTCAATCGGTTGACGGTGCGGAACACTTATCCACTACCGCGGATCGATGAGTTGTTCGACCAACTAGTGGGGGCACATTGGTTTTCTAAATTGGATTTGCGCTCCGGATACTATCAATTGAGGATACATGAGGGGGATATTCAGAAAACAGCATTCAGTTCTAGATATGGTTTGTATGAGTTCACTGTAATGCCGTTTGGGCTCACAAATGCCCCTTCGGCCTTCATGAGTTTGATGAACAAGGTGTTTGAACCATATCTGGACATCTTCGTCATTGTTTTCATCGACGACATCTTGGTATACTCAAAGACGGAGGAGGAGCATGTCGAGCACCTGACCTTGGTTTTGAGAAAATTGAAGGAGCACGCCTTGTATGCCAAGTTTAGCAAATGTGAATTCTGGCTTAAGGAGGTTGCCTTCTTGGGACATGTGATCAGTGGAGCAGGATTGGCTGTGGATCCAGCTAAGGTGCGGGCCGTGAAGGAGTGGCCGCCCTTGAAGTCGGCGGCTGATGTTCGAAGCTTTCTTGGACTTGCTGGCTACTACCGCAAGTTCGTGAAAGGATTTTCCAAGATTGCCCTTCCTCTTACCTCCTTGACGAAGAAGGGTGTGCCATTTGAGTGGACACCTCAATGTGAAGAGGCATTTCAAGAATTGAAAGATAGGCTTACCTCCGCCCCCATCCTTGCACTTCCGTCTGGGAAGGAAGGATTCCAAGTTTACACGGACGCATCATATCAAGGGATGGGAGCAGTGCTGATGCAGCACGGGCATGTGATCGCTTATGCTTCAAGGCAGTTAAAGAAACATGAGATCAATTACCCGGTTCATGATTTGGAGTTGGGAGCAGTGGTGTTCGCTTTGAAAGTCTGGAGGCATTATTTATATGGCGTGCACTGCGAGATCTTTTCCGATCACAAAAACTTGAAGTATGTTCACACTCAGAAGGAGTTGAACCTGAGACAACGGCGGTGGTTGGAATTTCTATGCGACTATGAGTTCACCATGAACTACCACCCTGGGAAAGCGAACTCGGTAGCCGATGCCTTGAGTAGGAAAGTGCCAGGCTCTAGCCCGGAGTCTCGGCTGATGAGCATGGAGTTGGCTCGGATGATCGAGGAGATGGAAATTACTCTAGTATTCAAGGACCCTTCGGCAGAGTATGCGGAGTATTTGGCCAACATGAGCATAGTTTGTGATATCCGAGACCGGATTCGGGTGGAGCAAGGAATGGATGCGGCCTTGGCCCCGGCAATCCAGGAAATTGAAGATAGGACCACCGATGAGTACACACTCAAAGACGGCCTCGTTTATTTTCGTGGCCGACTCTATATTCCCAAGGGCGGCAAAATTCGGGAGGATATCTTGAGAGAGGCACATTCCTCTCAATATTCAGTGCACCCTGGTATTGCTAAGATGTACGCCGGATTGCGGAAGACCATGTGTTGGCCGGGAATGAAGAAGGATGTTCGCTACTATGTTACACATTGCGAAGCTTGCCAAAGAGTGAAGGCTGAATGCAGGAGTCCCGGTGGTTTGTTGCAGTCATTGCCCATCCCCGAATGGAAGTTCGAGGATATCTCCATGGACTTTGTTCATGGGTTACCTCATTCCCGCTCCGGGAATGATTCAGTATGGGTTATTGTGGATCGACTGACAAAGGTGGCCCGGTTCATTCCAATGAAGAAGGAAGCACACGTGGATGTTTTGGTACGCCTTTTTGTGGAGCAATTTGTACGGTATCATGGCGTGCCCAAGACAATTGTTTCGGATCGGGATGGCCGTTTACATCCAATGAGTGGAAAGCGGTACAGGCATATTTGGGCTCACGCCTAACCTTTAGTACCGCATTTCATCCTCAGACGGACGGGCAGTCAGAGCGGACCATCAGAACACTGGAGGATTTATTGAGGTTATGTGTGTTTGGACAGAGGAGAGCCATGGAAAGGCTCTTGCCCCTGGTGGAATTCTCCTACAACAATAGTCATCAAGCGAGCATCGGTATGGCGCCCCATGAAGCCCTTTACGGAAGAAGGTGCAGGACTCCCTTGTCTTGGGTGCAAGATGAAGATCCAAAGGCATTGGGAACGAATACATAGATGATACTGATGCGGCGGTCAGATTGATACGGGATCGCATGTTGGAGGCTCAAAGTCGACAGGCGAAATATTACAATAAAAAGCACCGGATGGTGGAGTTCCAAGTGGGCGAAAAAGTGTTCCTTAAAATTCGGCCGATGCATGGAGTGTCACGGGTGCGTGGAGTGAAAAAGCTCAGCCCAAGTATGTTGGGCCTTATACTATATTGGAAAGGATCGGCCCGTTGGCCTATCGGTTGGAGTTACCACCAGAACTAGAAAATCTCCACGACGTGTTCCATGTGTCGTCGCTTCGAAAAGCACTGTTGCGGCCCACCGACCGTATATTCCCACTACCGATGGTGCAGTGGCATCAGATAGGTCTGTGCGACTAGAGCCGGTGCGGATTGTTGACAGCGAGACAAGTACTTTGCGCCGCAAAAGTGTTCCCTTAGTAAAGGTGCTATGGTTGAATCATGGGAAGGAGGCGTACACCTGGGAGCCAATGGATTTAATGCAGCAACGCTACCCAGAGTTGTTTGCTCAAGGTAATCTTACTTAAAAGCATATGTTAAATTTCCTGTCATGCTTTCCTCCCCACAGCCTAAGCCTGATTTCGGGGACGAAATCTTTTATTTTGTTTATAGGATTTGCAACGTCCCGAATCGCTCTAGGCCCCTAGTGTGTGTGTTTTGAGTCAGGAGGGTTGACTTGAGTCCTGAGAGTGCAGGGAATTGGACTGCACTTGTGGAGAAGTGGAGAATCAGTGTACAAAGGAAGTGACACGGGTAGGGACACGGCCGTGTGCCTACCCGTGTGCGTCGAGTGGAGCTCGACGACCCGTGTCGAGATCGTCGAGCTGTGTGTCGACACCAAGGGACACGGGTAGGGACACGGTCGTGTGCCTACCCGTGTGCGTCGAGTTGAGCTCGACGACCCGTGTCGAGATCGTCGAGCTGTGTCGACACTAAGTGACACGGGTAGTGACACGGCCGTGTCCCTACCCGTGTGTGTCGAGTTGAGCTCGACGAGAAGTGTCGAGATGCAACCGAGAAGTACACGGCCAAGGACACGGCCAAGTACACGGCCGTGTCATAGGGACACGGGTCGGGACACGGGCGGTACCCTACCCGTGTCAAGTATTGAACCGACATGGAAACTGTCGTTGCCGCTTCGCCAGGCAGGACACGGGTAAGGACCGGCTGTGTCCCTACCCGTGTCATATTTTATATATATTGGGGAGAGAAAGCCCTAGCCGTTTTCATTCTCTTTTCATCCCCTATTTCCAGTGAGAATCCTGTGAGAGGGAAAACTGCAGGAGCAAAGTCCTACCGAAGGAGATCCGCCATCGCCGTGAAAGAGAAGATGCCGCCAAGGAGAACTACAAGATCCATGGCTAGAAAATGGTGGTACCGCTGGAGCCAATGTGAGTTTCCTACCCTCTCCCTTGGTGCTAGATCTATAGTTATGTCTTAGGAGAGACATCGACTCAAGAGAGTCTTGATGGAGAGGAGAAGATTCTAGGTTAGGCCATGTTAGAACTTGTGTTCTATACTTTAGATCTCTTCAACCCTTCCCCTTTTCTTCAATATGACGATGGGTGGATGGTCTCGTGAGGAGATTATGGCCTTTGAGGTTGAATAAGGGAGGAGAATATTTCTGGAAAATTTAGGAATGATCGCCTTGAGGAGAAAGACGAACCGATGCCGTTCATTTTCCTTTAAGATGCGCGCAGAATCTGTATTCTACGCGCAGCAATCTTCTAGGCCATTTTCCCGATGGATATGGCCAGATCTGGGCTTTTGGCTAAACACGAAAGTTGTAGCCCTCAGAAATACCTTTCAACGAGTGATTGCACGATTCTGGCGAAGTCTGTAGCCACGGAAAATCCAAACGAAAATGGTGGTAATAATTCCTGCATGCAGAAACTGTGTTCTGTACGCAGCGGACTTCAAGTCCGATTTCAAATAGGATAATGTCAAATCTGGGTTGAGCTCTGAATATGAAAGATGTAGTCCTTGGAAATACCCTTCCATCGATGGGGTTACATGACTTCACGGATTCCTGTAGCTCGGGAATCTCGGTCGAAGTTGCTGACCAGATTCAACCTGCGCCTAAATTCTGGGCTTAATGGAAAAATGGATTTTTGTTTCGGGTGAAATTATTAATGCAAGATACTTGCCTTGGATGAACCCTTATGATTAATCATTTGTTGTGTGATTGAAGTATCTTATTAACCATATTTCATATTACCAAATTGTGAAACAAACATGTTTAAAAGAATTGAACTGGTAGGAAGTGAAAGATGGAATATGATGCACTACTTGTTTAAATTATGATGTTATTAATAAGTAAAATGTGATAGATCTTATATGCGCATCATGTATATTACATTGTCATCATTTGGGAAGTCGTATAGATGAATAGATCATGGCCATGGATATATTTGATTAATGAAATGAGTCTAGTGGACCAATACTTAGAGCGTTGTCTCCCTACGGGTAGTATTGTGAAGGGATGTAAGTGCGGGGTTTACCGTCACCAGTTTTGGTTGAGTTGAGATAAGGTGTGAATGGATGGTTGGGCTGTGCCCTCGTGTTTACTTCCGAGGCCCCTTCCATGTTGTGTTGATAGGGTGTTTGCATGTGGTGTGAGTCGACACGCGGTGTCGTAATCCCGGGTTAAGGATAGTGTGGCAGGTCTACGGGCTCGCCAGTCGTCACACCGACGGGAGTTGGCAGTTATACTTGGTCGGTTTGGGCTGTGCCTCGGTGTTCACGTCCCGAGGCCCCTCCGACCATGGGACGGTTGGCTGTGTCCTCGTGCTTTCTTCCGAGGCCCCTTCCGGGTCACGCAAGGCCAGTTCGGGCTGTGTTCTTGGTGCACATCTACCCAAGACCCCGCTGGGCCATAGTACGCATGGGCTCCGCTGTTGTGTTCTTAGCGTTGAGGCGTACGGAGGCCTAGGTGAAGTAGTGTGATACCCGCCTAGTAGTAGAAGTGCCCGTTCTACTGTCACCGCCTGGCCACGGCGGCTGATGCCTGAGAGGTTAGCTACCTGCTCCGAAAAGTGGGAACTATAGTCTGTGTCGACATAGCAATTGCATGGGTGTGCATGGGTGAGTCATTGCATAGCATTCATAGCATTTCATATCATTGCACAACAAGATCCTCATCGTATAAGTTTGTATGGGCACTCTTATACGATGAGTTACTTTATGTAACCCGATCCTTAACTTATAAGTTTGTATGGGCATTCTTATAAGTTAAGTTACTTTCCTGCTGTAGCTTTCTTACACTTGTTATTATACCTTGATGGCTCTTGTAGAATTGTTAGTTTACATATTGATAACTTTGTAGAACTGCTAGTTATACATTGATACTCATGTACCTTGTCACCTGATTGTACTTTTATACTTACTGATATATACTTTACACTTGTTTCTCTTTCTCCGCCCGGTGCCGAGGAGTCGCCGGGGGGAGCGGATGTGAAACCACTTAGTCGTTTCGACTAACGGTTGCTACGTCTTCCTTTTTAGGAGGTCACGCCGCAGGTAGAGCAGCCGCAGACTATGCCGCAGGACAGCCAGGCCAGGACGGCAGGGTCTGAAGTGACGGTGCCGTCGATACCGTCTGTTACTGATGTTAGTGTTTTGCTTACTCTGATGTAGCCCGTTTTGGCAATGATTAGCTGTACTCTGATATATTGTAGAAGCATGTTTTAGCTTCTCATTATTGATGTATTTGGACTTTATAATTATGTGGATTTTGGACTTCTCTGCTTATTTTATTGTTGGGTTGGCATGAGTTATTGATATTGTTGTAGCCGGCGGAATAGGCGTCTTGTGGTACAGGTTAGCACGTGTGCTAATGCTACCGCAAGGCGGCTGTTCCGGGCATAAGACTCCCTCTTCGTGCCGTGTTTTGGGATCCGGGGAGGGGGGGTCTTACATTACTGCAGACCAGTTAGTGTGGATCCTGAAGATGACTCTGGTCATTAGGCTGAACATCTAGGCAGATATCCTATCATGTCCTCCTAATTTGCATAAAAATTACCTTTCCTATTATCTCAGAAAGAAATTTTTCTGGGGCGTTCATCCCTTTCTGTTCATAGAAGATCCAATCTTGGTGGTGGGATCCAGTCCACACCATTGGAGAGCTTCCTTGGTCTTGGAAGATGCAACTTCATCTTCTTCTTGAACCCTTGGCAGTTGTAGAGTCTTCTCAAACTCTTCAGTGTGAGTTTGACATTGGTTCCTTGAACTGAGTACTTAATCTTTAGTCTGGTTGAATCCAGAGATGCTGCTGCGTAGAATTCAAGGACCTCTTTCTTCAATCTTGTAGGTTCTGACACCGGGTATTCTAAGCCATTGTTTGTGATAGGGTAATCACAGCTTTGATTTCAGGTGCCGCACTGTCAAAGGCATTACGAACGAGTTCATAGCCCTTGTTAATGTTGTCGTCTTATTTGGGCGCCATTGGGAATGAAAGAGATTTAGGATTAGGAAGAGAAAAAACTGTCGACACAAGAATTTAGTCTCGAGAATTTGGAGAGCGTGTCGACAGGGTTTGTTTCCACCTATTTATATGTTCTAAACAAAGAAGGTCAAAAGGCGGGTTGAAATTAACTTAATGTGTCGACACTGTTGAGATGGTGTCGACACAGACTTCTAAGGTCTCGACAGAGACATTCAATACTATGTATCGACACTGATTGCGATGTGTCGACACAGACATCCTTATAAGTTGACAGAACTTCTATGTGTCGACACCAAATTCTGAGTGTCACACAACTATCTTGATGTGTCGACACAATTTACCTCAGTGTCGAGAACAACTACTAAATGTCAGAAATTCTCTGTGTCGACACCAAATTCTAAGTGTCGACACAACTTTCTGGATGTGTCGACACAACTTTCTTGAGGTGTCGACACCAACTACTAAGTGTCGACACAGACTTCTTTATGTGTCGACACATAATTACTTAGTCAAATTTGTCATACTATTTTATGTTCAGCATTTCTAATTCAATTTTTAAATTATTGAATTTAGTTTCATCAGTGGTTTGGTGAACATGTCAGCAATTTGATAATTAGTATTGACAAATTCTAAACATATATCTTCCTTTTCAACGATCTCTAATGAAGTGAAATCTGATTTCTATATTCTTAGTTCTGTTATGTGTGAAACAGGATTTTTAGCAATAGAAATAGCACTTGTAGAATCACAAAATAACGGAGTTCTACTTACCTTGAGACCATAGTCTTCAAGTGATGTTGAATCCAAATAGCTGAGCATAGCAGCTGCCTGCAGCAACATATTCTGACTCAGTAGTTCATATTGCCACACAAGTCTATTTTTTACTGCTCCATGACCCAATCTTCCACCTGAAAACTGAACATGTGCCAGTGGTGCTTTTCCTATCTTCTTTGCATCCTGCAAACTCTGCATCTGAATAACCTGTTAGTAGAAAGTCTCTATTCTTAGGGTACCAAAGGCCAAGATTAGGTGTTCCCTTAAGATATCTCAAAATTCTTTTCACTGCAGTATAATGAGATTCTTTAGGACTTGCTTGATACCTAGCACAGACACATGTAGCATACATGATGTCTGGTCTACTAGCAGTTAAGTATAGAAGGGAGCCAATTATCCCTCTATACAAAGACTCATCTACAGATTTTCCTGCATCATCTTTGCCTATAGACATACTTGACCCCATTGGAGTACTCATGGTGGAGGATACTCCATACCATATTTCTTAATTAACTCCTTGGTGAACTTAGACTGGGATATGGACAAGCCATTATCAGTCTGTCTAACTTGGAGTCCAAGAAGAATTTCAGTCACTCATACTGCTCATCTCAAACTTCTCTTGCATAAGTTTTGCAAACTTCCTACAAGGTTGTTTTCTGTTGATCAAAGATAATGTCATCAACATATATCTGGACTAGGATGATCTTGCCTTTTGATTCCCTAAGAAAGAGAATCTTGTCTATTTTCCCCATTGAGAATTTGTTCTGAACGAGGAAGGTAGACAATGTTTCATACCAAGCCCTGAGGGCTTGTTTCACCAAGCCCTGAGGGCTTGTTTCAGTCCATATAGGGCTTTCTTATGCATATAAACATAATTAGGATAAAGAGGATCTACAAAACCTGAGGGCTGTTCAACATAAACTTCCTCTTTTAAGTCGCCATTTAGAAATGTTGACTTGACATCCATTTGGAATACCTTAAACAGTTGGTAAGCTGCATAGGCAAGGAATATCCTTATTGCTTCCAACCTTGCCACTGGGGTAAATGTCTGATCAAAGTCTATTCCTTCTTCCTGCCTATATCCTTTGGCAACCAGTCTTGCTTTGTTCTTGACTATGATGTCATTTTCATCTAGCTTGTTCCTATAGATCCACTTAGTCTCAATGACATTGTGATTCTTTGGCTTTGGAACTAGCTTCCATACTTTACATCTCCTGAATTAACTTAGCTCCTCATGCATTGCATCAATCCAATTTGAGTCTTGTATGCCTTCTTCAAATCTCTTGGGTTCCAACTAGGATAGGAAGCTTGAGCAAAGAACTGTGTCCATGTTCTTGCTTCTGATTTGAACACCATGTCTTGGATCACCAATAATTTGGTGTGCTGGATGATCCTTTAGATGTCTTATTGCTGGAGGCAATCTATCTACAATTTGAATTTCTCCAATCTCCCCACCATGCTGAATTTCATTTTCTTCATCATCAGCTTGTGGGTCTTGTACTCCCCCTGGACAGCAACCAACATTTTCCTCATCCTGCCTTGCAGGTTGGTCTTCATTAATGGATAGCTTGTCCATGATTTCTTTTAAACCTGTAGAGCTGCAAGAGATACTAGACAACTCACAGTTAATTAGTTTAGATTCATCAAATACTACATGAACAGATTCTTCTACAATTTGTGTAGTCAAGTTGTAGACTTTGTATGCCTTACTGCTGTTGCTGTACCCAACAAATATCTCATCTTGGAATTTGACAGCAAACTTAGGTAGGTAAGACTTGCCATTGTTAAGTACATAACACTTGCTACCAAAGATCCTAAAATAGGATATATTTGGTTTTCCGCCTTTCATAATCTCATAGGGTGTCTTTTGTGGCTTTTAGTGATGGAAGCTCTATTGAGAACATGACATGCAGTATTTACTGCCTCAGCCCAGAAATATTATGGGAGAGAAGTGTCACTCAGTAGTGTTCTACCAGCCTCAATAAGAGTCCTATGCTTCCTTTCAGCAATAATATTTTGCTGGGGAGTTCTAGGTGAGGAGAACTCCTGATGAATCTCTAGTTCTTCACAAAACTTTATCATACTTTCAGACTGAAATTCAGTTCCATGGTCACTTCTGATTTTGACCACTGAATTATTAAGTTCATGCTGAATTTGTTTAACAAAGTTGTGGAAGATAGTTGGGGTTCCAGATTTCTGCCTCAGGAAGAAAACGCATGTAAATCTAGAATAGTCATCCACAAGCACAAAGGTATAGACTTTCCTACCTAGACTATGAACTGGCATAGGATCAAATAAATTCATATGTAAGAGGTACAAACACCTCACTGAGTCTTTGGCATCAAGACTGTGAAAGGAGGATTTGGTCTGCTTGCCTTTTTGACAAGTTGAACATATACCACCCTTAATGCACTTGACTTGAGGACCATTCCTCACCAACTCTATACTAAAGAGTTGCCCAATAGTCTTGTAGTTAAGATGAGCTAACCTCTTATGTCATTTGACACAATGAGAGGTTTTCTCATCAGCAACAAGATAAACAGGAGAATCTTTATTCTCACACACAAAATTTAGGCAATAAACATTTCCTTTTCTATAACAGACAAGATGACATTCTGATCACTTATTCTTTAATCTGACACTCATTCTTAATAAATGAAGTGTCATAACCAAGATCACTCAGTTGTCTTATGCTTATTAGGTTATGTTTCAGACCCTTCACATAAGCCACTTGGGTGATAGTGATAGAACTATTAGAAATGTTACCAAACACTTTGATGACCCCTTTTTCAGATCCACCAAAGATCACTTTGGTCCATTCTCTATAGGAGAGTAGTCCTTTAGCATTCTTCTTATTCCAGTCATGTGCCTGGAACATCCACTATCCAAGTACCATATAGGGGTATGGCAACTTGGACTCACCTGCATCAAATAAAATTACTTAACCTTAGAACCCCAATAATTATTGGGTTCTAGGTTCAGGTTAGAATGAAACCTGTCATACTTACCAGCAGCCTTTCTGACAGATAAGCTGGCATTCTTCCCGATAGTTTTGTTGTGCCAACAGTCAATGGCATAATGGCTCACCTTGCCACAACACCAACACTCATATCTATTATATCTTCTTTTCAATACAGTTTTAACAACATTGCTGTCAGCAGTCTTTAAACTATAGGTACATTGGTTCTTTTCTTGATGTCGGGGCTGGTGCATCAAACATTGATGATTCATGATGACCATGTGTGATATCATGATCATATCTGTTAGTTGGCTGCATCACTTTCCTGAAAGAAATGTGGGGTTTGAAGACTAATGGCTGAACTGGGGCTTTGTCTTTTCTTTGGGAATTGGCAGCCCTAGTATTTCCCTTGAAGCCTAATCCTGTCCTACCCTTTTGGGGAATAAAGTTATCAATCAAGGGTAAGACTGATTTTGGCTTAGAGAATTTAGCCACCAGATCCTTCTCTCTCTAAAGTCTAACTTCCAGACTTTTGATTTAATCATTCATGAATGTAATTGTACCCATCTCAACAACAGTCATGTTTTTCAGTTTGGCAACTTCATTCATCTTCAGATCTAGCATTTTTTCTGAATCTAATGCAGCCATTTTAAGAGATGCAATTTCCTTAGTCTGACTTTTAACAAGGTTCTTGCTTCTCTTAAGTGCATTCAACAAATCACCATATTCATCAATAAGTTGATGAACATCCCCTTTAGATTCAGATCCATCCACAGCTCTTGATGCAGATGCTTTTGATTCTGATCCAATGTAATAATCGAAACCTGATGACATATTGTTTACCTTACTGGGACCAGGCTGATCCTGTCACTGATCTTCATCAGTCATAACCATCAGCCCTTTGCAATAAGGATCTTCAATCCCATTGATAGAGTCCATTATTTCCAAGAATTCTATCTCTTCTGAATCCTCTTCAGTTGTAAATAGTCCAATATATGTTTCAGCTTCAGCTTCAGCTTCAGAGTCTGATGATGAGGAATCTGTCCAGCTTTTCTGCTTCTTTGCAACAAAGGATTTCTCCTTCTTGCTCTTGTATTGAAGTTTGTTTTTGTCAGTAGATTCCTTTCTTTTGTCAGGACAATCAACAACTACATGTCCAGGTCTGTTGCAACAATAGCAAACAATCTTAGTTGAAGTTATTTTCTAGGTTTAGTGTCATACCTGTCCTTTCTAGAAGATTTCTTTTTCTGATAATAATCATCCTTGGACTGTGAGGAGGATGGCTTGGATCTCCTCTCTTTTTTCTTTAAGAATCTTTGAAATTGCCTTATGAAAGCAGCAAAGTCCTCATCAGAATTATGGCTGTCTGATTGTTAGAACTTTCTGAGATAACTTCATCAACTTTCCTAGGAAGAGATGGATACATCCTCCTGTCCTTTCTTGTGGCTTCAGCCTTAAAGGGCACTGACTTTTCCCTGTATTCAACCTTATTACTTTTCTCTTCCTCCTTTCTTGCCATAAGCTGCATTTCATATGATAGCAGTTTTCCAAATAGGGTAGGAGGAGAGATTTCTGCAAGTCTGGCCACTTCCTGATGCCACGTATCTTGGTGTCCCAATCCTTGGTTAGGGATCTAAGAAACTTATCATGAGCTCATATGTGCTGAAAACTCTTCCATATGACATCAATTCATTGACTATCTGAAAAAACTTCTTATAACACTCAGTTATGCTGTCTGCTTTGGCTTGTTAAAACTTAATATTCCTGATTAAGCAATAGACTTTCTATCCGGTCTCACTTCTTCTGATCCCTCCATGTAGACAATATAGGTGTCCGCATCTCTTTGGAGGTCTTGCAGTGAATCAAGTTTTGGAAGGTTGAGTCATCTATAGCACTGACTATTATATTCTGAGCTCTCTTATCCATAGTAGCTAAGATAATCTCATCTTTTGTCATTTCAGAATAATCTTTGGGAGTTCTAAGATTTGCATCAAGAACTAAGATTTCATAGGAATGAATGGTCTTTCTTTAACTGTAATATAGATTCTTGGATCAGATACTTCCATAAACAATCAGACTCTCTCTTTCATATACAAAAATTTCTTTCCTACAGCTGGGTAACTCATGGATCCTAGTTCCTTGTGATTGTCTCCTGAACCCATTTTGTCTTAATGATAACTGCCTTACAGAACTACTCAGACTGTTAAGTCTATTCTTTGAGTAACCTCACGCTGATACCACTTGAAAGAATTGGTTTTAAGAAGACCTAAACACCTAGAGGGAGGTGAATAGGTTCAATTCTTTTTTTATTGTTTAGACAGACTTATTTATCACTATTAGACCTGTTATGCAACCTGTCACAGCACAGATAAAAGTAAACACAGCCAACACAGAATACACACAGTTTTATAGTGGTTCCCCAAGTGATGGGTACATCCACTTTCCCCCTTCGCTTAGCTAGCAGTATGCTAGATTCGGCCTAACTCCCTTCTTCCTTCTCAGATCCTCAGATCTACAGCTCAGAACCCAAAGATGGTTCCTACAACTCAGACTTCAGCAAATCCTACAACTCAGAGTGAGTTCACACTCATATAACTCAGGCACACAAGCCCTACCTCAGCCTTTTCCATAGGCCTACAACTCAGGGAATTAATCCCCTACCTCAGGCACTCAGCCCTACCTCAGCCTTTATAATTTAGGCTTACAACTCAGATCTATAAAAGATCCTACAGAAAATTTATGATAGAAAAGTATAAATCCTTCACCCAGGTAGAGAGAGAAAGGGTTGAAGGTTCTTGATCAGTTTTTGATAGAACTGACAACTCTAAAATCAACCTGTCTTAGCTTCTTCAAAGCTTCTTGAATCTGAACAAAGTAAGGTTGATCTTCTTGTGAAGTGGAGATGATCCTCAATCCAGCTTCTTCTTTTCAGAATTTAATCTGAATTCTTCTTGCAGACTTGTTCAGGATCTGCTATAGACTTGATGGCTCCTGGATGAAGACTTCTCTTCTTCTTCTTAGACTGGTTCTGTGTTGGATACTTCCAGCTCTTTCATCTGATGATAGAATATGTCTTTATTTAGGCTTCATCTGAGGTTACCGGCTGATCTGGTTCATAACCACCTTCTGACAGCTCTGACAGATGCAACAGCTCTGTTGGTTATAACAGCTGTCAAGTCACCAGTTACTTCATGATACTTTGTCTCAGCAGCAAAGTGTCGGGACATTACTTCACATGTGTCGACACAAATAGATCAAGTGTCGACACAATCCTTGGTGATGTCGACACAGCTCCCATAGTGTCGACACAGCTTCTCTTTAACTTCTTGACACAGCTTCTGTGAAATGTGTCGACATAAGTCCTATGTGTCGACACAATTGTTGCTTGTCTTGACACAGTTGTCTTGATAGAACTCTGGAATGTGTCAACACAAGTCCTGTGTGTCGACAGAATTGCTGTAGACAAAATTCTGTGTGTCGACACAATCTGTCTTCTGGTGTCGACTCAGTTGGTGTCGACAGAATTCTGGTGAGTGTCGACAAAAGTCCTGTGTGTCGACACAGTTGTTGTCGACAGATTTTCTGTGTGTCAACATAGGTCCTGTGTGTCGACACAATTTGGCTTCTTGTCTCGACACAGTTGTTGTCGACAGATTTTTTGTGTGTCGACACAGGTCCTGTGTGTCGACACAATTTGGCTTCTAGTGTCGACACGGTTGTTGTCTATAGATTTTTTGTGTGTCGACACATTCTGGCTTCTAGTGTCGACACAGCCTTTCCCAGGTGTCGACACTTGTACTTAGAAAATTTTCTTAACATGTATAATGAAACTCAACACACCATCAAATACACATTGATGAATATCATTGAGTTAGGTGAGGCTTCTCCAAATCTGGTACACATTTTCCAATGTACCCAACAATTAGTAAAATATGGTGTTACACGCTTATCACCTACAAACTAACGGCGAAGTGGAGGTGGTGAACCGCGAGCTAAAGAGGATTTTGGAAAAGACTGTCTCCATAAATAGGAAAGACAGGTCATTAAATCTCAATGATGCTCTATGGGATTATCGTACGTCATACAAGACCGCCATCGGTTGTACACAGTACCGATTAGTCTACGATAAAGCGTGCCACCTTCCAGTTGAGTTAGATCACCGCTCTTATTCGGTGCTGAAATTCCTTAATCTTGATTATTCTTTGGCCTCCGAGCACAGAAAATTCCAACTGAATGAACTAGATGAATGACGTACTAACGACTATGAAAATAATAAGTTTATAAGGAGTGTTCAAAGTTCTATCATGATAAAAATATTAAAACTCCTAAAAGTTTTTCACCGAGGGATCTTGTCCTTTACATCTCACGCCTTCGTATTTTTCCAGGTAAATTAAAATCCCGATGCTCCGACTCCTTTGTTGTCAAAGAGGATTGGACATACGGGACTGTTCTTATTTCCCACCCGAAACTCGACTCCTTTAAAGCGAACGACTAACAACTAAAATTTTATTTCTCTAATGATAATTTGGTCACCAATATTGAGATCCTCTCCATATAATCTTCCATGCCAATTAGTCAGGTTACGCGACGGTAAACAAAACGTTTTTGGGAAGCTACCCAAACTTTATCGTCTAATTATTGTTTTTTTAACATGCTTTTGCAGGTTTCCTTCTAGCCTCCTCGACTTCACCATCAGGGATGTCCTCTTCCCTTTCTTCTTCTTTTATTGCATTTTTATTGCTTCATGCTTGATTTTAAACATTGGGGACAATGTTTAACGTTAAGTATGTGGGTATATTTCCTTTATATATATATATATTCCTTTGTCTTTAGTATTAAAAATATATATATATATACCAGAAAAGGATAAAACTTATATAAAATAATTAATAGTTTGAGTTAATCTTTGCTAAATCATTTAGTACCTCATGACTTTTTATTTTTTTTGTTTTTAATCATTTATGTATTTGTTTAGTTGAAATAAATTAAATTAAATTTCATTTTGTCTATGTTTCATGAGTAATATATTGACTCAAGTAGTGTTCTTAATTAAGGTAACATGTTATTTTTGAAAAACTATCTTAAATATTTGCACTTTTTCATAGTCATTTTCTTTATGTTTTTTTTACTTTTATAAAATCTACCATCTTTTATTATTTCTTATAAAAATCTTTCAAAATGATTGATTAGTGTTAAGTATAGTAGATGCAAACTAATCTAAGACGCATCTAATCTTCATTTTTCTTTAAAAGTCAATTATCTTTATTTTCTATTTGGAATTTGCGTCTCTTGAATTTTTTAATACCTTGCTAGCCATTGCTAGCCACGTTGTGACTTTTCCATTTTCTTTTTATAAGCCCCACTAATTTTTCGCCAAAGCTGTATAGCTTACCCGTGTTGCGCACTTAAAACTTTTTGAGCTTTATGTCACTTGTGTGTACTATATTTTGTGAAAATTGTGGAGATTTGTATTGCATTCCAATTACTACAAAAAAGGAAAAAATGTTAATCTCTACAAAAAAATGACGAAATATATTTATAATTATGAATGTTATTTGGACCCCAACTTTATATTGCAAAATTACTTGGGGTGTCAAAATTTTGTTTTCTACCAACAAATTATTTTACAATGCTCTTCATTTTGTTTTAAGTGTGCTTTATCCTTCATGTTTATCTTTTAAACTCCACACCCTTAAAACCTTAGCCAAAAATCTACAGCTAATGAAAGTCCTTTTCAATCATGTTTCCTAGGTTTATTTTTAGTACGGTAGCGATAAAGTAAATTGAGTAAGTTCTAATGTAGCAGTATTGATCTTTGATTTAGATTGATATGATTATAAAATGTGTCTTAAATTTTTGTAGCAACTCAATATCGTTTTCATTTATCACATTACTCAATTTTTTGTTTTGCTTAAAAATATGGGATGATTTATTTTTTGTGCTGTATAACTTACCCGTTTTGCAGGATCCCGAGACAAGTTGCATTATCAATTCTAAAGAACATGCCTTCAGTTAGGGCCTGCCAAACTAAATGTCGAGTGGAGTCATGCAATCGTATTACTGAACCATATTCAAGAAGAGAATAAAGCCCCAATGATCCGATGAGATATTTTCTCCTAAGTATGAAAGAGGTTAGCAACATTTGAATATGAATTCAGAATGTGTTCTTAAAGGAAGCTTCTTGGAAAGAGAGAAAGCTATCCAACTATTACCATGCATTTCAAGCATGTGTCTCATGACAAGTGTGAAAATGAGTAGCCGTCATTGACTTTTAAAACAACATGTGCTTTTTGACCAAAAGAAGCTTCATGAAAGCTTCATCCTCATGCCATCTACCACCTCTACCTCATTGTTTTTGGACCTATAAATAGGCATGGGGAGAAGACAACACCCTTCCTCCTTCATTTGAGCCTTTTAGAGAGCTGTTGGGAGTTTATTTTTTGAGTATTTTAGCTTAATATTTTTATGTTTTAATGTTCTTGCAATCTCTTTTATCGCACTAGTAATCTTTTTGCAAACTCTCTTTGTAATGTCCTTATGTCCTTTTTGTAACTTCCTTTTAATAAAAAATATAATAGTTTGTTATTCCTTTTCTCTCTCTCTCTCTCTCTCTCTCTCTCTCTCTCTTATTATGCATATTCTTAACATGATTTTCATTTCCTACACTATTATGAGTAACTAAACTTTATTTAGTCCCTAATCGAGATGATCTGAGAAATGAAATGATCTCATTTTCTTAATCCATATCTTCTCTTTATCTTTTACAAATGTTTAGGATTTACCCTTGAATAATCTATAGAGAGGTCATATCATTGATATGTGATTTTATCTTCTATTTTCGTACTGTAGTAGCCAAAAGGATCATGCGTACAGAATGATGATTCAGGGGTGGACGACGTAAATTTCCCGGAATGGAGTTTTAGGGGTTTTGATTATAGAACAAAAGTTCGATTGATCAACCTAAACTCAGTTGGGCGTAGCCTTGAAAGAGGTGCGTTCATATTTTGGGAACCTTCACGGTCCAAGCATCTTTGTTAAAGAGAATTCGGGCTTTATATATTTTCGGTCATTTTCATTCCAAGGTGATTCAAGATCAAGTACTAACCTTTTAATTATCAGGCCTCAAACATCAACTCTTTACAAAACTTGTCAAACTGCGGTATACAAACCCTTCCATCCTTTTAAGATCCCATCAACCATCTCCAAGGTACTGCCCTCACTTTTCTGAGCTTTCACCACTAATGGCTGGAATTCTGAATCCCTACTGGTCGCCTCCTGAATACTATCGGACAAGTCGCACTGCAACTCTATCCACTTCAACCATGCCACGGTAGACTACCCTCTCGCTACACAAATAATGCCAATGGACTCAATGTCTCGCACCAACCTCTCATCATAAGCTTCAATCCAGTTCCCTTATCTAGAATATTTCCTACTCAAGGCATCGACCACCACATTGGCCTTACCTAACATATACTGATCGCTATGTCGCAGTCACCAAGGAACTCGACCCACCTACACTACCGCATGTTCAAGTTTTTTTTGATTCAAAAGATACTTTAGCCTTTTATGGGCGTGAAGATCTCCACTTTCGCATTGTACATGTAGTTCCTTCATAACTTTCACGCAAAGACTACCAACGCTATCTCCAAGTCATGAACGTGGTAATTCCTCTTATAAGGCTTCAGCTATCTAGACCCATAAGCTATCATGTTTCCATGCTGCACAAGCACGCAACATAAATCGCATCCTGACGCATCACTGAAAGTCTGAAATCCTTCGGTCTCACAAGGAAGACTTAGGATCGGAGCAGACATTGATCTTTTCTTTCAAGGTCTTGAATGCTTGGGCTCACTCTAGCATCCACACAAACTTCTGATCATTACGAGTAAGAGAAGTGAGAGGCAATGCTATCCATGAAAATATTTCCACAAACCTTTTGTAGTACCCAACAAGTCCAAGTAAACTCCTGACTTTCATCACTGTTCTCAGAATAGGCCCATACCTAATGGCCTCAACTTTCGTTGGATCTACCGCCACCCCATAATCACTAATCACATGGCCCAAGAATGTCGCCTTCTCTATCCAGAACTCACACTTCGAGAACTTAGCATAAAGCTGGTTCTCCCTCAGGATCTGCAAGACTACTCTCAAGTGAGTCTCATGCTCCACCTCCGACTTGGAGTACACTAGGATGTTGTTGATAAAAACAACTACAAATGAATCTAAGTACTCCTGAAACACTCAGTTCATCAAATCCATGAACATCGAAGATGCGTTCATTAAAGCGGACGACATTGCCGAGAACTCAGATTGACCACACCTCATCCCAAACGCTGTCTTAGGAATGTCCTCATACAGAATTCACAACTAGTAATACCCCGACTTCAATTCCAGCTTGGAGTACACCACCTACCCTACTGGTGGGCCAAAACCCAAACAGGCAAGCGTACCTGTCGAATCGTAGTACCAAGGTCGTATTTAAACACGGGGGTGTCAATTACTTCTACTCACGCTCTAACTATTATCCTACCGGAAGAAAGTGGGTTTGAGAATTTTTTAGAATAAAACAAAACGACAACTTGCGAGACGAAAAACTTATAATAAAAAGCTAGCATTCGATCAATGATTCACCATGAAATTAGATGAGAGAGATAAAAATAAAGATAGTTTTAATTTTGCAAATCATACTCGACCGTGACGGATCCGAAAATAAGACAAAATCTCGCTAGAGCATTAGGTCTCCTAACTTATAGACTCTTCGATCGAAATCTCTTTACAAACCAAAGAAGCCTAAAGTTGCATTATCGAGGTGATCCGCACTATTGGATTTGACTCCAATCCGGAGGATTTACGTCGTCCTATCTCTAGGATTGCGTTCAACTCCTTCCTTGTTTGAGTGATCTTTCACATTCATGAGCCTCTCGGCTACTCAAATATGAGATCCCAAGCCTACTACTGTATACCGGAAATACGGAGTCGACAAAAAAAATAAATCAAAGAAGGATCGAGCATGAAATAACAAAAATAAAACTAAGAAAGAAAATAAACTCTCATCTCACTTCATGGATCCTCACGATCGAATGCTATAGGAAATTAGCTACGCATAATTGAAAGGGAAGACAAAACAAAATAAGAGAGAAACATTTTCATTACTTGCAAACAAAAAAAGAGTACACAAAGTATTAAAAAGACTAGACTATGCTATAAAGAAAACTTGCAGTAATGAAAACTTGCACTAATTGAAGAAAACTAATACAATAATAAAACTAACACTCACAAGCACTCTCCACTTAAACTAGCACTTCACTTCCTCTCCAAAATCCAATCCCTCAAAAGCATGGGATATGGGTTCTTTTTATAGATGAGGGAGAAGGTTCTAGAATGGAATGAAGAAGAGGGGGCAAGGGGGGTGGCCGGCCATGTAGGATAGAGAGGGTGCATGAACATTATTTAATTAGGGGGAAGAAAGAGGAGGTGGGTTCAATGTATTGGTGGCAAGGTGCATGGATAGAGAAATTAATAAGAGAGAGAGGATGAGTGGGGATGCATGAGGAATAAATGGAAGAGAAAATAATAAAGGGGGGAGAGAGGGGAGGGGCCGGCCATATGGGAGGAAAGTTCATGCATGTATTAAATGGAGGAGAGAGGGACATAACATGGGCTCGGGTAGAGGATAGGTGGGCTGCTTTGGGCTTTTAAATAGGCTCGGGTAGAGGCTAGGGGCTGCTTTGGGCTCGGGTTGAGGCTAGGGGCTGCATGGGCTCGGGTTCCACATGTAATGGGTTGGACTTGAGCTTGAGGGCTGCACCAAATTGAAAGCTCGGGCTGCTCTTGATGTGGGCTTGAGTGAAATAATTCAAGGGCTGCATGGGCTTTGAAGCTTGGGCATGAACCTACAAAAAAAAGACAAAACAATCATGGATTAGTCACAATAATAACATAAGACTATATAGATTTTAAAAGTTAAAACAAAGTTAAAACATAACATAACATAACAAAGTTAAAAAAAACAAAGTTAAAACAAGATTTCTAAACACAATAATAATAAAAACATTACAACATTAAAATTAAAACATATCATAACATAACATATAATAACATAACACATATAATAAGGCTACATAGATTTTTATATCAAAACTCTAATAACACTAGGAATTAATATATTGTAAAGAGACATTAAAACATGCAATAACAATCATAAAATATAAATAAAAGTAGGCATTTTGAATACTAAATTACCCCCAAAAAGGATGACTAAAACTAGTCATCAAATTCCCCCATGCTTAGACATTTGCTTGCCCTCAAGCAAATAGAAATAAAAACTAGGGAGGAGCAAAAAGAAAACAAAAGATATAAAAGTTTTTAAGTTCCATAGTTAAGAAAAACAAAACATGAAAAATTAAACTATCCTAATATTCATATTATCAACTAGTGGGGTGAGAAGTGCACAATAGAAAATTTGAAAATGGAACCCTAAAAATCTCATTAAAACATAAGAAAAGTCTACTAATTTCTAAATCTTAAAACAAGGCATCCAAAATAAATGAAAATAAGGAAAACAAAAGTAGAGGTTCTAAATAAACGGCGCATTAACAAACTACTCGGTTGCTAGATAAACATTAACCCTAAAACACTCCAAGATAACCTCCAAAGAAATTCATCAATGATGGTGGCCATAGGCTTGTACGTTCACACTTTCTCCACTACGCGAATTTACGTTCTAAGATCAATAGGACTTCTACTAGGCATTAAAACTTGGCTTAGGTAAATGATTAGGAAGTGGAGTCAAAGATAAACATGAAGGTTTTAGGCACTAAACCAAGGTGAGCTCAAAAATAAACATAGCATAAAAAAATGAGAGGTAACGAGTATGTCATTTTTCCAATATGAACCTACAAAAACAAGGCCATGAAATTTTTTTTCTTTTATAAAGTTGGCCAAACATAAACTTTTTGCATTCATTTTTTTTTTTGACTTTGTAATGATATATTTTTTTATTATTTTTTCTCAATTTTTTTCCTTTTGAATAGCATTTGATAAGAAAGCTCCAAAAATGAGCTGGAGAATTTCCTATTCATTTCAAAAATAATATCCTTCCCACAAAAATAATTTTTAAGATCAAGTTTATAGTGCAAAAATAGGAAAGATTTTTGGCTTTGGTGAATATAATGAAATGAAAGGTGGAGCTAAAACAAGGAAAAAAAAGGAAAAGACCCAAAATTGTTTTGCAAGGGTTTTGTTTTTGGTGGGCAAGAAAAGCTCAAACTATTCAAATGGTGGCCTAAATCATTTCTAAAAAAACGTAAAAACGGCGCAAATGCTTCGAGAGTAGCTTGGTACAAGTTCTAGACACCAAGAAAGACTACCCCGCAAATGAAAAAGAACTAATGATACCTAGCAACCATTCGTAAGCAACTAACCGAATAAAAAGACATAACTACACGTTGCTAGCTTATAACGTAAAAATTGGATGCCTATATTTAAGAAAAAGAAACTAGTAAAACTAAGATATGCTAAAATGATAAATTTAGAAAACCAATTCAAAGAAATCTAAATAGAACTACAAAAACCGCACAGGCCTACACTTCACTAGAAGAAACATGAAAATAAAGATAGAAATAATTTTAGATTTTGTTTTTCAAATCGATTTAAGCACAATTTTTTTTTAATTAATTTTTGTTTTTCTAATTTTTTGGGGTTTTATATTTTATAATTTTTTTGGATTTTGATAACATAAAATACTATACTAATATAAACATAATATTATGTTTTCTTTTTTTTTGAAAGAAGAAAAACAGAAAGAAAAGACCAAGAGAAACTAGACCCCCCCATGCTTAAATTCTTCATTGCCCTCAATGAAGAAAACATAAAGAAAAAGAGAAGGGGACTGAGAAGAAGAGAAAAAGAAAAATGCAGGAAAAATAAATAAATAAGAACAGGACTTCCCCGGGTTCGTGAGATGAAGGCGGATGTCGCTCCCCCATGCTTGCTTTGTAGTGTACTTGATCGTCAGCAGGTATGACTTAATCCATCTGATATCAGCAGCGGTGGAGCGGCGACCACGATCATGGACTTGATTGGCCTCCAGTAGAAAGAGCAAAATAAAAGAAAAAAGAGAGAGTCCATGGGCAGATGCCCGATAATGTTTTTTATTACAACAGTCCAAATAAAAGAGTTTCATAAAATAGTAGTCCAAAAGAAAAATGTCCATCAGAAAATAATAAACTAAGAATCAAAAAGAAGATTCTCCTTTGCAGGAGTCACAGAATCATTAGACAAATAAAGTTTAAGTATATGGCCATTAACTTTAAAGTCACCCTTATCGGGGTGCGAAAGCAACACAGTTCCATCAGAATAAACTTCCTTGACCGTAAACGGTCCAGTCCATCGAGATTTAATGTGTCCGAAGAAAATACGTAAGCGTGAATTAAAAAGAAGAACTTGATCACCAGGTTTAAAAATTTTATGTTGGCCCAAGTTCTTATCGTGATCGACTTTAGTTTCAGGGTCGGGTGATTTTGCATATGAATTTTTCAGATTTTTGTCTTCTTCAAAAATGAGATTTTCAAGATTCTTTTGTTTAAAAACAGTTTCATTTTCAAAATTTATTTGCATGGACATAACCGTATTTTTAAAAATATTGGGAGAAAGTTCAGAAGAAGAAGACGAAAAATCATTTGGAGAAATATAGGAGTCTTCTTTTAATTCATCAAGAAAAAAACAAGTGTCATCATTTTGCAAAGAATTTCTCATAGATTGATTAATATCAAAAGTAACCTCTTCATCTCCCACACGCAGAGAAAGTCTCCTGTCACTCACATTTATGATTGCTCGAGCGGTGGCTAGGAAGGGACGACCAAGGATAAGAGGGACCTCGACGTCCTCTTCAATATCGAGAATGACAAAATCCACCGGGAAGATGAATTTGTCGACCTTCACTAGCACATCCTCAACGATACCTAACGGATACTTAATCGATCGATTAGCCAATTGAATACTCATACGCGTAGGGCTGAGAGTGCCCAATCCTAGCTTTTTAAACAATGAAAAAGGCATCAAGTTGATGCTCGCACCTAGATCCGCTAGCGCATGTTTTATAAAAATATCACCAAAATGCAAGGAATTGAAAAACTACCCGGATCGTGTATTTTTTTAGGCAAGTTAGAGTTTTTAACGACCGCCGAGCACTCTTCATTTAACGTTACGTGAGAAAGATTTTCCAATTTCTTTTTATTCGTTAATAAATCCTTGAGATATTTGGCGTATTTCGGCATTTGGCTTATTGCTTCATGAAATGGCAAATTTATATGAATTTGTTTAAACATTTCAAGAAAACGTGAATATTGATCATCTAATTTTTCTTTCCTAAGTCGAGCCGGATAAGGAGGTGGCGGAAATTCCTTTATAATTGTCGGAGCATCATTTGGAAACTCTTTAACTTCTTTTTCAAAAATAAGCTTTTCTTTTTCAAGATTAGATTTGTCTTTTTCTTTTTCAAAAATTTTATCATTCGATTCCGTAACGATAATATTTTCAGTAGTAGGAGAGACAATCACCTCTGGCTCTTCCCTTGTGGTGGGCTCGTTAATAACTTTACCGCTCTGAAGGGAAATCGCATTCACGTGCTCCCTTGGGTTAGGTTCAGTGTTTGAGGGAAGAGCCCCGGGTGGCCTCTCGGAGATGACCTTGGCAAGTTGCCCGACCTGGTTCTCTAAATTTTTCACGGAGCCAGATAGACTTCTAATGGTAGCATCATTCGAGCTTATATATTTAGAAAGTATTTCCTCCAAAGATGGAGTTTTTTGAAAATTTTGATTTTGATATTGTGGCGGTGGTGGAGTGAAATCGTGTGGCGGGCGTGCAGCATTAGCAGGGTTACTCCAAGAAAACTTAGGATGGTTACGCCATCCAGGATTATAAGAGTTCGAAGAAGAATTAAAACCAGGAGGTGCAGAAAAATTACAAAAAGCAGAAAAATTATTGGCAGAATTATTTTGAGCAGGCCTGGGTATGTTCCCCAGATAATCCACTTGCTCGGCAGCAGCAGCATTCGCATTTTCATATACCTTAGCGGCGGAGGAAGCAGTCACCTCCGAAATCTTCTTGTTTAGCATTTCCACTTGTAGCGCCAGTTGCGAAACCGAATCCACTTCATAGATACCTGCAGGTTTAGATGGGCGAGTCCTAGACGAATTCCACTAATAAGTGTTCATCGCCATGTCCTCGATAAGCTCAAGAGCGGCTTCCGGAGTTTTGCGGTCTAAGGAACCAGCGGAAGCGGCATCTATCATTTGCTTAGTTTCTTGATTTAGCCCATTGTAAAATGTCTGAACCTGTAACCATACAGGCAGAGCATGATGAGGGCATCTTCTCAAAAGTTCTTTGAACCTCTCCCAAGTGTCATAGAGGGTCTCTGAAGCAATTTGAGAATAAGAAGTGATATCATTTCTTAACTTAGCAGTTTTAGCGGGAGGGAAATATCTAGCAAGAAATTTTTTAGTTAAAATGTTCCAAGTAGTGATTGAGCCTCTTGGAAGAGAACTCAACCACTGTTTGGCTTTAGTTCTTAAGGAGAAGGTGAAGAGTCTTAGCCTTATAGCATCGTCTGAGACACCATTTATTTTAAAGGTGTCACAGATTTCAAGAAAATTGGCAATATGCAAGTTCGGATCTTCATCTTGTAATCCGTCGAACTGTACATATTGCTGCACCATTTGTATGATGCTAGGCTTAAGCTCGAAGTTATTGTTCGCAATTGCAGGTCGAACAATACTCGTTTCAGTCCCCTTCAGGTTGGGTCGAGCATAATCAGACATGGTCCTTTGCTGAGCCATTCCTGGGTTGGGATCTCCCATTTCAGAATAATTACAATCCCCGAAGGAATCCTCAACCGCTGTTTGAGAAGTGGAAGCCCCGAATCGTAGTTGTCTCCGAAAGGAGCGTTCGATTTCCGGGTCCAAATCAACAAGTAGCGACGGATTCGCTCGGGTCATGCACTAGCAAAGAAAACGAGGGAAGATGAGAATGAAAGCTTGGAAAAGAAAGAAAAAGAGGAAAAGAAAGGAAAAAATTTTTTGTTTTGTTTTTTGAAAAAAAGATTTTTTTTTTTTTAGATGGCTTGGCTCTCGAACTTCCCGAGGACTACCCGGTGAAGGGTTCGCCCGGTACTAGGTAAAATGGTGGCGCTTAAAGCCCCTTACCCTTTTCGAGAGATTTTAGGTGGGGTAGAAATAAGGTGAAGTGGGTTGATTATAAATATTTAAATATATAAATTATAATTTTTTTTTTTTTGGAGAAGTAATAGCGCAAGCGTTTTCAAAATATTGACGAAGAAAAGTCCCCGGCAATGGCGCCAAAAACTTGGTGGGCCAAAACCCGAACAGGCAAGCGTACCTGTCGAATCGTAGTACCAAGGTCGTATTTAAACACGGGGCTATCAATTACTTCTACTCACGCTCTAACTATTATCCTACCGGAAGAAAGTGGGTTTGAGAATTTTTTAGAATAAAACAAAAAGACAACTTGCGAGACGAAAAACTTATAATAAAAAGCTAGCATTCGATCAATGATTCACCATGAAATTAGATGAGAGAGATAAAAATAAAGATATTTTTAATTTTGCAAATCATACTCGACCGTGACGGATCCGAAAATAAGACAAAATCTCGCTAGAGCATTAGGTCTCCTAAATTATAGACTCTTCGATCGAAATCTCTTTACAAACCAAAGAAGCCTAAAGTTGCATTATCGAGGTGATCCGCACTATTGGATTTGACTCCAATCCGGAGGATTTACGTCGTCCTATCTCTAGGATAGCGTTCAACTCCTTCCTTGTTTGAGTGATCTTTCACATTCATGAGCCTCTCGGCTACTCAAATATGAGATCCCAAGCCTACTACCGTATACCGGAAATACGGAGTCGACAAAAAAAAATCAAAGAAGGATCGAGCATGAAATAACAAAAATAAAACTAAGAAAGAAAATAAACTCTCATCTCACTTCATGGATCCTCAGGATCGAATGCTATAGGAAATTAGCTACGCATAATTGAAAGGGAAGACAAAACAAAATAAGAGAGAAACATTTTCATTACTTGCAAACAAAAAAAGAGTACACAAAAGTATTAAAAAGACTAGACTATGCTATAAAGAAAACTTGCACTAATGAAAACTTGCACTAATTGAAGAAAACTAATACAATAATAAAACTAACACTCACAAGCACTCTCCACTTAAACTATCACTTCACTTCCTCTCCAAAATCCAATCCCTCAAAAGCATGTGATATGGGTTCTTTTTATAGATGAGGGAGAAGGTTCTAGAATGGAATGAAGAAGAGGGGGCAAGGGGGGTGGCCGGCCATGTAGGATAGAGAGGGTGCATGAACATTATTTAATTAGGGGGAAGAAAGAGGAGGTGGGTTCAATGTATTGGTGGCAAGGTGCATGGATAGAGAAATTAATAAGAGAGAGAGGATGAGTGGGGGATGCATGAGGAATAAATGGAAGAGAAAATAATAAAGGGGGGAGAGAGGGGAGGGGCCGGCCATGTGGGAGGAAAGTTCATGCATGTATTAAATGGAGGAGAGAGGGACATAACATAGGCTCGGGTAGATGCTAGGGGCTGCATGGGCTCGGGTTGAGGCTAGGGGCTGCATGGGCTCGGGTTCCACATGTAATGGGTTGGACTTGAGCTTGAGGGCTGCACCAAATTGAAAGCTCGGGCTGCTCTTGATGTGGGCTTGAGTGAAATAATTCAAGGGCTGCATGGGCTTTGAAGCTTGGGCATGAACCTACAAAAAAAAGACAATACAATCATGGATTAGTCACAATAATAACATAAGACTATATAGATTTTAAAAGTTAAAACAAAGTTAAAACATAACATAACATAACAAAGTTAAAAAAAAAAAACAAAGTTAAAACAAGATTTCTAAACACAATAATAATAAAAACATTACAACATTAAAATTAAAACATATCATAACATAACATAACATATAATAACATAACACATATAATAAGACTATATAGATTTTTATATCAAAACTCTAATAACACTAGGAATTAATATATTGTAAAGAGACATTAAAACATGCAATAACAATCATAAAATATAAATAAAAGTAGGCATTTTGAATACTAAATTACCCCCAAAAAGGATGACTAAAACTAGTCATCACCTACCGACTAGTCGAACAAGTCGTCTATCCGCAGATTCAGATACTTATTCTTGACGGTCAGCTTTTTCGACTCACGGTAGTCTATGCACAATCGCATACTGCCATCTTTCTTCTTTACAAACAACATTGATGCACTCCATGGCAAAGAGGTTGGCCTCATGTACCCTTGCTCCAACAGCTCCCATAGTTAACTTTAAGCTTGGCTAGCTCCTTTGGCGTCTTCCTAAATGGAAGACGCGACACTGGCCTTGCTTCTGACACCAATTCAATCGTGAAATCAATCTCACGTGGAGTAGGTGCTCCTAGAAGCTCCTCGAGGAACAAATCCTCAAACTCTACCACTACTGGCACTTTTCTAATTGATAACTTCACGGAGTGGACCTCCAACAAAACTATGAACCCTACACCTCCCTGGGTTATTGCATGCACCATCTGCATGACTGAGATCAGGGAGCAGACCACTCTACTAAGGCCCTCAAATTTGACTTCTTCTTTTCCCACTCTCCTTAGAGTCACCACCTTCAAAAGGCAGTCAATGTTGGACCGTCGCTTTGCAAGCCTATCCATCCCCAAGATGACGTCAAATTCGGCTAGCGGTAGGATTGTCATCGCCAACACTCCAACTAATGCACCTGTTGGATCGCTAGTTGGATTTGGGCTAGGTTCACTAATTAGGATGTCTGACCCACAATGTATAGCCAGGGTCATGTCTTTAAGTCCTACAAATTTAGGCTAAGTCTTTAGGTTCAACCTTAAATGTACCAGCCTGCAGAAGACTCAAGACTTAGAAGAAATTCAATGTTCAGTATATATGTTTGACGTTCGTCGAACTCAGCTCGACGAAAGTCGTGATCCGCTCGACGATAGTCGTGCTCCGCTCGACGAACTCAGAGTTAATTCTCTGAGTTGAGCTCGACGATATTCGAGCTCAGGTCGACGAAGTCTGAGTTTCAACTTCAACACATTCTTTCCAGACTACTTTCTCTGAACTCAGCTCGACGAAGAGAGAATCTGTGCTCGACGAACTTGGATCGCAGAATTGGCAAGTTATTCACAGAATGCAGATCGCTGAGCTCAGCTCGACGAACTTGGATCTCGGGTCGACGAACAAGTTTTCTCTGGTCGACGAACATGATCTCTCAGCTCGACGAACTTTGATCTCAGGTCGACGAAATCTGTTCTATGGTCGATGATTTTTGTTGCAGTTCTAGACTTAGAATTTTCCTCATTTTCTGTCCTTATTTCCATATATTATTTAGCAATAATTTCCTGAGTAATTAATGCATATATTCTCTGAATATATTCGTTATTTGGAAGCATTAATTATGGTCTTCATCAGGTTAATTACTTGCCTAATTTATTGGGACAGTTGGGGAAACACATTAAAGAAATATTCTCTTGTCGTATTTCATTCTCTAGGCAATCAGCATTCAATACATGGAATTCAAAATTCAAAGGACAAGTCGACAGAGAAGATATAAAAAAAATTTTCTTTTCAGAAGAAGACATAGAATAGAACTGATAGAGCAATACAGAGAACACAAAAATAACTCTCAGAAATTCTCTGTACAAAAAACACTTTGTTTTCTCATTGATCTTACTGAAGAAGAAGAACAACAACAATCAAAATCAAGAGTCTTCTTCAACTTCAACTCCAGGAGCATTCAAGGACAACATATTCAAATCAGTCAGAAGTTCCTGGATCACTTCAAATCAAGGCTGAAGACCTACACCCTGTGCAAGGCTCCAAGTGATATTGATAGGAGCTCTTGACAACAGCAATTCACTAAGTCTTCTCTGTTGAATAGAGAAAGAGAAGACAACATCAAATCTCTCTCCCCCCTCCTTTATAAAGGATTTATTAACTCCCTTCAAAAGTTTATTTAGTTTTTGGTCACCTTATCAAAAGCCCAAAGGGTTGTAAAATCTCCCTAGAAATAGATATTGTGGTGGCAATCACCTGATCAAAAACCTGCTAGTGGATTCCTATCAGGATGGTAGAAGAGTGGATCCACCCAGGTTGGGGAACCATTATAAAATTCTTGTGCCGTCTGATTGGCTCTTTTCTTTGTGTTGTGATAGTTTAGATTGATGTGCTGTGGTAGTATAGTTTAGATCATTTCTTTTTATCTATTACTACTAATACTATCATTCTTTACTCTGATATAGTATTTTAAAAATAACGAAAAAGTTTTATTACTCTATTCACCCCCCCCCCCTCTCTAGAGTAAATCAGGTCTACCCCCATCTTTCAGCACCCTTTCTTCCCAGTAGTCATGAAAGCCTCATTGGGCATACACAAAATAAGCTCTGCATCTGTCTCAAAGGGCTCTACACCAACTATCTCGATAAAACTTTCCGCAAGAAAGAAGTGTGACGCTTACATGTCGAACAACACTCTAGCAGTGTAGCAAGAAACTAGCACAAATCCTAACATATGTGCAACAAACACAAAAGGTCACAAATGGTTTAAAACAATTAAACGAACTTATACTATTCGTACCTGTCACAACATCGGGTTGACGAATCGCTTCCTATTTCTCAAAGTTTTAGATCTGGGATGCACTAGAGGGAAACATGAAGTACTAGACTCTGCCGCATTACCTTTGTTTACATAACTAGGATGAGAGCACATTGACTGCTCCTGCCTCGGCTCTGACTCAACACCACCCTCGATACAATTTTGAGCTATGTGTCCTAGCTTGCCACACTTGTAGCACGTCGATGATCTCTTGAAACGAGACTCTCCCAATGTAGCACTGCTCTTCTCTTCTTACCTGAAAGGATGGAGCTTCTTCCTCTACCCACTCCCTTATGACTTCCATTACAACTGAGAAGATTTTCCTTCTCCCTGCTTCACTGCACGACTCTAACGGTGTTGGGTTTGCTCCATATCACTTTACAACGTCCTAGCGACTTCAACCAACTCATTGAAGTCTGCATTCTTTAAAGCTATGAGTGGTTGCCTCAAGTTCTCTCTCAACCCATGATAGAAGAGGTTGTCCCTCTATTCATCATCAACCATGGTCATTCCCGCATAATGATGCAGATGAGTAAACTCCTGCACATACTCATCCACGGTCCTATCTCTCTGTACCAAGTTCAGAAACTGCATTTGAAAAGCTAATCTTTTTGAGATGGAATATACTTCTTTAAGAAGACACTTGCAAACACATCCATGGACATGGTGCATCCAGAAAACTGATGGTCATTATGGCTCATCCACTACAGCTTTGCGTCACCTTCTAAAATGAAGGTCATAAATTGGGAAAGCTTATCCTCTGGTATCTCCGCCAGTTTGAAGAGTTCCTGATTCCTTGTTAACCAGTCCTCAACATCAATCGGTGTGTCGACTCTCTTGAATATTGGAGGATGGAAAGTTTGAAAATACTTCATCTGACGGTTTCCCTGCCCAACGATAGCTCTCTCATCCAACGACTCTGCATATCTGGTCCCTCCGCCCGGTATGACCTGTATCATATCCAGTGTAATGGGAGTCGTTACCTAAAAAATAGGGGTCGCAACTTGTGATGCCACCGCAGCTTTGGCCGCTACCATTACCTCTGCTAGCATGCAATAGAAATCGGCCGAGGATAAACCCATTGGGACCCGGAGCAGTAGCGCAGCTCGCCGAAGTCTCCTCTCATGAACTTGACGTCCCCACATTATCGCTTCCACCCTAGTATAAGCATGATAACAAACGGATCACGTTCTATTCATGAAACTGGAACACATGTACACTCATGGTCCGCAACATACTCATATGTGGACAACTTCTTTACATGATTCAATTACTCTAAATCGACAACTACCTTAACCTGGACACAACCTGGTTCTGATACCAAACTATAACACCTCTCCTGCAATGACTATATAATATGGGTCCGACCGGGACCCCACAACATATAGGCGCCACAGCTTTAGCATTATAAAATGATATGAAGCATTACTCAGCTCAAAACTCAGAATATAAATAGCGGAAACATTAAAATAGACACTAGATGTTGTCCATGAAACATCAAAGTCCAAATGGCCACATGGCCTTACAATAATTAGATGTCCAAATCATCATCAACACTAAACTTATCAATATGACATATCACTCCTAGGCTACCTCGACAAGCAATAAAGATTATATTGAATGAAACATCACATGCAAACACACATGAAATATTAAAAGGGGTACACTTCATAAGGCTTAGTCCTTTATGGCTTGTGAGCTTGCTCCAGCTTGTGATCATTGCCCTGTAAAATTTATTGTAATGTGGGTCAGCAAAGGCTGACCTCAACTATGTAACCAACACCCCTCCTTCCGGTCGTCCCTAGTGGATTCAGGGGCACTCCATCACCCTGCAGGTCAGCACTTTGTATGCATATGTAATAAAACATAAACTAACATAGAAAATAATAGGTTTTGATATCTCAAACATCAAACACGTTTCTATATTGAGCATATAAATAAAGTGGCCTACAATGCAGCATGTATACAAACTTGGGTTTCACCCAAGGCACCCTATAGCACGTATGATTCTAACATATTATTACGCATCATCACATCACATCAATCACATGTGTACTCTCATTTCCCCAAAGGCATACAAGCCCAAAGCCAAGAACTCTCGTTGAGACCTCACCCACACATGGATCAGAACACCATCGGGCTTGTCCATTAGCTCCACCATTCTTGCCAATTTCACCAATTTTAGCACAACCGGTTCTAAGGACCCTTCCTTGACCTTGCCCGCTTGTGGGCTTCATCGCCCGGGATTGTCCAAAAGCTTGGCGTCCACGTCAGTTTTCACAAAGGTGACTTATCTTGCCGAGACAGTCTCCACACGTGAATCACAACATCACGGGGTGAGCCATCCAACCACAAATACAATGCCACGCCTTATAAATGTATTAATCAAGCATATCTCCCCCCGACCCTAAATCATTATTCGTCTCACGCAAAATTAAGGGCATGACAATGAATTCTTCGGCGCAAAACGGATTTCTAGCAAGATCCCTAAAATGCACATCAAACATCACCGAATCGGACGACCAGTTGCGATTTTGGCTTCATCCACAATGTCTCATCCATTAACGGAGTGGATCTCTAATGCAAAATATGTCGGGGACGGACACAATCAACACGGTGATTCTTCTTGAACCAAGACAACCCAAGCCCCTCTCATTTGAGAGACTTGGTGCAAAAAAATTGCAGAAAATAAAAGCATGAGGAAAAGATGCCTTGCACGCATCCTAGGGCCGGGAGGAGGGATGTTGTTACCTTATGATTCCTCTTCCTAGCCATGGTGACCTTGAAGAAGCGCAGATGAATGTGTTTGCCTCTACGCCCTCTCCACAGATCCGGTCTCAGATCGTCAAACAGAGCTTCGAAGCTCCAGCAATGGCGAAAATTAGGACATCTTCCTCCTCCACTCCTACCACTCACGATCCGTCAAGTGTCAAGAACTTTTAGCCAAATGAGGGGAAGGATCTCCTCTGCCCTAAATAGGGTTCACACGAAAGATATGGGCCATTAGATCAAGTTCCAGAAAAATTGGACGCCCATAAATCAAAAATTTGCGCAACCGGTCCGCAAAACAGTTCTCTGACTCATACCATCGAGTAGCCCAGGTGCTCTCAACGATATCATCGAGAGACACACACTTTCTCAACAGCATGCTACAGCGTGGCGGTAGCTTCCCGACTGACACCAACTTGTTCTGCCCAGCCCTCACGACGATACCGTCAAGATACCCATTCTAAACGGTACTCTATCGCCAGTGGTAGCGTTACCGCCGGACGACAGCTCTAGTGGATTAAGAAAATTTCGGGTATTACAAAATGTATGTAGTATCCTTGTCCCGGATGATGACACCGCACCATGACTCCCCCTTCAAACACCTCATGCATAGCTCCACAATGTTCTGATAATAACTTTCAATAATAACACAGTGCGCTTCCAAAATAATCTGATGCAGGCTCACACGTTTACAACGGTTGTTACCAGACAAATACGATTTTTCTATCTATGACCCAATTTACGTTAGCACAAAAACTTCAACGTGACACACACGTTACACAATTTTATCAATTAAATGCTAACGTACGGGTAGCCAAACCGATTAGAATCGAACAAAGGCTATATGTCAATATTCTTTCCGGCTAAAATAGCGATTTAAAGAAATCCAAACCGATCCCAAATTAATTTAAATCGAGGTTAACCAAAATGACTTGAACTCGAGGGGAAATCAAGGATAATGAACCTGATTTCTACAAGCGTTCACGAGATCTACCCGATCCAAATTGTACGAAAATATTCGGATAATTTAATTCTTGAAATTTAGATTCTACTAAAGCACTATTTCAATATAAATCAGAACTAATTACTAGCCTTCAATTCCACCAAAACCTCACAATAATATAGAAGAAATACACAAAAGATGATTTAGAAATCATTACCCAAATCTCAAGAAGTCCGTCCACAATATTGAGTGGAGGAAACGCTCACGACGATGGTTGATTCTATTTCCACTCAAATCCACGGATCCGCACCGGACGATGAAGACACGAGCCGTTGTCATTTGCAAGAAACCCTAGGAGAGGAAGAAACCCTGAAAGCCAAAAATATTATGAGAGGAGAGAGAAAAGGTGGTGGCCAAAATTCTTTAGGAAAGATAAAAGGAGAGGGAGTAGGTGGTGGTCGGTTTTGGTGTTGGAAAGGGGGTAGTGGGCTCGGGTTGGTGGTGGAAGGGGGTGGCCGAGAGAGTGAAGGGGAGGGGAGAGGGAGGTCGGCTAGGGTTGGCCGAAATTCCAAGCGGGAAAGAAGGGGGGGCTCGGGTTTGGGAAGGAGAAGAAGTGGTTGGGTTTAGTTTTGGAGAGGGAGGTGGTGGTGCTAGAGATCTTGAGGAGGGAGGAGGAGGAGAAGGTGGCCAGAATTTGAGAGGGGGAGATGGAGGTGGCCGGCGGCCAAGAGAGTGGAGAGGGCCGAATTTTGGAGAGAGGGAGGAGGGAAAATCTCAATAGATTTAGGGTTTTCAATTTCTCATTCAACGTCTACTAAACTCTTCATAATATGGCCTATATATAGGCTACACCACTCAATCTCCTCCATTCAAAAATAAATAAACAAATGATGGTTATATGCACTCATCATGACATGAAATAAAAGCAATACAATGTGATGGTTATATGCACCCATCACCATGAAATAAAAATACATTAATCAAATGCATGAAATTAAAATGCATAAATAAAAATGCTTAAAATGAAAATTACTAACAATATATAATTATAAATATATATTTTTATTGGATGGTGACGGCGGACGTCGAGCAAAACATGTAGCGGCGGCGGCGCTTGCGGCATCGTTCGTCCCAATCAACGAACTTTCTATGTCAGGGATCAACGACCGCATCAGCAGCATCGCCATCAATCCTCGCCCGCTCAAAATTACTCATCACCGATGAGTGGCCCGTGCGGGGAGAACAGTCGAAAGCAACCACAATCGGGGGCAAATCTGGCCCCACAATCCAAGTTGCAGTAGCATGAACATCCCACCGCAATGAGAACCTGGCAGAGAGAAACAACAAGACTTTCGAGGAAACTCGAAAGGGTGTCAAGCAAAAGAAAAATAACTTGAATCTTACCATCCGGTTCAAGAGCCAAGGAGTCCATGTGGAAAATAGATAAGGTAGAACTAACACTCCCCAACCCAAGAGAAAATTTAGCGGGAGGAAAAACGACGAATAAAGCCACTCAGGTGGAAAAGAGACGTACAGTAAAAAGTCCGAAAATTTGAAATAAAGTGAAACACCATGTGCTTTATAAAAGTCCAAAAGAGAAGCATGAAATCCGAAGTTCTTCATATCCCTGGATGGGTTGGCATTCCTACGTATTAAATTATTAATGGAGACAGAAGGGATCCGCTCGGGGACTGACCAGACTAAACCAAAATCACTAACTCTAGCGTAGGACGGTCTCGGAAGGGAGCGGAAGTGCGTGCGGCATAAATTAAAATGAGACGCAAACGTCCTAGATACATGTAAGAGGAGGACATAGATAAGCGTAGTAAAAGTGTGTGCTGCTTGTTAACCCAGAAATCGGCGATCCTTCCCAAGGTGGCCAGCAGGCCACTCGCGACCCTTGGATTCTCCCTTTCGATCGCGACAAGTCCCAGCGTAGGCGGACAGTTTCCCTGTCCGCCTAGGTCTCCTAGCAACCGCGTGCCCTGCGGGACGGCGGGCTATCCTCATGGCTCACCCTCGCGGGACATGCGGTTAGGTCTGCTAATCGTGCAGTGCTTTTCCTTGCAGGAGTTTGCCAGCAGCACCACCGGGAGCGACCTCCTAGTCAGCCCAAGGGGTGGCAGTCTCCTGCCGCCGTCCGTCGAGGCCGCCCACCAGGGCGACCTCCCTGCTGCCCGAGAGACGGCGGCCTCCTGCCGCCGTCCGTCGAGGCCGCCCACCCGGGGCGGCCTCTGCCCGCCAGCCGGGCGGACTCCCCCTGGAGTCCGCCCAGGCCGCCCACAAGGGGGCGGCCTGGCCCGCCGGGCGGACTCCCGCTGGAGTCCGCCCAGGCCGCCCGCTAGGGGGCGGCCCCGGCGACCAGCCGGGCGGACTCCCCCTGGAGTCCGCCCAGGCCGCCCGCAAGGGGCGGCCTGGCCCGCCGGGCGGACTACCCCTGGAGTCCGCCCAGGCCGCCCGCTAGGGGGCGGCCCCGGCGCCCAGCCGGGCGGACTCCCCCTGGAGTCCGCCCAGGTCGCCCGCAAGGGGGCGGCCTGGCCCGCTTGGCGGACTCCCCCTGGAGTCCGCCCAGGCCGCCCGCTAGGGGGCGGCCCCGGCGCCTAGCCAGGCGGACTCCCACTGGAGTCCACCCAGGCCGCCCGCAAGGGGGCGGCCTGGCCCGCCGGGCGGACTCCCCCTGGAGTCCGCCCAGGCCGCCCGCTAGGGGGCGGCTTCGGCGCCCAGCCGGGCGGACTCCCCCTGGAGTCCGCCCAGGCCGTCCGCAAGGGGGCGGCCTGGCCCGCCGGGCGAACTCCCCCTGGAGTCCGCCCAGGCCGCCCGCTAGGGGGCGGCCCCGGCGTCCAGCAGGGCGGACTCCTCCCGGAGTCCGCCCAGGCCGCCCGCAAGGGGGCGGCCTCCGGTCCTCTCCAGGGCCTCCTGCAGTCTTCATCAGTCAAGGTGGCGGACGCAAATTCCCAGTCCGCGGAGTCCGCGCAAGTCGTCATGCTGATGTCACTGGGCCCCGCTTCTTCAAGAACTTCCCCGGGCCTATAAATACCCCATGAAGCCTCTTATTCAGGGATCCTGGAGGTGGAGACAAGTCTTGCCAGCAGCCCCTGCGGACTCCGTTTTCCAGTCCGCGCAGTCCATCATCACCCTTCCAGCAAGCCCTGCGGACTCAGATTTCCTGTCCGCGCAGTCCTCTACAGCTCTTCAGCAGCTTGCCAGCATACTCTGCAGACTCAGTTTCCCAGTCCTCCAGCAGCTGGCAGACTCTTTTACTTAGGGTCTGTTTGGCGCAGCTCTGGCGGCTGGAAAATCTCTATTCCAGCCGCCAGAGCTGTTTTATATGTGTTTGGGACAGCTCTCTGTGAAGAGCTTTTCAAAAATCTGGAGCTGTTTTGCAGCTTTTCAAAAATCTCCTCCTCCCCAGCTTCTGCTCCTGCAAAATAGCTTTCTCTCTCACATGTTTTGAAAATTTAATTGTTTCTTCAGTTGGAACATGCTTAGAGGCCGGACGGCCTTCCTCCGGCGATTCCGAGCCCCGGACGGCCGTCCTCCGGTGATTCCGAGCCCCCGACGTCCTTCCTCCGGCGATTCCGAGCGCACTTCTGCACAGAACACCCAAACACTCTGCAGCTTTTCAAAACTGCTCCCCAGAGATCTATTTTAAAATAGCTCTATCCGGACAGCAGCTTTTCAATCCGCCAGAGCTGTCCCAAACAGAGCCTTAGTCTCTGGCAGCTTCTCCTCTCTGCTTTCTGGCACTTTCTTCTCCTTTAGCCGCCAGCTTCTCCTTGTACCCCTTTAATGATTTTGTTGTGAAGGTGTACTTGTAAGCTTGTAATCTCTAGCTATTAATCAAAGGAAAGCCCGTCGCAGGAGTGGCATTTAGGCCGCGACGGGCGAAGTGTGTTGTTGTCGCTGCTAGCGGCCCCCTCTTCTCTCCTCTCCTAAGCAAGCCTTGCTCCTCTGCCCAGCAAGCCTTGCTCCTCTGCTCAACAAGCCTTGCTCCTCTGCTCAGCAAGCCTTGCTCCTCTGCTCAGCAAGCCTTGCTCCTCTGCTCAGCAAGCCTTGCCCTCAGCTCAGCTCAGCTCTTCTCGGCAACCAACCTGCAAGTGCAACCGTTGCAATTACTGTCTGCTCGACTGCTCCTGGTCTCCCTCCTCTTCCTCTCTTGATCAACCCTCTCTGTTGATCAAGGCTCTCCTATTCTCTCAAGCCTCTCCCTTCCTCCCGCAACTTTCTCCTTCCTCCTTACCTCGCCAGTGAGGCCATGCACCCCTTCGGTGATAGCTGTCCCCCCCGGTGCCGTTTTCGCGCATCAACAGTTGGTGCGGTGAGCGTGGATCCGAACAGCTCACGCGCAAACCTTCAGATCTGAAAGGCAGTGAAAGCAACAGCTAACCATGTCAGACCATCAATCAGCCGAGAACCATGCTCCAAGTCCCAGTGAAGATCCTCTCTGGGAAGACTTTGAGCAGTCGCGCCGTGAGAATGCTCAACAGTTCCAGGCTATCAACAAAGTTCTTGCTGCTATAACGCAACGATTGGACGCTCAACCAGCAGCTGCTCCAGCTGCTCCAATCAACCCAACACCAACAGCAGAGCGTCAGCAAGCTTATTCTCAAGCTTGCCCACCATTCTTTGCTCCTTACACTCCAACCTTTCCGTAAGGGCCTGCAGCTCCTTTGCGAACTCAAGATGAAGAGTTTGTCGCTCGCCATAACTTCTTCCGGGAAGCAGCCTGGGGAAGTCCAGCTAGAGTTCTCAATTTTCAGGGAAGTCATCCCTACCCTTCAGTTCCTGCCCCTGCTGCTCCTGCAGCAGCTTATCCTTTTTATCCTCATGCTCCTTTTGCAGCTGCAGCTTATGCTCCTTTCTTTCCTTATGTTGTAGGAGAGCAAGAAGAACCTTCACCATTTGCGGAGAGTGTCCGCCATGAGCCTACTCCAACAAACTTCAGAGAGCCTCGACTACCAACCTACACTGGAGAGACAGATCCAGTAAAGCACCTCCAAGCTTTTGAGTCAGCCGTTGCTCTCAAGACTCTTTCACATGCAACCAAGTGCAAGCTTCTTGTTACCTCCTTTGATGGGCAAGTGAGGGACTGGTTCTATGGCCTCCGTCCTCACTCCATCGCTTCCTTCCTTGATCTTCGAAGAGAGTTTCTTCTCAGATTCTCTACATCAACTAAGAGAAAGGGCGGTCCTGAAGCCCTCTTTGAGATCAAGCAGCGCGGAAATGAGACTTGGTCTCAGTTTGTGGATCGATTCCAAAGAGAGATTTTGGACATCGAAGTTACTGATCAAGAGATGTACCGAGTGGCTCTTATCCACGGTCTTCGTGAAGGGCCTCTCAAATTTGAAGCCAACGTCCGTGCTCCAAGGACTTATCAAGAGTTGATCGCTATAGCCAACTCATACATCCGAGGTGAAAAGAGCAATCCAGGCTTCGTCTCCAAGCTTCTATCCTAGGAGGATCCCTCTCGCAAGCATCCTCCAAGGTCTCCTCGCAATCACTTCCCAACTCACTCAAAGAAGGAGAGAAGGATCCATCGTCATCGATACTCCTTCCCGAGCCGTGGCAATGCTCAAGATCCATTGCTGCCGCTAGCTCCGTCTTTGCAAGCAGCAGCTGTTCAACAGCAGCAGGACGATGACTTGCATGAGTCTGATCTCGACGACGTCGTGCAAGAAGTGATCCAAGTCATGAAAGATAGGGCAAGCTTCAAGAAGCCCTATCAACCAGCAGATCAGAGATCTAGAAACTCAGAGCGCTACTGCGTATTTCACAAAGAACCAGGCCATCGAACAGAAGACTGCCGAGCATTCCGCCAGCTTGTGCAAAGGATGCTCCGGCAGGGCAAGATGCATGACCTGCTTCTTAAAGAAGAGCGCCCTGATCAAGCAACTTCAAGGGGAAAAGAACTTGCAGACGCTCCTTGCTCCTCAAGAGGAGTGAACCACGTCGAAGAGCCTCCTCTCCTCGTTGTAAACAAAGAAGTCGAATGCTTCGATGCCAACGACGAGGGTGTGCTGGGAAGGCTATTCTAAGCTAGCAAGGACTCAAAGTCCTCCAAAGCGATGGACTTCACAGTTCTCCGGATCTCCTTGCAACCTTCAGGGGTTATCTCAACCCTTGCTCTCTCTCTTTTAAACATTTTCATTACAACACTTCTCAGTGTTCTTTACTTGCTTTCCAGCAAAGCTTTTATTCAGGGACCCCGTACTGACACAGTTCCCTTCTTGTGTTGCTCCTTCCTCTCTTCTCCCTCTCTTAGGATCGTTACACCAATGAGATTTCGCCGAGCCTGAAACGTTCCCTCCGTAGTTTGTTCTCGCACAACCGCTACGACCACACATGGCGGGAGTATACCCATGTGTGCAGTGGGAGCAGTTCAATCGCGGGAATGGGCTTCAGACTTAGGATCCTAGCCAGCATCTGACACAGAGTGTGTGCTAGGGGAGCCCCATGTGTTAGCTCTACTGTGCGTCATATAGGATACATTACGGTTAGGATGATCTTCGCTGGACAAGCAATGGCGATCAAGCGTAGCCTTGTCTCTTTGCTCATCCTTCAACTGTGGTGGCCGAAGCACTCTCCGGTATCCTCGATCCGTTCCTTCTCGGGTTCGCAACTCCACTGATCAATATACAGACAAGATAGGCCTCTTGGCGCAACCTGTCTCGTTGATCAGTGATGCTTGTACCCAAGGCGAGAGAGTGTCCCTTCTTGCGGTCCTTCTCAGGACCTTTCCCTTGCTTTTCTCTTTTGTTCCCTCCTTGAGGATGCGCGGCCAGCCCGCTTCGAGCAGGATCATACTCGGAACGATTTTCTCAGGCCAGTGATGCATAAGGCCCACGGGGAACACCTGTGGCAGCATTCAACCCTCTTTAGTCATTCCGAATATGGACCTCTTTTTCCTTTTCCCCCTCCTTGAGGATGCGCGGCCAGCCCGCTCTGAGTAGGACTTTACTCGGGATGATTTTTCGGGCAAGTGATGCATAAGGCCCACGGGGAACACCTGTGGCAGCATTCAACCCACTTTAATCATTCCGGGTGTAGACCTCCTTTTCTCTCTTCCCTCCTTTCACAGGTGAACAGGTTAATCCAACCTACCAAAAGGATTCTGGCATTCCTTTGATCATGTCCATCCAGTCATGTCAACAGCTAGCGCTCGATTCATTTATCTGGACTTCGTGATAATGGTCGTCGGGCATTTCTCTTGCTACCTGGTCATATCGACCCTATCTCATCAACCTTCATGGGTTATCTCAAAAGATTTTCAGCAATCACTTTGCTTATGCTTATCTCATATACTTTGCCTGCTCAAGCTCTATCATATGGAGATTCACAGAGCTGCTCATTCTTCTTGGCAAAGTCTAATGGCGTCAATCATTAATTGAATCATATCAACAGTTTTGCTATGATTCTGGTGCGGTCATCCTCGAGTCTTGTTTGTTTTTAATCCCTCTCTCCTCACAGAGGTTAGCAAACACTTGCAAGCCTGCTCCACAGGTACTTGCAAGCTCCTTTCATATGTATATTGTCTGCTTCTAACTTTTCTCTTTGTAGAGAACAACAGACACCTGCAAACCACATCCAGGTACTTGCAGTTTAAATCATTATTTTATCTCTACTGCTCACTCTTCACTTTGCAGTGGTTAGCAGACCTCTACAAGTCATGTGTTAGAAAGTAGAGAAAGGAAGCAAAAAGAAGAGAACAAGCCGAATAAACTTTTGAATAATCGAAATTTTATTATCCAAAAAAGATAACTATTACAAAGGTATGCCCTCCCTTATATAGAATGGAGGAGAGAAGAGAGAATACAAATAAGAGATGTGGGACTAAAATTTACAAGTTAAGCGGACTGTACAAAGTAAACCGCACAGGCCGCGCGGTTAGACATAAGGACTAACCGCACGGCTTACAATAAGAGATGCAGAGAGGTCGCCTGTGAAGATTGCTAGACCGCCCGGTTTACAAGTCGCCGAGTCAAACCGCCAGACCGCGCGGTCTCCAACCCGCCAAGACAGACCGCCCGGTCTCCAACTTCAACACTCCCCCTCAAGCTGGAGCATATATATCAATCATGCCCAGCTTGTCGCAAACATGCAGAAACGAGGCGGAGACTGGCTTGGTGAAGATGTCAGCTAGCTCTTTATCAGATGTGACAAACGGAGTGCAAATCTGTTCTTTTAAAATCTCTTCACGAATGAAATGGCAGTCAACCTCAATGTGCTTTGTTCTTTCATGGAATACCGGATTTTTGGAGATGTATATGGCGGCCTTGTTATCACAGAACATAGGTAGAGGATGGTTGTACACCTCTCCTAAATCTAGCATGAGAGCCCGCAACCATTTCAACTCACAAGTGGTTGACGACATACTGCGATACTCAGCTTCTGCACTGGACCTGTAGACAACAGACTGCTTTTTACTCTTCCAGCTCACCAGATTTCCCCCAACAAAGGTGCAAAAACCTGAGGTAGACTTGCGATCCCCTTTGTCATCAGCATAACTTGCATCTGAGTAGGCTTCAATCCTCAGATGACCATTCTTCTGAAACAGTAATCCTTTCCCAGGCGCTGCTTTGACATATTCCAAGATCCGCAAGGCGGACTGAAGATGACAATCCCTGGGCGCTTGCATGAATTGACTCACCTTGCCCACAGCATAAGAAATGTCGGGTCTGGTCACTGTGAGATATATGAGCTTACCAACCAGACGCCTGTACCGCGAACTATCTGAAAGAAGAGGTGAATCATCTGTCCAGGTTTTGTCCTCCCCAATAGCCATGGGACATCGGGCAGGTTTAGCTCCAGTCAATCCTGCCTCTTTTAAAAGATCAAGGGCATACTTACGCTGAGAGAGAACTAAGGAGTCGGGCTTCCAAGAGAGTTCGATCCCCAGAAAGTACTTTGGAGAGCCCATATCTTTAGTGATCAGATGTTGGCGAAGATGTAGCTTTGTCAGGGCTACCCCTTCCTGGTCATCGCCAGTGAGAAGAATATCATCGACGTATACAGCAAGAACAACCAGCCCAGAAGGAGTTTTGCGAATAAAGAGAGAGTGATCAGCAGAGCTTCGCACAAAACCAACAGCCGCCACAATACCGCTGAACTTGTCAAACCAAGCTCGAGGACTCTGCTTGAGGCCATAAATTGCCTTCTGCAGCCGGCATACTCGTGTCTCCCCCTGAGCAACATACCCAGGAGGTTGCTCCATGTAAACGGCCTCGTGAAGATCACCATAAAGGAAGGCATTCTTGACGTCCAGCTGAGAAATTGGCCAATCCCGATTGACGGCCACAGAGAGAAGAACCCGGATTGTGCTGAGATGAGCCACAGGGGAGAAGGTGTCAAAGTAATCAACCTCATAGGTCTGAGTAAAGCCCTTAGCCACAAGGCGAGCCTTATACCGATCCACAGTGCCGTCTGGGCTAAATTTGACCACAAAGACCCAGCGACAGCCAACAACATCAGTGCCAAAGGGAGGAGGAACAAGAGTCCAGGTACCCCGCTCAGTGAGGGTCGCCATTTCCTCATCCATGGCCATCTTCCAGTGAGGAATAGCAAGGGCCTCCTGATAGGAGCGGGGTGTGGCAGTGGCAGAGATAGCCAGTGCAAAGGCCCTGCGAGAAGGAGTAAGACGATCATAGGAAACAACAGCAGCAAGGGGGTGTAAGGTGCACGTCCGCACCCCTTTGCGAAGAGCTATAGGAAGATCCAGGTCAGCCGGGCCCGCGGCATCCGGAGCATCCGTGGTAGAGAAAGCTGGCCCGGGAGAAGAGAGCGACGGCAGCGGAGAGGAGGGAGAGGGTGGTGGGGAAGGGAGAGAGAGAGGTGGAGGAAGAGGAGGGGGTGGAGACGGTGTAGTGGTGGAGAGTGTAGGAGGAGACGAGGGAACGAAGGGAACGGCAGGAGAATCAGAAGCTGGGAGAAGAGGAGAAGAGGCATCCGAGAAGTAGGAGGTATTCTCGAAGAAGGTGACGTCAGCAGAGACGAACTGCTTACGAAGGACGGGATCAAAGCAACAGTAGCCTTTCTGAGTGGTGGAATACCCCAGAAAGACACATTTGGTGGAGCGAGGGGAGAGCTTATCACGGGTGGCAGAAGGGGCATGCACAAAGGCAGTGCATCCAAAGATTTGGAGAGGGAGATGAAACGGCTCCTTGCCCGGATACAAAATGGAGAACGGGGTTTGGCCATGGAGAACCGTGGAGGGAATGCGATTGATGAGGTAGCAGGCAAGGAGAACAGCATAGCCCCAATAGGAGCGAGGAACATGCATCTGGGTCATCAAGGTGCGAGCGACATCGAGCAGGTGTCGGTTTTTGCGTTCGGCTACACCATTTTGTTGTGAAGAATAGACACAACTAGTTTGATGAAGAATCCCATTTTGCATGCAGAATGTAGAGAAGTCACGACTGAGATATTCTGCGGCATTATCAGACCGAAAAACTTTGATAGAAACATCAAACTGAGTTTTGATCATGAGATAGAAGGATGTCCATACAGAGAATAATTCGGAGCGATCTTTTAACAGATAGACCCACGTACAGCGAGAGAAATCATCAATGAACGTGACAAAATAGGAACTACCCCGACCAATGGTAAGAGTAGGAGAAGGACCCCAGATGTCGGAGTGGATAAGATCAAACGGACGGGTAGAGCTACGAACGTGCTTTGGAGGGAAGGAGGAGCGGTGATGCTTGCCAAGCTGACAGGCCTCACAGTTGAGCGGAGGACTTTGAGGAGGAAGGTGGGGCAGAAGTTGACGAAGAAGACGGGGAGGAGCATGACCAAGGCGGAGATGCCATTGGAGAAGATCTGTGGAGGTGGAGGAGAAGGTGGAAAAAGCAGAAATGTTGTCTAGGAAGTATTAGCCGCCACTCTCAGTCCCAGTAGCAATCGTCCGTTGGGAGTCCGGATCCTGAAAAGAGCAAGAAGTAGAAGTAAATGTGACGGAACACTGTAATTGCTTGCAAAGAGATGTAACAGATAATAAGTTGCACGGGAACTGGGGCACATATAGAGTATCCGCCATATGAAGAGACGGGGTGACATGAACTATCCCTGTGCCATGAACTGATGATGAAGAGCCGTCAGCGAGAGTAACTGGGGGCAAGCGAGCATGTTTTTCTAGGAGAGAGAAACACGGGAGATGGCCGGTCATATGATTCGTAGCACCAGTGTCGATCAGCCATTTGCCCTGAGTAACAACGTGTGCACGACCAGAAGACGTGACAACCGAGGTGAAAGCCATGAAGGGAGGAAGAGGAAACTGCAGCGGTCTCGGTGACAGCACACCAGCGGCACGAAGGGCCACGACCAAGGAAACCTGGCTCTGATACCATGTTAGAACCCGCCAACCCATTAGTTCATCTCAAAACACAGGTGATGAGATGAAGGGTGGCGGGGTACATGAACACAAAGTGGAGAAGTCTGCAGGAGATGTGGGACTAACCCCAACCACAGGACCGCGGGGATATTCCGCCACACAAGGGGGCCCACCGGGGTCAACACCCAGACCTGGAACACGATGGGGAAAGCCCAAACATGCAGTCCCACACACACGTGTCCTGCTGGCAAATATAGTCTCAACACACCCCCGCAGCAGGACAACCTCCTCTGATACCATGTTAGAAAGTAGAGAAAGGAAGCGAAAAGAAGAGAACAAGCCGAATAAACTTTTGAATAATCGAAATTTTATTATCCAAAAAAGATAACTATTACAAAGGTATGCCCTCCCTTATATAGAATGTAGGAGAGAAGAGAGAATACAAATAAGAGATATGGGACTAAAATTTACAAGTTAAGCGGACTGTACAAAGTAAACCGCACAGGCCGCGCGGTTAGACATAAGGACTAACCGCACGGCTTACAATAAGAGATGCAGAGAGGTCGCCTGTGAAGATTGCTAGACCGCCCGGTTTACAAGTCGCCGAGTCAAACCGCCAGACCGCGCGGTCTCCAACCCGCCAAGACAGACCGCCCGGTCTCCAACTTCAACATCATGTTCAGGTACTTGCAGCTTATCTTTATATACAATATCTGCCTCTAACTCTCCTCTTACAGAGGCCAGCGACACTTGCAAGCTCCATTCAGGTACTTGCAAGTTACTTTCATGCACTATGCATATTCTTAACTCCTCTTGCAGAGACCACCAAAGATTTGCAAGCCACTTCCAGGTACTTACAACTCATTTTTTCTGTCCTTGTATACTATTTTCCCTCCTCTTTTTGCAGAGAATGACAGGTACTTGCAAGCCTCTTTCAGGTACTTGCAAGTTATTATGCCTTTCTGTTTTCCCTCACTATTATTTTGCAGAACTTAACAGAAGACTTCTTCGTTTTGCAAAAGCAAACTCAGGTACACACTTGATGTACCACCAATGCGTGCTTACCCTTAATTTTCCTCTTGCAGGAAAATAGACAGGAAACATCAAGCTTGTAAGGGAAGACTTCAGGTTCTCTCTCTCCCTGCCTCCCCTTCTCTTTCCTTTGGGGTGGATCACGATTTTCGTGGGTCTCCAACTTCTTTGAAGTTCCCTTCGGAACTTGAAAAAGTGCGGGGATTATGTTAACCCAGAAATCGGCGATCCTTCCCAAGGTGGCCAGTAGGCCAGTCGCGACCCTTGGATTCTCCATTTCGATCGCGACAAGTCCCAGCATAGGCGGACAGTTTCCCTGTCCGCCTAGGTCTCCAAGCAACCGCGTGCCCTGCGGGACGGCGGGCTATCCCCATGGCTCACCCTCGCGGGACATGCGGTTAGATCCGCTAATCGTGCAGTGCTTTTCCTTGCAGGAGTTTGCCAGCAGCACCACCGGGAGCGACCTCCTAGTCAGCCCAAGGGGCAGCAGTCTCCTGCCGCCGTCCGTCGAGGCCGCCCACCAGGGGCAACCTCCCTGCTGCCCGAGAGGCGGCGGCCTCCTGCCGCCGTCCGTCGAGGCCGCCCACCCGGGGCGGCCTCTGCCCGCCAGCCGGGCGGACTCCCCCTGGAGTCCGCCCAGGCCGCCCGCAAGGGGGCGGCCTGGCCCGTCGGGCGGACTCCCCCTGGAGTCCGCCCAGGCCGCCCGCTAGGGGGCGGCCCCGGCGCCCAGCCGGGCGGACTCCCCTGGAGTCCGCCCAGGCCGCCCGCAAGGGGGCGGCCTGGCCCGCCGGGCGGACTCCCCCTGGAGTCCGCCTAGGCCGCCCGCTAGGGGGCGGCCCCGGCGCCCAGCCGGGCGGACTCCCCCTGGAGTCCGCCCAGGCCGCCCGCAAGGGGGCGGCCTGGCCCGCCGGGCGGACTCCCCCTGGAGTCCGCCCAGGCCGCCCGCTAGGGGGCGGCCCCAGCGCCCAGCCGGGCGGACTCCCCCTGGAGTCCGCCCAGCCCGCCCGCAAGGGGGCGGCCTTGCCCGCCTGGAGGACTCCCCCTGGAGTCCGCCCAGGCCGCCCGCTAGGGGGCGGCCCCGGCGTCCAGCAGGGCGGACTCCTCCCGGAGTCCGCCCAGGCCGCCCGCAAGGGGGCGGCCTCCGGTCCTCTCCAGGGCCTCCTGCAGTCTTCATCAGTCAAGGTGGCGGACGCAAATTCCCAGTCCGCGGAGTCCGCGCAGGTCGTCATGCTGATGTCACTAGGCCCCGCTTCTTCAAGAACTTCCCCGGGCCTATAAATACCCCCTGAAGCCTCTCATTCAGGGATCCTGGAGGTGGAGACAAGTCTTGCCAGCAGCCCCTGCGGACTCCGTTTTCCAGTCTGCGCAGTCCGTCATCACCCTTCCAACAAGCCCTGCGGACTCAGATTTCCTGTCCGCGCAGTCCTCCACAGCTCTTCAGCAGCTTGCCAGCAGACTCTGCAGACTCAGTTTCCCAGTCCTCCAGCAGCTGGCAGACTCTTTTACTTAGTCTCTGGCAGCTTCTCCTCTCTGCTTTCTGGCACTTTCTTCTCCTTTAGCCGCCAGCTTCTCCTTGTACCCCTTTAATGATTTTGTTGTGAAGGTGTACTTGTAAGCTTGTAATCTCTAGCTATTAATCAAAGGAAAGCTCGTCGCAGGAGTGGCATTTAGGCCGCGACCGGCGAAGTGTGTTGTTGCTGCTGCTAGCGACCCACTCTTCTCTCCTCTGCTCAGCAAGCCTTGTTCCTCTGCCCAGCAAGCATTGCTCCTCTGCTCAGCAAGCTTTGCTCCTCTGCTCAGCAAGTCTTGCTCCTCTTCTCAGCAAGCCTTGCCCTCAGCTCAGCTCAGCTCTTCTCGGCAACCAACCTGCAAGTGCAACCGTTGCAATTATTGTCTGCTCGACCGCTCCTGGTCTCCCTCCTCTTCCTCTCTTGATCAACCCTCTCTGTTGATCAAGGCTCGCCTCTTCTCTCAAGCCTCTCCCTTTCTCCCGCAACTTTCTCCTTCCTCCTTACCTCGCCAGTGAGGCCAAGCACCCCTTCGGTGATAGCTGTCCCCCCGGTGCCGTTTTCATGCATCAACACCACTGGATTGGAAAAATAATTTTGGCGTGATAAGACTAAATCTAGGGGAACAATCTCCATGGAGTAAGAAGCAGTCGAGGACATGACCGTAGAAGGACACACGGAAAAATGAACTGTCAAAAGTGACGCGTAGTCAGATCTATGTGGTGCGGTGAAAAGTCCAAATACTAGTGCGCTCAACTTATTAATATCTAAACGTTGAGACAACGCCAATGCAGGAACTAATAGAGTGGGCCTGACACAAAAACTCAGACTAGGACTACTGGATCCATGACCTAATAAGTTATCTTATGTATGCAAATAAATAGGAGAAAGAGTCGGTAAATTCAATCCCTGGATAAAATCCAAATCAGTATAAATTTCACCCAACGGTGACAACATCAAGGAACTATCATCCGTGTATAGAACAATAGACTCGTCCAAATGTACCCTTTCCTCAGATGGTAACTCATCCACAATAACACCAGGGAAATCCTCACTCTCAGGCTCCTCAGATGACTCGGAAACAATCTCAGTGCGTGTAATCATAGGCTGTATCACGATGGGTATCATAGCCTGGAGAGGGCACTCAATACTAGGGTGATCCGACGCAACACTAGCAGAGCATATAATAGGCAACGAGATACTCTCGCAGATCGGAATTACATCATCTCATATATCATCTTCCAAATCACTAGGTATCCCATCAATGTCATACTCATCAGAATCGTCGGGCACTATCGTATATGACGAAATACTCTCATCTAACTGGACATCCACAAAGTCAAAAGATAGCACATCTACATCAGAATCCTCAGTGGTTTCATACACAATCTCAGGGGGCTCAGACGTCGAAATTAAAGGAGCCAAAACCCTAGTAGTAATAACCACAAAATCTCGGACAATGGGTCTAACATGCTCCCATTTCCTAACGGTGGATGGAGGCACACAATGTGTAGCCGTACTAGTCTGTGGATAGGTTCTAACTTGAGGTCTAAGGTCATTCCTATCATACAGGTGTAGTGCCCAGGCGTAATGTAGACATTCATCGAACATCCACGCAGGAGTACTGATCGGTGAGGAGGCTCTTCATGATTGTCCAACCTATATGGGACCCAATACGTCTTTCCTCGTTGAGCCAGAAGGTCTGGGTTCGACCCACTAACTGCTTGCTCGCCACCGGGACCTTGTGGAGGTCCCACAGACAAAGACACTCGAAATAATGTTCTATCCCAACAACCCAATTAAGGAAGATCTGAGGACCTCCCAACCCATCGTAGGTGGGTGCAACATTCCTAAACGACTTAGAAACGTCAATTTCTCGCTCAGGGCGACGATCCTGATGATGGTGGGGTTGCCTAGGGGATGGTGGTGTCACTTGGTTAGCCGTTACTTGCCTAAGGAAGTCCCTAATCTCACCCATTATAGGTGAATGAACTGGTTTCCTAACATTCGACATGGATCCAGAAGATTTTAATCGGGAAACGTTTATGTCATAGGCCATTTTCTACTGGTGACGGGACAAAAAATTCTACTCGAATCTGGTGCACATGCAATGGAATAATAACTCTGATACTATAAAATTATAACAGATTAAATTGTTCCCGCTAAACAGCTAAGGCGATAAATATATTTTTTTGTATTTTTTTGCTGAAAATAAGTAGGAAATTATTAAAAAAAATTGATTTTTTTGCAGAAAAATAAAACTTTTAAGCCGCTATTGGCAGACAAGGAAATTTTTTTTTGTAATTTTGACAAATTAACGTGCAAGACAAGTACGTGTCAGCGTACTAATAAAAGGGGGAGGGTGCTAATTAGGAAATTGACGTGAACCTCCATTGATACCAAATTGATGCAGGCTCACACGTTTACAACGGTTGCTAACGGACAAATACGATTTTTCTCTCTATGACCCAATTTAAGTTCGCACAGAAACTTCAACGCGGCACACATGTTACACAATTTTATCAATTAAATGCTAACGTACGGGTAGCCAAACCGATTAGGATCGAACAAAAACTATATGACAATATTCTTTCCGGCTAAAATAGCGATTTAAAGAAGTCCAAACCGATCCCAAATTAATTTAAATCAAGGTTAACCAAAATCACTTGAACTCAAGGGGAAATCAAGAATAATGAATTCGATTTCTACAAGCGTTCACGAGATTTAGCCGATCCAAATTGTACGAAAATATTCGGATAATTTAATGCTTGAAATTTAGATTCTATTAAAGCACTATTTCATATAAATCAGAACTAATTACTAGTCTTTAATTCCACCAAAACCTCACAATAATATAGAAGAAACACACAAAAGATGATTTAGAAATCATTACCCAAATCCCAAGAAGTCCGTCCACAATATTGAGTGGAGGAAACGCTCACGACGGTGGTTGATTCTATTTCCACGCAAATCCACGGATCCGCACCAGACGATGAAGACGCAAGCCGTTGTCCTTTGCAAGAAACCCTAGGAGAGGGAGAAACCTTGAAAGCCAAAAATATTATGAGAGGAGAGAGAAAAGGCGGTGGCCAAAATTCTTTAGAAAAGATAAAAGGAGAGGGAGTAGGTGGTGGTCGGTTTTTGGTGTTGGAAAGGGGTTAGTGGGCTCGGGTTGGTGGTGGAAGGGGGTGGCCGAGAGAGAGAAGGGGAGGGGGAGAGGAAGGCTGGCTAGGGGTTTGTCGAAATTCCAAGAGGGAAAGAAGGGGGGAGGCTCGGGTTTGGGAAGGAGAAGAAGTGGTCGGGTTTAGGTTTGGAGAGGGAGGGGGTGGTGGTAGAGATCTTGAGGAGGGAGGAGGAGGAGAAGGTGTCCGGAATTTGAGAGGGGGAGATGGAGCTGGCCGGCGTCCAAGAGAGAGGAGAGGGCCGAATTTTGGAGGGGGAGGGAAAATCTCAATAGATTTAGGGTTTTCAATTTTTCATTCAACTTCTACTAAACTCTTGATAACATGGTCTATATATAGGATACAACACTCAATCTCCTTCATTCAAAAATAAATAATCATATGATGGCTATATGCACCCATCATGACATGAAATAAAAGCAATACAATGTGATGGTTATATGCACCCATCAACATGAAATAAAAATACATTAATCAAATGTTTGAAATTAAAATGCATAAATAAAAATGCTTAAAATGAAAATTGCTAACAATATATAATTATAAATATTTATTTTATAATTATTTATTTTTATTTGATGTTGACGGCGGACGTCGAGCAAAACATGTAGCGCCGGCGGCGTTGGCGAAGAACGTCGTGTTAGAATCTCATCCTCGAGCTTGCGGCATCGTTCGCCCCAATCAACGAACTCTTTATGTCGGGGATCAACGACCGCATCAACGACGTCGCCATCATAATCGGTGTCACAAACCCATGAATGGCGCGGATTGCTTCAAGCTCCATCTGTCCCGTGTCCCAGTGTGTGAAGGAAGATCCGATCACCAATATGACTTTAACCTTGTCATCCCTAAGCACAATTCCAATGCCCTCACGCAAGCTCGCTGATAATGCCATATCCATATTAAACTTCAAGCATTCAAGAGGAGGGGGCATCAAGCCGTTAGAGATCGAGGACAACCAAATATACTTATCTTCATGTGTGTGATGTAGATTTTCATAGCCATTACAGTTGGCATCGCCACCAGTCACGCGTAGAGTTTCGCAGTAAGAGCACTACACTTTTGAAAGATTGCATAGCTAGCACAGTAACCAAAGCGGCCCAAGGGGCGAGTTGTGGGCAGAATTAAGGGTCTGTTTGGCACTCCGTCCCGCTGGCACGCCGGTGAGGAGAGAGACAACGCCCGGTGAGAACGGCGAACTGGTGCTCGGCAATCCAGCGCCAAAACCGCCGGGCTGCTTCCCTTTCACGCCGGGCGTTTTCAAAGGGCGCGGGAAAACCTGTCCAAACAAGATCTCTCCGGCTCGTTCCCGCCGGAACGGAGCGGCGCTGGGTTGTCAAACGGACACTAAGACATTGGGGCATGGCATCCCACGTGGCTAAGAGAGGTAGGCGGAATCCCCCAACACATCAGCATGCACAAGTAAAATGAAGTAGTATTGATCAGCTCACATACACTCCAGCACTCATAATATCTTGCAACTTGATGTCCCATATTATATATTCGACAAAAGATAATTGACCTTAAGGCCACGATAGATGTACAGTCTCCCTTGGGTTATTTATCGGGATCATTCTTGGGAGTTTGCATAATTACAGGCTGCACCCCTTTATCTTTTGAAATTACATTTACTTTACCTCTATGTTTTCCCATTTTTACAAAAATATCCATCCATCTAAATTACGGATAGAAATGATAAAATCAGCTAAAGGACTTTATGATATTCAATTTTATTCGTTGTAATCACTCTACATTGAAAGTTGTGACATTTTTTTTAGAAAGATAGACATAAAGTAATCAAAAATATCAAATTATTTAATGATATTTCAATTTTATTCTATATAATAAATCTATATATATATTGAAAAGGGTCCATTACATTTTACCTTTTATAATAAATTTAGAATCATTATAAAACAAGATAATATTAAAATATCATAAAATAATTTGACATATTTTATTTTTTTTCATTCATATTTCTAAGGAAAGGGACATTTGTGAAAATTATGGAAACTTAAAGGGCAGGTAAATATAATTTTAAAAGATAAAGGGATGCAACCTGTAATTATGCAAACTCATTTAAAAATTTGTGAACCGCGAAAAACGGAAAACATTACACAGGAACACTCCAACCAAAATCAAGCCAAGAAAATCAGATGCACTAGAAGAGCAAGAAAACTGTATACTATCAACAATCTTTACAATTCGAGTTATACATGGCGAGACATAATTCGCCGATGTACCTGATGGAAGCAAAACAAGAAATACAAAACTAGCCACGGGGTCTCAATGAGTAACCGCCGACTCAGCCGAGCTGCCTACGGAATCCGCTGAAGCTGCCAAGTCCCGAGACCGCAACCTAGGCGCGCAGACAACCCGTTATTCCAAAGCTGAAAAACTCTGTCCGTTGATCTGCAAGCCGCCTAACACGAGGTCGCCTAGCCACCAGATCGCAGCGAACAGCTGCTGCCAAACTCAACAAATCGCCAGAAGCAGACAGCTTATTGAACTGCGAAAAAAGTTGCCGAAGAAAGAAAACGTCCTGGCCGCAAGCCGCGACCTGTTGGTAACCGTCGATTGCTAACAATAGAGTCTGCACTGATCCCTGACCGAAGTAAGAACCAAGTCTCTGTTTTCTCAGCGTTGTTCGCACAACCGGCACAACAAACACCGGTCAATTATTCAAATCGCGCGAACACAAGATCCTGTCCGCAGCAACCACCCGAGCTCACTTACTGTTCATTCGATTGTAAAGTTGATGTGACAGGGGAACCTATTTATAGATGCGGAGAGCAGTGTGATCACCCCTCCCTAGCCGATAGGATCACTACCCTATCTCTCGGCGAGCACTGAGTGAATCAAACCGCGGACACAAACTCAGTCCGCCTTGTCGCCGCGACTAGCTAGACAGCCAGTTTGTCGCACTAGCATACCCTGTAGAAACACCACCAGTTCGCACACTAGCAGACATAGCTCCAGTCCGCGCGTACCTATGGACAATACTCCAGTCCGCACACTCCAAGCCCGCAACCAAAGCACAATGTTGATAGCTGAAATTACTGAAATCAGTCCCATGTTTAGAGCTGAGAGGCTCAAGGAGTAACCGTGCAACTTGACTCGCCCCTGACCCCAGCTATAGGACTGCAGTCCGTGCCACCGAAACACATTTCTGTTCTGTTTCTCAGCACGGCGTCTTTTTGAGCATGCTAGGTTTCGAACCCAACACCTCCTTGATAAGACACCATCCACAGTCCTCATCACCAACTGAGCTGCAGTGGGTCAGGGGCGAGACAAGCTGCATGGTTACGTCGTGGGCCTCTGAGCTCTAAACCTGGGTCGTTACAACTTCCACTTTCTTTTTCAGTCTGTTCATTTCAGACTTGAAGGTGAGGTGGCTTGTTGAAGGTCATTGTAACGCGAGAATTCAGGGGATTCAAAAGGCAATCCCTGCAAACAACCTCGTTTTTGCTCCAATAATATTCGTTTACATCCTATCGGATAGTGGCAAAATTGTTGAACATTGTGTTGTAAATGTCTCGTTCTTTCATGTCAAGTTGAATGTGGAGTTTTCACCCATAGGTATCAGTGTGATTAAAAGGCTGCAATTTTACTATGTCGTACGAGCTATGAATCGACATTTAAAAATAAAAAAAAACTAGAATAAGACCACCTGATTCGTGCGGAGATGACTTGGTGTCTTCAGATCTAATCCAGAAAATTGTCTGCTCCTCCTCTCCGGCTTAACATGATTATCAAAGGCAATTAGTGTTGGAACTGACCCTGAAGTTCTGGATGATTTTACTGCTGATATAGAATTCCCTCAAGATCTGGCAAGGAACTTCCCTCTATGGGCTTCAGAGCGAGATACGTAGCAGGTTACCCCATCTTGTGACGGATTCTAACCAAGAACAATGATACAACCTCAATAGAAGCAAACACATTGTTGTTTTTAATTGATCTTCTCTATTGAATAGAGAGATTCAGATAACTTGAAGGCGTTCAAAACTGAATGGAATCCACTGATTCCTTCTTTCCAAGAAAACTAAATAGGGAGAGTGCTCGATCTGCCTTCCAAGAAGAACAAGTATAATATCCCTCAAGCGTTTCCTCCTGGAGCCAAGATAAGGATTTTCTTCAAACCTTATCATATTCAGACAAGATTTTCCATATATCAAGGTGATGTAGCGCCAGAAACGGGAGAAAGCAACTCCTTTTGGCAGCTTCGGTTGGATTTAGCACAAGAATAACGAGTTCTATTGAATGAATCTCTTCCTAGAACTATAGCTAGCGATATAGATCCATGACAACATAGAGAAGAGGAAACAATCTTCCTCTCGACCGGCAATAACAAAAAATACGAGGGACGGATGATTTTTTTTTTCAGACAGAGTATGGGAGAACACACCTAGATCTCTGGTGGTCTAGTTCCGATCAGCAAGAGGGAAATCACTCGACGGCATCAGCAGCGGGCGGACTGCCGGAGTTCGCAAAGGCACAAACGGCGATGCCCTAGATCTGTGGCTATAGAGGCGTTACCTCCAAGCGATGACAGCCTGAACTTCACAGCGAGGGGAGATGCAGATTTGCAGGCACAATCCTTAAATAACACAGGACTAGGTAATGGTGGGGCCGATCGCGAAAGTGCAAAACACTTGAGGGCTTTTCTTCTAGCTATCAATGATGAAGCCCTTTTCCTCCTTCTCGATCACGATCAGCAGCGGCCCGACTTACTTCTCCACCAGCGAAGAAAGCAAGTGCGGTGGAAATTTTTACTATTCTTCTGTCCCGATCGGAGGCAGCCACAAATCTCTTTCCTGATTTAGGCTTCGTTTGGAAGGACTTATTTTCACCGGTCAAGCGGTTATGATCGCATGAACCGGACATTAATTATGACCCAATTCATGCGGTCGTAACCGCTTGACCGTGAAAATAAGTCCTACCAAACATAGTCTTAGTCTGCAGTAGCATCCGATTTCCACTCTTCTATCGAGCGCCAACAAGATCTTTCACCTTTCTATAGGCGGAGGAGATGCGAATATCTCTAGGAGGGGCGACAAAATCACAAAAATGAGAGCTCAAAATTGCAAGCGGCCAACCACATCGAGAGCGGGATGTGTGAAGCGGCCAGGGCAACTTCGAGAATGTTAGGTCACTCGAAGCATCTCGTGCGGTGGTCAAAGTGAAACTACCACCCTGTTAGGTCACTCGTTGACCCTACCTTGAATTTTATAGGCTAACTCTAAGTTCAATATGGGTATTAGATATAACATCCCTAATACTTCTAGACCACTTGATAGTGTTATTCATGGTTTGTAAGTTGGGGCAAGGAGGTGACCTAGGTTTTCTTGAACTAAGCCAAAAATTGTTAAGTGGACACCAAGGTGCACAAGACATTCTAGCTCAATTCACATCTAATTGAATTAACCACATCAAATTGACCTCTCTCGTAGTCTTATAACACCATTAGATACCCAATAGACCCAAAAGCCTCATCAGGTGGGCACCAATTTCTCCAATTTGACCAAAGTCAAACTTAGGAAAATTTTGGTCAAACATACACCTTTTAGATAATTTGGCCCAATTGGGCCCCACCATGGCACAACCCACTTAGGGTGGTGTCATAGGACTCAAGACAAACCCATGGGACCAGTCAACCCTCACTTGACCAAATAAACACCTGAAGTCAATCATGGTCAAAACGAAGCCTAAAAGAAAGAAATAAAGGCTCAACCAAATTCCAATGGGCTAAGGCCTTGAACCAAGGCCCATCCTACAGCCCACTAACATTATTTCCATTAAATAACATGATTACGGAATTTCATATTATTTAATGGGGAGAAAATGAAAAATTATCCACCAATTAATGGTGAAAAGAAGAATTAATGGGAGGAGGCCATGGGTAACCCCATTCATCTACTCCAAAGCATCCTTGATCTCCACTGATGCTTCGGTATGAATTTCCAATCAATTCCAGTCGGCCACCATTAATGGAGAGCTTTAAATCTCATGGTCGATCACCTCCCTCATGACACCTCCATAAATAGCCCTCCTCAGCCCCAATGGACCCTTTCATAACCTTCAGAACCTCTCAAGCAGTCGAAACAGTGTGTTGGATCGAAGCTTTTGGTGGAGGATAGAGGAATTGAGCAAGCTCGCCGAAAACCACCTCCACCATGGACACTCGTCGAAGCAGCCGCCTCCAGGCCCGATTACAGTCTCGTTTCTCCTCCTCTCCCCTTATACTAGCTGCCTAGATCATTTAGGAGAGAAACTTGGCTCGATTGAGTCTGATTCCATGAGAGTAAATGAAGAAATTTCGAAGATTTTGGGTGGTGTCGGGTTCGCCGGAAATCACCACCTCCGGCAGCCAAACAACTTACATTCGATAGCCGCCACCTCAACACAGGTGGCGGTGGTGGTGGCCGGCCGGGGAGGTGTCTGGATCACCGAGAAATTGATGTGGAAGAAACTCCAGGCTGGGTGAATCTCCAACCTTGGCTGGAGGTTGACGTTGATCTAGATGCCATGGGATTGATATTATACACTATAGTTTGTTTTTTTTGTCAGACTTTTATATAATTTTTCAAACAGAAATTATGTCCCCTTAGAGGGCAAATTTGGAAACGTTGACTTAGAAAACTTTTGTAGACCTTGAAGTCTACTTTATGTATGATTAAAATCAACTCATTTGGATTCCTACATCTTCATTTAGGGAAGTTTTAGTAGGACTGGTCCTTGGAAAAGACAAAACTTTGATTGTGAATAACTTTCACTTAGCTGCATGGATGAATGTAAAATTTTTACATACCTGTATAGACCCTAGATACGCCATGTGACCAAACATCAGAATTTTTGGGGAAATTTTTCTATAGTTTTTATCCATATAATGATTTATTGAATTATTGAAATAAAAGTGGTTAGACAACTCATATAGAACCAAAATTTTAGGGCGGGGGATTCATTAGGTCTTTATAAGACCATTGACAATATTTTAAGGCCCATTTGGTGCTATATATGGGCAGGTGTATTCCAATGAATGATGCTATGGGCTTAAGGAAATGTGTTGTCCATTTAGCCAAAAAAAAGATGTATCTTGTGAATTTAGCAAGAGTGCTTGGTGAAATCCAAAGAAATTTTATACATTCACTTATTTAGTGAAAATACACCTCCTCAGAGAGTTTATATATTTGGTGTTGAATTTTGCTTGGAAATTGAATTATTTTTTCACATTATTATGCTTATGTATAAATGGAATTAATGCGACATGATAGTTGCTAAAATCATGAGAATTTTTCAATAAAATTATTTTATCATTATTCATTCTTGGTAAATAATTAATTAGAAATTTTTGAAAGTTCAGAATCCTAGGGTTGCAGTTATAATTACAATTTTATCCTCGGTTTTATTATTGAAGTATTGTAGTCAATAGAGTTAGAAAATTTTGAACTCTGGAATAGTTAATCATTTAACACTTTTAATCTCTAGCAATACTTGGAATTATTAGATGAGTATTTATAGTTCCTCATGTGTAAAATGAACTACTGGTATAAATTTTGATAATTAAAAATTAAATATGAAGTTTTACTGGAATATTATGAAATTTGGTCCATATCTCTTATTTATCATTTTTTTCTCTCTGAAATTTAATTGGTACTGTTTGGACCCCTGGAAGTGATACTTCATGTACAAATATACTAGTGACTTATATTTTAGGAATATTCAATTATGATCAAATTAATTTGAAAAAATGGGAAAACTGTGGAATTTCATCATAATTAAGTATCTAGACCCCGACAATTAATTGTAGTATATTTGGATCAAAATAATTGGTGATTACAACCCTTAGGCTCAAATCACTCATTTGGCCTGCATATGGTAACGTCAAAGGGGTATAGTTAGAAGAGATACTAAATTTGATCTAGACAGTTTGGGGTAGGGTTAGGATCATAATATTATGTTGGTTTGAGTCCTAAGGTATTTACACAGAGGTGATATTAGCTAGTGTATATTGATGCGCGCGAAGCCCGACTCTAAATTATCTGGGGAGCACGGCGGGTCCGCAGTACGCGCGGCGAATTATAGGCAAGTGCACCTATCGCAAGTAATACAGGATATTCGGGGGAATATCCAGATCGTAAATTTCCGGGAACAGGTTGATTAACCCTACTGCTCCGAAAGCACTATTATTTTATCGAAATATTTAAGTTGTTGATTTTAACTAGAGAGCTGGAAATAAATTAAGAGTAGAGTCGATGAAGAGATAACACTCGGTATCGAATTACGTTAGGAATAAAAATAGATTTGAATAACTAGAGATCTAAGATTTCAATTCAATTAAAGCGGAAACTTAGCCGTGGAGGTTCAAAAATAGTGAGCTCACCTATCTCTAGGAATATCGCTCACCTAGACATTAAGTCTTTTCGACCGGGCTCTCGTCCGACGAAGGATTCCTCTTAATGCCCGCAGTACGCTAAGAACCCCGCTATTGGGCGGGGAACCCAATCCGGTAGAGTTAGCGCGCCTCCTCTCTCGAAAGTTAGTGCGGAACTCTCTTTACCCAGGGGTGATCAGTTTATCTACACGGCCTCTCGGCTATCTAGCATATGGATAACGGAAATAGAGACCACATATCGATAGGTGGTCCTATGCGTCGTTAACCCGGGGTAAACCTTAAGTTTTTTAATTAAATAGAAAAATGAGATCTTTAGTTATTTAATACAATTTAAATCCCAATGCTCTTCGATACCGAACGCTAAAAGCGATTAGCCACTCATCGAAATGGGGATAGCTTATTAGTTCGGTTAGGCGTGCGTTCTAAACTATTCGCTGAAGGGTTACATAAAAAAGAAGAAAAATAAGATAACCTGATATTAGATAAAGAAAAGTACTAAAAGAAAAAAGAGAAATAAGAACACACGTACTCCACCAAACACATAATAAAGAAAAAGAAAAAAAACTAAGTGATGAGCACGCGAACAGACTCTTACTGTGGTTGGTTCGATGAGTCGATCGCCGCGGGCTTGCAAAGGGAGGCAAGTGCATCTATCGTAAGTAGTACTCGATATTCGGGTGAATACAGAGGTCGTATTATTTCCGGGAACGGGTTGATTATCCCTACTGCTCCGAAAGCACTATTATTTTACTAAAATATTTAAGTTGATTTTTTTAACTAAAATAGTATGAAAATAGATTAAAATTAAAGTCGATGAAGAGTTAACACTCGGTATCGAATGTCGTTAGGTTTAAAAATAGAATTGAATAGCTAGAGATCTAAAGTTTTAATTTATTTAAAGCGGAAACTTGGTCGTGGAGGTTCAAAATAATGAGCTCACCTATCTCTAGGAATATCCCTCACCTAGACATTAAGGCTATTCGACCGGGCTCTCATCCGACGAAGGATTCCCCTTAATGCCCGCAGTACGCTAAGAACCCCGCTATTGGGTGGGGAACCCAATATGGTAGAGTTAGCGCGTCTCCTCTCTCGAGGGTTAGTGCGGAACTCTATTTACCCAGAGGTGATCAGTCTATACACACGGCCTCTCGGCTAGCTAGCATATGGATAACAGAAATTGAGCTCATACATCGATATGTGGTTCTACGCGTCGTTAACCCGAGGTAAACCTTAAGTTTTTTAATTAATTAGAAAAAGTAGACCTTTAGTTATTTAAAACATTTTTAAATCCCAATGCTCTTCGATACCGAGGGCTAAAAGCGATTAGCCACACATCAGAATGATGATAGCTTATGTGTTTGGTTAGACGAGCGTTCTAAACTATTCGCTGAAGGGTTATAAAGAAAATAAGAAAAAAGTAAAATAACCTAATATTAGAAAAGTTATTACAAATAACCACACCCGCATTCATCCAAACACATAATAAAGAGACAGAAATAAAACTAAGTTACAAAAAAGAGAAAATTGCATAATTGAAATTGCGAGTCCCACTCAAACGAGTGGGCGGGAAATAAAAGCTGAAAATTGCAATTCCTACCCAAATGAGTAGGACTGAAATGAAAGCGAGTCCTACTCAAACGAGTAGGAGAAAATAAATGCGATTACATGGCTTTCTCGAATATTTATAGGGAAATAAAGACACGTCATTTAACTTTTAACGAGTAGGCAAAAATAAATATGAGTACAACTCCTACTCAAACGAGTAGGCGGGAAATATAGTTCGACCATTTAACTCAAGTGAGTAGGTGGAAAAATAAAGAAATGCCAGCCATTTAACTCAAGTGAGTAGGCGATAAATAAAAGATAAAAATTACAAGTCATACTCAAATGAGTAGGACGAAAAATACTATCCAGTCATTTAACTCCTAGCGAGTAGGCGGAAAACTAAAACCAGGCATTTAACTCAAATGAGTAGGCGGTAAAATAAATAAAGACAATAGACACACACTCTCTTCAGAAAGTAAATACTCACGCACTCGACATAAGTAAACACACACACACTTGCATAAATGAAATTAGGAGGTGAAAATTATCTCATACACGCACGCACTCAAGCTAAAAAAATGAGAAAACCAAAGTTATTGAAAAATTAAAACAATTGCATTTCTACCGCTAGAATGCAGTAGAAATGCATAAAAAAGGCAAAATAAAAATTGTTTGAGCAAAAAATTTTGAAATTAAAGTGAACAGAACAAGTGCCCGAAAAATTAAAACGTTTGCATTTTTACCGTTATAATTTACATAATTAATAAAAAGTGGAAATAAAAATTGTTTGAGAAAAAAGTTTGCAAATTAAAACGAGAAAAGCAAGTGCCTGAAAAATTAAAACGTTTGCATTTTTACCGTTAGAATTTGATAAAAATGAATAAAAAGTGGAAATAAAAATTGTTCGAGCAAAAATATTTTTATGTAATTAAAAAATGAGAGTTGTTGAAAAATTTAAAGTAACGCATAATCTGGTTTTAAAGCTTTGTAAAGCGGGTTAAAAAGGTGTAAATCAAAAAATGAAAAAAAAAAAAGTATAACCCTAAGTCTAACCGATTGTTTAAAGAATATGATAAAAAATGGCCATAATAACGGCTATAAATTAGATAAAAATGGAAATAAAATAAAAAGGTTTTCGTTTTAAAACATAAATTTCGCAATTTAAGCTTATACACGCACACACGCAATAAGAAAATGAAAACATAATTACATAAGATTGATGAAAAGGAGCATTTAGAGACTTTTCTATGTATGTAAGGATGAAATAAAACTAAGGATTTTATTACAAAAGAGGTTGATTACAAGAGCTTAAACAAACTAACTTAAAGAGGAGGGGGGAGGGAAGTCCTTACATAGCATTAAAGAGGCAACCAGCACCGGCCCTTGTCAACAAAATGGTTCAAAATTTGGAACCTGGATTACATACAGCAAGGGGCTTTTTATAGGCAAAAGTTTCCAAGTACACGCCCTCCGACACGGGCGTGTCCGGGGGCGTGTCAGCACTATTCAGCAGTTGATTTTCGGTGATTTGACGGCGATCTGACTTAGCGGCTGAAAACGTGGCGGTCATGCCGCAGGTCACGGGCGTGACGGTAGGCGTGTTGGCTCAATTTAGCATCTGCTCTTGGTGATTTGATGGCGAGTTGACGTTGCGGCGGTCCACGGGGCAGTCACGCCCATGTCACGGGCGTCACAGTGGGCGTGTCGGGGAGGTAGAACCAGGCGCCGTTAGCGTCGAAAGTCGCCGCGCGGGTCTTGTCGACCCGGTGGATGGGTCATGCCCCAGGTCACGCACGTGACGCTAGGCATGTCGGTTTGGTCGACGATCGTCGACTTGATTCCGTCGAGCGGGAGTGACAGGGGCCAGGGCCACGGGGCGTGTCAAAGGACACGGGCGTGACCCTGGGCGTGTCCATCAATTTCTTCCAAAAATGGTTGATTTCCACGGTTTTGACATGTCACGCCCTGGTCACGGGGGTGACCCATAGGATACGGGCATGACATGCCAATTTTGGGCAGAATTCGGGTTTTTTCTAAAAAATAAAATAACATAAGGTATGCCAAACCTCGTCAACTTTGAAGGGGCCGGACCAACGTGATTTTAGTTTACCGGGAAAGAGTCTAAGTCGTGAGTTATATAGAAGGATAAGATTGCCCGGAGAAAAAGTTTTTTGGGGCATGAGTTTTTGGTCGTGATAAAACTTAAAACGCTCCTTATAGAACTTATTGCTCTCCTAAGCGTTTGCACGCCATTCATCGAGCTCGTTTAGTTGCAGTTTACTATTTTGAGCGGCTAAGTTAGCATCGAGATTTAAGAGTTTTAAAACCCAAAGAGCGCGATATTCTAATTCTACGTGGAGATGACATGCTTTGTCGTAGACTAATCGATATGGTGTACAACCAATTGCGGTTTATATGCAGTACGATATGCCCGTAACGCATCGTCGAGTTTGACGGACCAATCTTTCCTATTAAGCGAAACGGTTTTCTCTAATATACGCTTAATCTCTCGATTAACTACCTCGACTTGGCCACTAGTTTTGTGGGGGGGGGGGGGGGGGGGGTAGGGGGTGGCAAGTTTTGTGCGTGATACTATATTTAGCTAACGTCTTAGCCATCTGGGTGTTGCAGAAATACATCCCCCTATCGCTTACAATAGGTGCGGTGTGCCGAAGCGTGAAAATAGTTTTTTAAGAAAAGTAACGATGACTCGTGCATCGTTGGTGGGGAGAGTTTGCGCTTCTGCCCACCTCGATACGTAGTTAACCGCCACTAAAATATAATTATTTTTGAAAGACGGAGGTATGGGGCCAAAGAAATCGATGCCCCACAAATCGAAGATTTCACATTCTAAAAAGAAATTTTGGGGCATCTCGTCGCGACGAGAGATGTTACCCGACCGCTGGAAGCTATCGTAGGAGCGCACAAAATTGTGAGCGTATTTGAATAGAGTGGGCCAAAAGAAGCCTGCCTCTAGTGCCTTCCGCGCGGTCCGGTTAGCTTGATAATGTACACCAGCCAGACCCTCGTGGCAGTGCCTAAGTATTTGCGTGCACTCCACACCCGCGACACATCTTTGGACCGCTTGGTCCGCACAGACACGAAAAAGAAAAGGGTCCTCCCAAAAGAAATATTTCAAGTCAGAAAAGAATTTCTTCTTTTGCTGGCTCGAAAAGTCTTTTGGGAGCACCATCGCAACTAAATAGTTTGCAAAATCTGCGAACCAAGGCGGGGAAGATGAATTAGCATTTATGACTTGGAGGCATTCCTCGGGGAATCTGTCATTTATGTCAGATTCGACGAGCGCTTCCGCACCGGGATTTTATAAGCGGGAGAGGTGATCGGCAGCTAAATTCTCCGCGCCCTTCTTATCCCGGATCTCCAAAGCAAATTCTTTCAGGAGGAGAATCCATCAAATAAGGCGGGGTTTTGCATCTATTTTTGCTAATAAATATTTTAAGGCAGAGTGGTCGGTAAATACGATAACTTTGGATAGCGTTATATACGAGCGAAACTTATCGAAAGCAAATATGACAACTAAAAGTTCCTTTTCTGTTGTCGTGTAATTGTTTTGTGCGGAAGTGAGCGTCTTGCTAGCGTAGTAAATAGGATGAAAATATTTGTTTATACGTTGGCCAAGAACGACACCTACGGCAATATCAGTAGCGTCACACATAATTTCGAACGGAAGGGTCCAATCGGGCGCCACTAAAATAGGTGAATTGATAAGTTTTTGTTTTATAAAATTGAATGCAGACTCACATTCGCTATCAAAGACAAAATGTGATTCCTTTTCAAAGAGGAGGTAAGCGGCTTTTGTTATTTTTGAAAATCTTGAATGAAACGCCTATAAAAGCCCGCATGACCTAAGAAACTCCTAATAGATTTTAACGTTAGAATGCGGGGAAGTTTTTCGATAATTTCAACTTTGGCCTTATCGACCTCCATCCCTTTAGATGAAATCTTATGGCCGAGAAGCAAACCTTCTCGAACCATAAAGTAACATTTTTCCCAATTTAAAACAAGATGCGTGTCCTCGCATCGCTGGAGGACACGACCTAAATTACGAAGACAGGAGGGAAAGAGCTTCCGAAAATAGAGAAGTCATCCATTAAGACTTCCATAATGTCTCCTACCAGCTCGCCAAAGATTGTCAGCATACATCGTTGGAATGTAGCTGCCGCGTTGCAAAGGCCAAATGGCATTCTTCGATATGCGAAGGTACCAAACGGGCAGGTAAAAGTCGTTTTCTCTTGGTCATTGGGGGAAATGGGGATTTGGAAAAACCCCAATAAGCCATCAAGAAAACAAAAATACGGATGACCGGATAAACGCTCTAAAATTTGGTCTAAAAAGGGTAGTGGGAAATGATTCTTACGGGTT